>JACVEI010000057.1:31731-109809 GCA_018115615.1 Pestalotiopsis sp. DP-2020a | reverse complement strand
TTTTTTTTTTTTTTCAAAGCCGCCCTACAGTTATCCTCAAGAATTCAACAGTTCGCAATCACTCCTCATACGCGTTCACGTCTACCAGGCCGGATATTGGAATTGTCTTTCGATAAACAAAGTACAATACAAATGGAACGTGCTAAGGGCGCTCTATGTGCCCTTTGGGGTATCTTGTAAGCAAGGGTCATGCTACCGTTTACCTGCTCCCCGAGAAACTCCTTTAAACATGGCCTTCCCGATGCACTGATTCCTGGTCTGTGTCCGATCTTTGTATTTTTTTTATTTTCTTTTTTCTTGTTTTATTTCTTTTTTATGTTATATCCAGCCTCCAGTTTCCGGCCGTCCCGGAGGCAGCACGCCTGGTGCTGTATACGTCCGGGTTTTCGGTGCTGAGGCTCTCGGCGTGGGCGCCGGCGATTGAGCCAGCGGCCAGTTCGGGGTCCTTGAACTGTGTGCGAAACTCTCGTTCCTGGCGTGAGCAAAACTCGCAGCTATCGGAGTCGCAGCTATCGGAGTCGCAGCTATCGGATCCGTCCTGCTCCTATGTACCGTTGCGATTGGCGACACGGTGTGCGTGTGTTGGAACTTGACATCTTCTTGCTTCCGACCACCCATGGGTTGGAACTGGACACTATCTTGCCTCCGACCACCGAGTAGCAGATCCTCGCGGCTCTGCTCTACATAATCACCCCCCTGCGTGTACTGGTCCTGGAGCTCGATATCGTTCTCCCAGTGGTTCGGAGTGGCTCGAGATGACCCCGAATCACCAGTGATGGGGTCGTAGGGGTTCTTTCGCATCGACTTGGACCCGGATTTCGGTGTCGAACCAGTCTTTGCGGTGCTTGACCTTTTGCGTGTGCGGAACTCTTCCGGCCACATGTGCAAAATTACCAAGCGGATGGTAGGCATACACAGCACGATGACCGTGACCTTGACCTCGAGCGATGTCCAGATGACGGGAGTCGTGTAGTCCCAGGTGGGATTGGAGGACTTGGAGAACTGTAGGATGTGGACCAGGCGGAAGCACGCAGCCAGAACGACAAAGCTTCCAAGGCCAAACATGAAGAGCGTCATGAGACGCTTTTTCCAGGGCATGTTTAGCGAAATAATGATCGGTAGCGGTATGATCATGATGGCAAAGTCCTGTGCGATACCCATGACGGCCGTGTAGATGGCGAGGATGTTGACGTCGAGACATTTGTGGGGATGGGACGCCGCAGTAATAACGTTCCAGTTGTAGCTGATCGGCCAGCATTGCAGTATGACTACGAGGACGTTGGCCACAGTTGATAGCACTACCCAGCCCATTACGGTCCAGCATATTCGGCGGAAGGTTTTCATAGAGAAGACTCTAATGAGGAAGAAAAGCAGGCTCACACGACAGAGACCCAGGACGGCGATGTAGAATATTTCGTCGACGAAGAATAACTGCCAACGTTAGTAGGCATTCGGAGGTCTATGGTCTTTGGGGTATATACCATTAATGCCGTCTGGATTGTGTTCACGTCGATGTCCCAGATATCTCGACCGAGTGCCGTGATACGGACTGAAAAGTCGTGTTAGCATACATGGATAGGCATTACCTGATTGGAAGGTTATAGCTGACCATAGTTTCCGAGGACGATAAAGGGCAAGAGGAAGACAAGAATGAGCAATACGACCCAGTCGTCGGTCCCGACCGTCTTGGTGATCTTGTATCGTCCAATCAGTCGCACCAACATGCAGAACACAGTAACCGTGTCGAGAACCAGGAACGGGGCGATATCCTCGGTTTGGTGTCTCATCGGCCTGTCGCATGCCACTTCATCGGTCTTGGCAAGCTCTGAGAAAACATCAGTATGCTGAGCAGTCGAAGCAACTTGAACGCCGCGGTGATCTTACCCAGCCTTTCCAGTACCGTGCAGCTTTCTGACACACAATCATTGACCGTGGAGAAGAATGTAGGGTCAGTACAGATACAGGTAGAGTTTGTGACCGTGCCGCAAGCAGACTCGGGCACCAGCTCAAGTATACATTTCAACTATCACTTGTAAGCGTGCTGCCAATATCGTATAATCGGGGATGGAACTCACCCCGCATGCTGGTATTTCGTTGGCATAATCGAGAAGAGTTTTCGCTTGACCCAGGCCGAACAATAGAGTCGCCGCCACGAGGTAGAGCTGTGCGACCTTCATTGCTGGACGAGATGTCGACGAGACCAGACTTCCTTCGGACCAAACTCGCCTCGACGACGCGCCCTACGATGGACTGGCGATCTCAACTACCATCTCGGAGACTGGTCTGCAGAATTTTGTTGGTTTTTTCTTCTTCTTTTTTTCCGGCCGACTGTCGCCGTCGAGGGATGCGGAGCTGAAGAGTCTTGATGCGAAAGAAAGGGAACGACTCAGGGATGAGGTGAGGAGCCTCGTTGTTTGAATATAGCCTCAAGGGCAACCCTGTCCGCGGACGGCCAGGTCCACAGTAAATTAGTCTTTCAGTCTGAAGACACGCGGTTGTCAGGTCCGTGGCGGCGCGGCTGTCTATCACAAAATTAGGGAGCTAGACCTACGTCCGTGTTCCTCACTAACATCGGGGCGTCTTATCCCAACCTAGCAAATACGGTCCATGAGATTAGCGTGCTGGAGGTTTGCAGACCGCCGATCCGTTCTGGGCTGATCCGGCAGCCAGAAGATGGGCAAGATTCGATCCACGCTCAGCCTGGGCTCATATCGTCAACAAAGTACCTGTATCACAATATGAACCTTGCCGTAGGTGGACATGATCGTATTACGACTGTCGTCAACATGGCGACGATGAGTGTATTTGGCAGTATTAGACGAATGCTAGACTCTCGCAGCAAATTATAAGACGATCAGGGACGCTGCAGGTTGTCTTCTCTGGTGGAACCATTGCCAGGAGCCGGGACCCGGCAGGTGGCCGAACTGATGGCTCTTTCACATAATAGTTCTGCCAGTAGCTCCGGTCCGCTCATCGTCGGTGCACACAGACCGTCTGCCTGCATTGCTGCTCGTCGCGGCTGCTTACTAGCAATACAAAGTCTGCAGGATGCAAAAGGTTCGCAGTTCTTCTTTTGCCATGCTCACCGTTCGCCCAACCGTATCTTGCATCGGCGGATGTTCCATGTACAGTCTGAAACAGGCTATGTATACCCAGTATCTAGGCTCGACGCTCAGATCAGGGCGCACTCTGCCGAATTAGGCAACGGGATCTTGTTCGATATATCGATCTACTGAGCAAATCCGGAGAAGCAACCCTTGCACGGGTTAGCTTACGGCTCCCTAGAAGAGAAAAAGACGCGAACGCTAAGAAGCATCGTACTTCGTACATGGCTCATTAGAGATAGCTCTCGACCGAAAGAGAGGTCGACGCTAGGCAAAGCACTCTACAGACCGGGTTTCCCGACAGGCCGGAGTCGCAGCGCAGTCGTCCGGTGTCTGGGATACCATGTGTTGACTCCTGGCCAGACTCGACAAGAAGCTGGCCTCTGCCTTGGGAACAGACATTCGGAGGATCGGGTTGCTCCCGGTCAGGACCAGTCGAGTCCACCAGCTGAGCCCGGAGCAGCGTCTGCACTGCGCAGCCTCGAACGGCGACGAAGCGCCATGAACGCACCTCACGTGGTCCAATGTATCCCAGACGAGGTTGTCGAGCTTTTAGCTCCCGCGACGGTGCCGGCGGAAGGAGATATGGGTTCCTGACAAGTCCTCGAGTCATGGACCCTTTCTTTTGGTCACATTGGGGGCTGCTTCTCTCGTACCTTGCCCTTCGGCCCCTGGCCAGCGGGTGATCTTCGCCAGGGGTAAAATAAAAATAAAATGCGGGGATTCGTGTGGCTTGATGGATATTTATTGGAGCGACGTTAGCTGCAACAGAGATTGCCCGTCTAGAGAACTTCTGTCGAGGGTTCTGTCGTATCGTGAAGACGATTTTGATTAAACCAAGAGGAGCCGCTCACGTCATGTTGGTCGCCCAGTGCCATTGATGCCCTCGAGCCTCTTGACAGTTTACTGTCATTTCTGAATCTGCAGTGTTTGGTTCCATTTGGCGAGTTTCCAGTCCCTGGTCTCCATAATAATTAGTGACAGGTCAGACAGGGAAGCCCGTTCACGCCAGGCTCACTCCACCAAGTCCACTCTTCCTTCTCTGCGCCTGCTATGTATCACTCAAATCAACAAAACACCGAGAAGCAACTTCAACCGAGGCAGTCGCAGCGTGTATGTAGAACATTTGGGGATCGAAATGCTCCGGACCAGCTAGACTAAAGTACTGGCTAGCACTGCCAGACGCCGGGAGATTGTCACCAAGTCACCGACGCCGTCGCACGTAGTCACGATAGTCTTCGGCAGTACGGTTTACGGTTTACCTCATTTCCACATTTCAGCGTGCGGCCGCTCGCGAAAACACTTCCTACCTGATCACTCTTCAGCTATAACATTAGGGATGTCGCCCGTCCATTCTGCACTTGTTCTACTTGCGTCGGACTGATCAATGATTATTAGCCCCATTGCACGATCACTAATTGGTTCCAGTCGTGTTATTAGTCCTTCGTGATGATCAAAATTTTGTCTTCATTTCTTCATTGGTTTACTTGAGCGACGCGTATTCGTATTGCCGAGCAGGTTGCAGACCGTCTCGGACGCCATTACCAGACTTTTATTAGCCTTGGTTGGTATGACCGCAAGCTATCGCCCCAATCGGCAGCGGAACTCTTCTACGCGATTCCAATCTCTCCATTCATTCATCGTTTTGATCCCTAATCGAATCTCTCCTTGTCCTTGATGGGCAAATCGCTGCCCGTGGTCTTCTTGTACTGGCCGCGGATGTAGTCGGAGATCTGCTCGTCCTTGGCCTGCTCGACGGCGCTCTCGGTGCTCTGTTGGCCCTGGCCGAGGACATGCTCCTGGACCCAGTCGACACCTGGAGTGGCAGCCGACGTTAGCACATTGCAAGAATGCGGGGAGGACTCGGAGGAGTGTGTTTTCCCGGCTTACCCTTGTCGAGGCCATCCTCGTTCTTCTCACTCTCCTTGCCGCCGCCGGCCATGCCGTTCAGCTTGTCCATGAAGCCGCCGCCGCTGCTGCTGGACTCCTGCTGCTGGCCCTGGGTGGTGGCCTGCTGGCCCTCGGCCTTGTTGCCACCGGTGAGCTTGTTGACGAAATCCATGATTGATGGTTGACTGTTGTTGTGTAGAGTATAGATGATTGTTGGCTGGTGAAACAGAAGAGGTGTAGGCACAGGAATGAGTTCTCGAGGAAGAGGGAAAGAATCAACAGGAACTCTGCAAACACAAACAGTTGCTAATGATATCTGTCGGCAATCAGTTGGGTGCCTCTGGGTATCGCCAAGCCACCGCCCGTGTAAATCAAGCTGGGAGGTGAATCAACAACCAATCGTGGTGCCATGACGTCACTGCCAAGAAGCGACTGCCCAGCCCCCGCGAGCTGTGTCACTGAAGATAAGGTTTGGCGGATCACAAGGGGCCTTGGAAGGGTCGAAGGTTAATAATGAGAAACTGGACAGACTCTCGAGTCTCTTGCAACTTGTTTTCTCTCGCGATGCACAGCAGGATCAGGGCAATTGTCCATCTTTGGTGTTCATGCCCTTTCTATTCTCCATATGAGTGTGAATCTTGGCAGTGATATATCTATCTGGATTCTGCGCAGATGCAGATCTACTCCGGAGTTACCATGTGTGCGTCTGTGAAGCCAATGCAGGATCCCCCGCAAGATCGGGGATCCCCGCCTCTCCAGGGGCCCACGAGCGCTGATCTCTCCGTTCTGGGACGTTCAGGGAGGGGTCCTTCGTGACCGCATACCGTGTTTTATGACATCTCATCAAAAGCCGGCAAGCTGTTGAAACTGCTGCAAACACGGTACCAGCACGGAGTCGCAGATACTGAGTGCCGAAGTGCTTCCAAACAAACATGCAAGCTTGGCTTCTGTCACGTCTCCCATTGATACTGTGTAGGTCTGTTTGTATCCATAAGAGAGCGTTCGAACTTCCATGCTTGTCATTTTACCGGATCTGTTGGTCCGCATCTTCACACTAGAGGGTCCAACTGTCATGTTTTTTTTTTGTCATTCCAGGTGTAAAGCATCCATCGACTACAGAAAGAACATACATCCAAGATTGGCAAGCCAAGACTCAGGAGCTGCTTCTCGCATGTACATACTGTCCGCGGCGACCTGCCTGCATAATGTGGGAACACCTGCCTATGACTGCTTTATTCTTGGTAAGCTAATGTGTGCGGTTCAGTACTGATGGAGACATGAAAACCTGACAATGCTCGCTTGAGTCGGCTGTCTGTTTGCATTGCCTGTCATCAGCGTGAATGCACATCCGCTGCGGCAGGTCTACACTCGATGTCCTAAGGCCACGCTTGGTGATGACCTTTCGCCTTTATTCTGCAATCGCCGGATGCAAGTACAAAAGCCAGAGTATGCTGGACACTGTAGGTATGCAATGGCCAACAACTTGACGTCTTCTACCAGCACGGTCTCTGAAACATGGCAAACGTCGACCGCTCAGAATATGCGCGGTCCCTGGGGACTGAGGGAAGTCGCATGCGATATTTGCTGTGTTGACGTGCCTGATCCTGCCATTCTGTCCGTGCCTTCCCTGCCTACAAACGCGCATGCAGCTGTTTGATCCAGAGGTGGAAGAACCGCTTGGGACACATCAGATTCCTCAGCTCCACCATGGCTGCCTGTTGTTTGTCCAGACTACAGATCGTCAAATAGCATCACGCCCAGCCGGTTGGAAACAGAGTGCATTCACTGACCGTTTGGCATCTCTTGCAGTTCTTCAGACTGATTCGTGGCTCTTTTCCATGTAACAACCCGAAGTGACATATCAACCGTTCGGGAAAAGGCGGTGGTGGTCGATGACAGGTCTCTCTGAGAGGATCCGCTTTGGTTCTTGTCGCGCATATATTCTCCATACCCTCTCCTCTCATTTCTTCCGGGGACGCTCTGGTACCCATCTCGCTTGCCAACCCTGGGAAGCCCCCGATTTCTGCCCCTTCGTTGATCATTTCATCCCCAGATCACCAGTACGCCCTGGCATCGGCCCTGGTCTATCATGACGAGCAGAGTGCAAATCACCAAGCCGGTGTGCAGCCACTGCAACACATCGACCGAGGATCTCTCATCCTGCTCAGGATGTCATCTGGTCCAGGTAAGTTCCCCAAAGTTCACTTTGGCATACTGGATTACTGAGGCATCATCAAGTACTGCGGCAAGGAATGCCAAACAGCCCATTGGAGAAGACACAAGTCAGACTGCAAGTCAAAGCTGTCCAGAGATGACTGGGTGCCCAAATTTGAGCGGGAAAGGCGAATCCCAGCTTGGGTCGAGATCCCCCTGGTGCCCGTTCCAGGTGAACATCCCCTGAAAATCCATATGCCTGGTGGTCATCGACGAATGCCCGCCATTGATGCACTTTGCCTGGACAAGAACGAAGGTGCAGACTGGGCCAAGCCTCTCAACATCATGTTCACTGGTATGTACTCACACCTGTACCCGCATTCTACTCGGAATGACAACCCGTACTGACAATGCTACAGTGTCTGAAGACCTGGCAAACGTGGTAAAGACCGTGGTTGACCTGCCCGAGTCGTTCTCGGCGCCTCTACGCATCGTCATTCATGATGAAAGCCCTATCTCACGACGGAATTTCCTCCTGATATTAATGGCCATATCCTCCAAAGATCCAAGAGTCACTGCCGAGCTGGCCGTCAATCTGTGGTACAATGAATACTGGCCATCAGGATATGCCGGTGCTTTGCAGCGCATGATCAAGTCGGTCGAACGCAACCTCGCGGGTCTTTCGAACCTGTCGGCAATGACCCCGGAAGGACTAACAAACCCCGCTGTGTTTGAGCCCTTCTTTCAACAGAGAAGAGTCTACGAGCGAAGATATGGAGACAACACCCTCAGGTTCTACTTGACAGAACGGGATTGCCAAGAGATGTTGTTTGTCTCTGGAAACGAATTCAACATCATCAAAGACGGTGCCAACCTCGAGTCCTGGCGACCCAAGCCATGGGAGGAGAAGAAGGGTCCTCTTCGGGACAATTGGGACACACTTCTCATGCGCCTTCCCCCACACTGGCGTGAGCCTTTTTGCAAGTACCATCACGAGCGAGTTGTGTTGCCTTTTGGTTCCCCGCGGAACGGGAAGTGGTATGTGAACACGTGAGTCTATGCTATTCATCATGAACGCGGTTCGTATAGTTGACCGTCACATAGCACACTCGGGCTGTCAGAATACGCTCGAATCAACCCCTTGGAGAGCTGGGACCTCAGAGAAGTTCTTGCAACGGACGCAGGAGTACCACGAAACGATCTCTACGGCAAACTTTTCTTTCATGTTCGCGGCCTGTTTGAGAAGTTCATTGTGCGACTGCAGTCACTCAAGGTCGACTTTGATATCCACTTGTGCAAGGGAGCTGATTTGCCAAAGCAAATTGCCGGTATCAGATTCGATAGAATCGTGGTAAGCAAGCCGCTTGAGAGACTGTTCAGGATGACTGACTCAACACTCTGTAGGCTCCCAATTTGGGACATTCTTCAACCATGGGACTGCAGAGAATGCTCAATACTTTCAGTCCGCTTCTCAAATCTCCCACAGACAATCCCCATGCGACCTTGATTGATGTGCACTCCTCGATTCAGCAGCAAATCACTGACTTTGATTCTTGCAGCATGTGCAATCCAGAACATTCCATGGCGCTGCGGGTTACTCTCACAAAGCCAGACCGTCTCAAAAAGTTCAGTGAGGACATGTTTCTGCATCTGACGCCGCCCATCGGAACATCCTTCGAAGAAGGAATGTGTTCATCGCGGAGTTGGAAGCGAGTTCTAGCGCGTATGACTCTCGAGAATTTTGATGCAGCATGGGACTTTTACCAAAAGATTCATCGCTTCCACGCGATCGCCGCAGAAACAGGCGTGTGCATGAAGGCCAACACAGTCGTTGAGTTGAAGCCTATGGCGCTCAAGCTTCGGGGGCAAGACAAAGGCAGTGACAAGGCCAATCCAGAATCGCAAGCAGAGTTTGATGCCGTCTTTTGCTTCATCCCAATGAGTGACTGCAGGTATGTCGAGTGGCAGAAGTCTACGATTGAGATGGCTACTAGACCGACTGCAACGACTGGCGGACGTCATGGCCCGAATTGCTACGAGGACTGAAAATCTGTTGACGAGAGAATGGTGGAATGATACGGGTCAAATGACTACAAGGCTCTGATCAAGGTTGGAATTGGTGCTTGAACTCGCTGGACAAGCGTCTTCGGCCAGGTTGGAGACATGGAATATGCCTCTCCATGGTCATGATGCTTCCCAAACGGTATCGCGAGAGTCGAGAAAGCTGACCAATGAGGAGAAAGTCGTCTGATATGTACGTATAGTCATGTCTTGATAGGCCAGCCACTTTCACTAATGTATGGAAAGTTCAATCGCTTGTAAAGTCTGATGGGGGATCTACCTAGGCAAATAGGTATCAATCGATTGGGAAACGTTCGCTCGTGGAAAAGAAGTGGATCGTCACAACTGTTCCGACACTACAATAGCACGAGTATTCTTATTCCCACATGCAAATTCCCTATCTTGTTTGACAATTCTGGGGATGATTTCCGGAGAAGTAATGCCTAGGGCTTACATCTGGGGCCCCCTTGCGAGAGGCACCGACATACCAAGCGATACTAACCCCGCGCGACCGTTACGTCAGGCATGCGATTTTGACGATGTCGCTGATAGCGAAGGGCGTAGAAGACCCTGATTAGTTACAAAATCAAGTATAGAACTGAGCTCTCCCCTTTATTTTGGCTGCTTGCAATTGTGAATCCCGCACCAAATCATTGGCATCTCTGCTCCTTCACGGCCTTTGAATCTCACATTGTAGCATTCTCATTCCAAACCATAGATCAATCACCAGAATCATGGGTAAAGTAATACCAAAGTATGTCCTGGCGTCCGTCGCCGTCTCCCTGGGAGGCTTAATCAATGGCTATGATACAGGATCCGTGGGCGCAGTCATGGAGATGGACCAGTTCACGAAAACAATGGGCCACTTGTCGCCTTTCCTGGTCGGCTTCTCGGTGTCACTGATCATGCTCACGGGTGCTGTGCCTTCCGTGTTCGGAGGCCAGCTTGCAGACTCCCTGGGTAGGCTCAAGGTCATCACGCTCGGCGCGGTACTGTTTGGCGTCGGCGCCGCCATCGAGGGGAGCGCATCGAGCCTGGTCCAGTTCCTGGCTGGGAGGGCCATTGCTGGGTTCGGGCAAGGCGTCTTTCTGAGCAATGTGAGCGTGTACATTTGCGAGATCGCGCCCGTCAAACACCGCGGTATACTGGCAGGGCTGCCACAGTTCATGGCAACGGCCGGCATCTGTGTGGGTTACTTTACCTGCTACGGCACCGTCAGTATACAATCTGGAATGGCGTGGAGGATTCCGTATATTATCCAGTGTGTCATCAGCGCCTTGTTCGTCGCTGGCTGTATGATCATTCCGGACTCGCCGCGGTGGTTGATGTTACATGGGAGGCGTCAAGACGCCCTCGTGGCTCTGGACTGGCTGGACTTTTCCATGGTCGAGGCGGAGCGGGACTTCCTCACAGGCACGGAGCAGAGGAGCAGCCTTTCCCTCTGGCAGAACCTGGTGTTGCTTTTCCGACGTGGGTATCGGTCGAGGACGATCTTGGCTCTTTTTGTTCTGGGCATGGTTCAGTTGTCTGGCATCGATGGCGTCTTATACGTGAGTGCATCTCCTTCGACTCTGCATCTCGACACTGACTCGATGGTAGTATGCGCCTGTTCTCTTTTCGCAAGCAGGACTCTCGTCTTCGACGGCCTCGTTCCTCGCTTCGGGTGTCTCGGCCATTCTGATGCTCGCAATTTCGATTCCGGCTTTCCTGCTCGCCGACAAGTGGGGACGACGGACTTCTGCGATCACAGGTGGCCTCGGCCTCGGGAGTCTCATGTTGCTGATCGGCTCCCTGTATGCCGCAGGCGTGGTTCATCCCTATGGAGCCGCCCGATGGGTCGTCATCGTGTCCGTCTTTGCGTTCGGTCTGACTTACTGCGCGACGTGGGGGATTGTCGGCAAGATTTACGCGAGCGAGATCCAGCCTTCGAATACACGGGCAGCCGCAAACTCGGTGGCGCAAGGCCTCGCTTTCGTGAGTAGCTCCCACTACTTGCTGGTCAGAGTTCAACCTAACAGTCTTGTAAATAGTTCACAAACTGGCTCGTCGCAATCCTGACGCCGATATTGCTGGACAAGTCCGCCTTTGGCGCCTACTTCCTGTTCGGAGGACTCGCGCTGGGCACCGTTGCCGTGTTGGCGGTGTATATGCCAGAGACCCGGGGCCGGTCGCTCGAGGAAATCCAGAATGCGTTCCACCAGCCGGGGATCAAGAATCTCGTGGAGAGCCTGCGAAGACGATTTCAGCAAAAGTTGGGACCAGCAGGAAGAGAAAACATCGAGCTCACCGACGCTGGGAATGGCTCGTTGGCAGTGCCGGATGCGAGTGGTTCTTCTCTGACTGGTCTGCGGCTTGCTGTCAGTAGTGCATAGGGGAAATACACCAAGTTGCGTTTGTATTCGTCTTGTGTGGTTTGCCGCATGGGAACACAAACTTCGAGAAAGATTCATAATCAATGTTCGTTCGGGGCGGAGATCAAGATTCCCCAGATCACTTGCCACACAGCTTGCCAGGAGTTCGTCCCTTGCGAGCATCGATCGCTGTCAGAGCTGGCGTAGAAATAGGGTCAAGCTCTTGTCTTTACTCCGTATTTGTAGGCATCATACCTGCCCCTGAATAATGTGCGGATGTCCACAAGTCGTCGGAACAGATCGTGAAGATATTGTTTTGTTCCGTTTGCCCTCATCCCATGTTTGTTGTCTTTTGAGGTTAGCAGTCGTGGGGCCAGGTGACTACCTAGCTAGGTGAATTGTCCTTGAGCTGTGCCTTCCGTGCCAATATTTACTTACCACCCTTCTTTTCACGATTGGACCCGCCTAGTTCGCAGGACACCGCAGCAACCACCAGACAGAACTGAACGACAAGACGAGAGCTCATCAGTGCGGATCGCCATTTGGGTGCGCTTTGCCGAATCTAAACCATCAAGCTTCTCCCTTTCTTGGACATTCTCTCCGCAATCATTGGATTTTGCTCCGCCATTTGGGAGTTCCTTCCTGTTCGGCCCACCTAGTCCACATCATCGGATCGGTCTTCTGCCATCTAGACCCTCCCGGCCAAGAACCGGACGGTGCATCGCAGCCTATCCTGCTCCGACAAGTGAATCCAACGATCAGCAGTAGAAGCCCGGCTGCGTCTTTGCTCTATTCTGAGAGCATCTTTATAAATATTGTGAGTATTTCAAATTGCGCGAAAGGCGTGCTGTTACTTCCTGTAATTACCAGATTGGCACAAGTTCACTTCTAACTCGCGGCATGGTCTCTTAGCGACGACTTTTCTGCAACTGGACGAGTGTCTTCATGTCAAAAGCCAGGACTCAAGCTCTGTCTTGGTCACTAGGGAAACGCAATCGCTACCTCTCGGCCTGCTCGATCTTTTCAACGACAAACAGAAGTCCCCCCCCCCCCCAATTTGTCTGTATCAAGCCATTCTTTCGAGGACTCTGGCAATCAAACACCAACTTAAACTCGGAGGATACTTCCAATCGCCCTGCCGCAGCTCGGAAGCTTCCACCATATCATTTGGATGTCGGTAATCGCTGAAGATTTTGATACACGAACGACTTGGGCGTCTTTCAAAGGTACGAAGATGAATTGAGACAGCATCCTGGTCGCATCTCTCACATTGTCTGCGCAGCATTGCCGATGATGCCTCGTCCTTCAGTCTTTACGCAGCATTGGTCCGCTGAGGCATCGGCACATTTTGCGATGCGGGCACATGACGTTGTCGGGCTTGTCATGTATGATGGAGAGAATCTCCTGGCTCAAGTTCATCATCAGCGCTTGGGAGCCAAGAAGAAAGAGATGCAGAGTCATATTGATCGACTCGCCGCTTTTCCGTTCTCCGACCTGGACGATCGCGAATTTCTCGACATAAACGCAAGACCTGCAACGATTACAAAGTTACATCAGAACGATAAGGAGAACGATTACAATCCGGTCGTCTCCGAGAGCTTGTGGGCAATTGAGGCTGGCAGCGACAATGAGGGAGGCTCGGGCATCGATAGTTGGATCACTGATCATGATGCTTGCTCCAGCAGCGGTGATGACGGTTCATATGATTCCGGCACCTTCTTCGCTGATTCATCAGACTTGTGGAACGATAATATCGCATCTGATGTGTCCTACTGGTCCGAGAATGGAACCAGTCAGTCCTCGGCCGAGTCTCCGTCAGCCTGTGGCGAGTGGGGAGACCCCATCAACCAAAGCCTGGATTTCGAATCAATTGCGAAGCGCCTCAAGTGGAAATACCCTACAGCGTTCAGCCGCAGCGAGAAGACAGTCCCCCATACAGAGGAAGAGATGGGCTACTATCTAGAGGCAGCCGATTTCCTGATGGACCAAGCCCACCGCCATCGCAACCAGCGACTTCTACGACAGTGCCAAGCATTCCGAAATATGATTAGAATCCGATACTCCAAGGAGCAATCAGACACCGATACCCCGGTCGTCGACTGGGATTTTGTCATCCAAGACTTGAATACGCGCATGGCTCAACGCAAGGAGCATAAGAAGTCTAACCTCTCGAAGGAAGTCCAATAAACTGTATCACGAGAGCACTGGGAGGACGCACAATCGTCCACAGTTTCGTGCCAGAGATGATCTCGTACATAAACGCCTTGGCGACACCATCGAGCATACAAAAACTTTGGAAATGCTGAATAGAACTGGAGCAAGGAAGACTGTCAGAGGAAGGTGATGAGACTCCATGTATCCACCATGATTCAATGTTCTCGAGATCACAAATTTGGTTGGACTGAGCGAGAATTGAAGAGTTTCTTCGCAATTTCTTACTTCAACGCAATAGTAATCCAGTTCTTGACATAGAAATGTGTCCAGTCATTCGTGGTACCTGTGCATATTTCGTGGGTTTTGATCACAATCCATCACTCGATCTAGAGAAATAGACCAGAGCTGTGACGCAGAAGCTGATGTGCTCTTGATATTATCTCATGCCCGCTCTTGTGCCTGTGAAATCACATATTGCACGAAAGATTCAAATCAATGTTGGCTAACCTCATGTACGTAGACAGGCGCGTCTGTCAACTTGAAGAATCTTGATTCTTTCGGTGATATGCTTCAACTCGAGGTTCGTATTAACAAAACGTCAGTGCACCTTAACTCAGAGTTTGGTCAAGCACATCACCTCAAATTCACCGAAGTAAAATTTTTCCCTCCAGGAAAGGGGCCATGAAGATTGCCGAGATGTTTTAATACAGTCAGCGAGAAAATCCGCCTGGAAAGACATAAGTACAAGGCGCATCTCATTTGGTACCAAGGTCCGTTTCTCGCGAATATACTCACTCTACACTGAGCCCATGCACAGTGGTAATGTCACAATTGAGTCCGTGGAATCGTGGATGTTCGGGAATATACCAGCTGCGCAGCTTCGTCGCAGCCATGACCTCGGTACATTCTCGACTGTAGATGGCGCCCATAGATGTTCTCGAGTCTTCCGAAACAACCGTACATGAAGGCTTGAGATCATTAATGGTAGACAAGACGTAAATATTTCATTGCCAGAGGAAGCAATCAGGTTCAAGGACAGCCATCATCATCGACCACTGAGGAGCCCCTCTGCACTGGCGCTGCGGTGATCTCTGAGCGCTGAGGGGCCTTGGCGGCCTGGCAGCCCCGCACCCGGCTGAACCTCGGCCGGGCCCCACCCAATTCATCCCCACGCTAACCCAGAATGCACTACTAGTATATTAATGTTTTTGAGCCATATTTTTTCAACAAGCACAACATGGTGTTGTGGCAGAGTGGTCTAATGCGCAAGACTAGAATCATCATATGAGCCTATCTTGTTCCTTCGGGAGCGTCTGTTCGAATCAGGCCAACATCGCCATGCTTTTTGCCCTCCTTTTGTTGGACTATGTTCTCAGAAGCTCCCGCCCCAGCCATTTCTGGTCAACATCTGCAGACTCTTTCTTGTTTTGTCCACTGCCAGCACAACAGTGTCACTAGTTGGGAGAATTGAAGGACTTGGTCCATGTCAATTTGCGGCTTGCGATACTGTGCGATCACTTTTGTTGCCATTCGACAGCAACACACGGCGTATACACAGTTTTCAAGGCCCCGTCTGAGTTTCGTAGTCGCCGCCATCGGCACGGATCGCCATGGGCAGCACGTCTTTTGCTTTTTTGTGGTCTTACAACCAATGACCAGACAATCAGGGCGCACTCCTACTTTGTCTCACGGGGAAACAGTGGTTTGCAGCGACGGAGGTGAGTCTGGAAAATTTCGAACAGCAAATCTCGCAGTCAGTGGCGGTGATAGCCAGGTATGGATAAAGAGACTTGTTCTCTACAGAAGAAGATCGTTATTCACAAGCTCACCCCTCATTCGGGATTTGACGTGGACGCTGATCTCGCAGCTGTCTCTCGACACTCGCTTTGAGCTGGTGGTAGTCGCCATGCCGGGTCCCGGGACGACTGCCGCAGGCCTGCGTTGTATTCGTCATCGGGTAGGCCATTCGAAGCGTGGGCTGCGAAGCATAGGATGTGCATATCGAAGATTCGAGCTGCTCTCTGGCCATGTCAGTTCTGGAGGGAGAGCAGAATCCTGTTCGAGGGGGCAAAGACGTGGGTGTTCTTCCGAATTAACGGTTGCACGTTGGACTTATACAAGTCCATCGTGATCAATCCAGCAAAATGAAACGTTGACAGAGTCTTATTCCTCACGTATTGACTGACTCTCAATGATAAGGAATGCCTTGCAGAAGAGACGCAGCCAGACACCAAAAAGGTGTCTGGTGACAAAAAGAAGCACTGCACTAGCCGCGAATCGAACGCGGGGCCCATCGATGGCAACGATGGATTTTACCACTAAACCACTAGTGCTGGGTTGATGCTCTCATGAGCGGATGAACATGAACGGTGGTAAAAGAGTACATGTTAGAAGGGTTTGTTGAGATGGGGTGCGTAGTATAGTTCTTACCTAAAGATGAGGGCATCTTGAGTGGCACAGCCGGGTGGGTGACGCGGTAAAGCTGTGGTGGATATTTGCGGGTATGGAGTCCTCACTTTCGACTCGGATGTTGAACACGGCTAAGCAGGCTTCAAAGATGATTCTTCCTCCATAGTTTCTCATCAGATTTATGGTGTATGATCATGCGGGAAGCTTACCTCCGGATGGGAATTGAATCTTCCTAGGTGTTGTTGCACTTGCCATTCTTATTTATCTCACCAGCCTCATCACTGCGCTGTTGTATCTTTGTTTCCAAGCTCACTTGTCCAGTAAATGAGTGGAAATGACATCGCCGAGAAAGCTGATAATGACTGATCGTGTATGTATCTCCCTAACCTAGGTCTTATGCACCGTCTGCATGATTTTGACTTGTCTGACTGGCTTTTAATTATAGGGAGTAGGAAAGTATAGTGCATGTCGGCATCAACTTGCGAAGGCACTTCAAAGTTCAAAGTTACCCAAGGGTCAAGAAAAACTGCATGTCGACAGACTGAGTTTGTCAGGTGGGGGCAGCGTGGACGTAATTCACGACACTGCAACAGAAAAAGAGGACTGTATGACAAAATCGAATAGACTGGACAAGTGGTATTGGGGGAAATGACTTGATTTACGTGCGTGTATACATGCTAGACATCATGTGCAGTTACGCGGCACGATGTTCAATTGAAGTCAATCAATATACACCACCCATCTTCTGTGTCACCACCAATCTAACTCTAGTATCCAATCCCACCTAGACAAGCACACTAAAACAAAAAGATCCTGCCTCACGTTCTCATTGAACTTGTCCTTGAGTCGAGCCAGCCGTCTTGCCTTTTGAGGGCAATGTGTTGCCCTTTCAAAGCCGCCTCGTTCTTGGAGAAGTTCGAATTGGTCGAGATATGTCTCTGGAGACTGTGTGAATTGTCGTATTGGGAATCATCACTGTCACGATGCAATGCCACACAATACGGACAGAAGAAACCATTCTCTTCCTCTGACCTGGTGAGAGCCTCGCGCTTCCAATGGGCCAAGGGCGTGTGAGCCTAGAGCCCATGTGATCCCGGAGATGTCCGGGATTCGACCACAATTTGTCCTACCAATTGTCACAAGTTAGTCCAAGGGAGAAGGAGGGAAGCAATAGATAAGGGGGTGGGGGGCATACCTCTTGCTCTCGAGAAATCGTGTCGTCCTCAAGACACGTTGGACATTGGACAGGGTTGTTCTTGTAGTCCCGGAAGCGACATGAAAGCTTGGAACCATCAGACATCACTGCATCAGGAAAGGAGGAGCAAGGGGCGGAGAGAACCTACCGTCAGAACGCAATGTTTGATGCCTCGTTCGAGCCCATGACACCGCCCTCACCGCCTCTCCAGGGATAGAGCAAGTCTATCGACGTTGTCGCAGGAGAACACTCCAATTTTCAGAAATTCTGGCGCTGTGACAGGAGCAAAGTGACCGCGGGAACCAAGGCCGGCGTACTGTCCGAACTTTTGCAGTTGCAGTCGGTCGAGGACAGTCTCAGGAGAAAGATTCCACATTGAGAGTCGCCTGGAATTTCGCGCGACTTGCATTTTTCAATCAGACTTTCACTATTTAGATAGGTGTGCAACTATAGTTCTCGACAAAATAACCATGCTACAAATTCTTCATCAGGGGAGATCTCCATGGGCGTTTAGCATGACACATACGAATTAGTTGAAGATGCACTCCGTTGACAGAAACAATTGCAAACAATGTCTAGAAACTAGAGTCGCTTGATTGCTGGACTATGGTCTATCTGTAATGCATTTCCGAAAACCAATACGCCCTTGATTTCTCGCTACAAATGAATTCCTTTTGGCCAGGAACATGGCACATCGAACGAACGCAGAGAGAACAAGTCTGGGCACGGCCTAGTGCCAACCTCATTCTGGAACTGAGGGCACGCATTCCTAGTTTGCCCTTGGTATCATGTGGTATCATAACTAAACCATCATTCGCAATGCCGGTGGACCGCTGGAAATCCTTTTGTCCATGCATTCCTCCATTCCTTCCAAAAACAATCAAATTTTCGATGTGCCAGGGAGACCAATCTTGACCGTAAATGCAGTATGCGCCAACAACAGGATGGGTCTGCGCCTTCGGTACCTCGCGAGTCTATCGACTCATTAGCATGGGGGACTGTGCATGTTTTGCAACCAGTCAGTATGTGGCAGTCTTGTGTGTAGGTCATCTGCTCTCTGAAGACAATCAAATCATGGCAGTCCGGGCATGTCTTGCCAATAATTCCGCAGGCTTTGCCAAAATTGACCAAGACTTGCCGCCATCGCTCGTGGGAATGGCGTAACTCGGTAATAAGATTGTGCATCCATGACCATCACTCAATGCCGTTTGCTCAGAAGGAGACGACTCATTCGAGGACGCAGAAGCATCATGTACGATGCGAGTATGTTGTGTGTCGGCTTTGGGTGGCCAGGATCTGTCAATAGACGACTTGTGAGAGAATTGGAGCATCACTGGGAAGCTACTCGGACAGATTCTCCGTCAAGTCGCTTTGTAACGACGCCGTGCTGGGACCCTCGTTGGATTGGCCGGTACCTCCAGCTGTACTAGGTCCTTGACTGGAGGATGCTTGGTGCTGAAATGCCGGCGGGGCCATGTGCAAAGGCGGCATCTCCTGAGTGGGAGTTGTTGACTCCCTCTGGGGTGTAGACGACGCAAAAGTGTCCAGAGCAACGGCCGGATGTGAGGTGTCTCCAAGTAAGAGGCGTTCAAGATCATCTCTTGAACCAGAGGCGTTGTCTGCCGAGGTGCCTTGTGGTGCCAGCCAGCTCGTGTCTCCGGACTCGGGACCATGTGTAGCTGGAGCAGGCGGTGGCGGAGGAGGCACTCCCATGTTGTGGGTTTGAGCATCATCGTTGTCAGGACCAGCGGCGAGGTCACTGCCTTCGCCCATGTCATCATCCTCGACCACGTCGTTTTCCTCAAAAGTATCGGCATCATGGATCGGCAGAATTCTAGGCGCCGCGCCAGTCTGGAACTGTGCAAACTCCTCCTTTGAGTTCAAGTAGTCTTTCAAGCCAGTCACGCCCCTACCAGAGAAGACACAAAATACTTGTCTTTGGTGTTCCGTAAAATCGGGAGGCGCGTCCCTGCAGAACGTGTCTAGATCATCACGTAAAAAGGCAGTAACGCCAGTCAAACTAAGATGAGTGAGCTTGGGACAAGCATTGAGGAGTCGAATGATACTCTGAGAAGTTTCACGAATTAGCGTCAAGACATTTTCGACATCAGAGCATCTTGTACTTACGGGCAACGTCAGGTTGACGCAGTAGCTCAAGTGAACTCTCTCCAGGCTGCTGCTGTGGTGGTAGTCGGTCACAACATTGCCATTCGCATCCCTCCGAGAGCGTGCTCGCTGGTTGGCCTTAGCAAGAGCGTACATGCTCTCGTCAGTAATGTTGCTACACCGTACCAGGCCAATGCGCTTGAGCTTGGGCAGGGTCGCAAGCCTGGTGACGGACTCGTCCGTGAGGTGCTGGCAACAGCCCAAATCAATGTATCGGATTCTGTTGCAGCAATGAACAAGCCTCTTGACGGCATCATCCGTGATGTGGCGACAGTGGCCGAGATGGACGTAGTGAAGATTCTTTCCAAGCCTCGAAATGGCATAGACAGCCGCGTCGGTGATGTTGCCACACTTGGCCAGGACAAGATTGCGGAGTCGGGGAGCCACGTCAATGATCTTCTCCACAGCACGATCCGTAAGGCGAGTACAGCAGGTGAGGTCAAGGATACGGAGATGCTCGTAAATTCTGTTAGAAGAAAGAGACAAGAATGCCGAGTCGTCGATCAGTTCGCAGTTGGCAAGACGAAGTTCGCGGAGGGACTGTCCTCGAGCGAGCAAGGCGGTGACTGGCTCATTGCCAATGTTTCGGCAGGAATGGAGGTCGATCTCGAGAATGTTTGGGCAGTTGTTGGCAAAAGCCATGACGGCGTCGTCGCTGAGTTGGTCGCAATCATTGAGTTTGAGCTATTCGAACGTGTCAGAAAACAGGGGACCGATCGGCTTGTATTGAGCCATGGTTTCAACTCACCCTCTTGATATATTTGCAGCTCTCGGCCAGCCTCATCATGCTCTCATTGGAGATGCGCTTGCAATTAGTCACGTTGAGCCCTTGCAATCTGGGGCAGTTGTCTGCAATGGCAAAAACCGAGGCCTCCGTGATCTTGTCGTCCTGGGAAATATCTAGCGCCAACAGATGCGGGCTGTTCTGCACCAGGGCCTTCAGTCCAACATCTGTAAGCTCTTTGCAGTTGGTCAATGTGAGACGCTCGACGCGGGTGCAGACGGCGAGGGGAATGACACTTCCATCGCTGACACCCGACGAGAGAGTCGCGAGATTCAGGCGCTTGATGAACTCGGGGTAGGCAAACGTCGGCTGCTGCAGCTGCAATGTCTGACAAATCTGTGTGTGCTTCTCCCATGATGTGCAGGTTGGGCGGTGCCAAAGCATTTCCACAACGTTGCGGGCCCATCGCTTAGAGACCAGCATGCATCTGAACATATCGGCGGGCGAGTTAAGCCGCGAGAATATGCTGATGAGGATCTCGCTGGGAAGGGTGGCCGCTGGTGGCAGACATTCCATGTCGTTAACCTGCATGTCTTGAAGATTGGGCATGACGCCCAGCGAAGATTCCGAGTCATTGTTGATCGCATAAAAGTCGGACTCGTCGTTATCGCGGGGCAGCGGGGAGTTTGTCGACGACGAAGATCGCGAATCGCGAGCCTCGACGTCCATGGTGTTGGCGTCCATCGGCGTCTGTTGGCTCTGGGGCGGCTCTTGTTGTTGGGTCGAGTCCATTCCGTGGGCGCCGGCGGGGGCGGCAGGAGTGGTTTGTCCTGCCTGAGTTCGGCCGGCAATCAGGTCGAGAGCAGCAGCGGGAGGGCGCATTTTCCCGCCGAAGCGAAGTCGAATTAAATGGCTGGGCAGTGATGAGGATCTGCTGGTCGGTGACGTTGGCGTTGCCTCTCACCAAACCAGGATATGGATTCGGACGTGTAATCCGTGGAGCCCACAGGGCCCGCGCTGCGCTGCTCAGCTGAGATGCTGCAAAAGTGGTCAACGGATCGTGTCGCTCGGCTGGATAGGGTCGATGTCGGCAATGTCGGCGCAAAAGCAAGAGCGCGCGTCCTGGTGTTTAGTTGCGATACTGACGCCTCCGCAACGTCTTGTTGTTGAGTCTGACGGAGGATGCAATGGGATTGATGGTGGTTGAAGTCCGAGCCTGGAGACCAAGGTAGGTAATGTGGTTAAAGTGGTAGCAGTGGAACCATCACCCGCTGTGACTGGGTGCGAGGCGCCGGGGGGCTGAACCTTTTTGCTTTAAGTGAATATCTGAGAAGACGGAATCCCCGCCACGGGCGTTGCTACTTAGTGCTAGGGCCCCCCTGAAACAGACGTCTGATCTGGGACTCCGTCAGGTAGTTATTGCACCAAGCCGGCAACGGCGGGATTGATCGTGTGAGTGATGGTATTATTCGATACACGAAATAACTTTCTGGGCAATGATGTGATGATGTCTGCGAGACGAGAAGTGATAATTCAACAGTGAGGGGTCTTCCATGCGTCAGGACCCCGGAATCCTATTCAGTACGGATTACGGAGGCGGCAGGCAAGGCAGTGGGCAGTGTATGTTTACTCAAGCTAGCAGTTGCATTGTTGACCTTTGCGCACCAAGCAACAGCCTGGACCGCAGATTTACACTTTTCTCGGAAAGATCCTTCTTAGCAGAGCACGGTTCAGGCCTAATCAAGAAGTACTACTCTTATTTTGTTTTTTTCCACAGAGCCTCCGACGTCAGTGCAACTGCCAAGTGGGCCACGCAGGACATCATGTTCGATGCTCAGGTGATTTGGTATTGCAGGCGCCTCTAGTTTGATGAAGCGGGTTGCCAGGAAAGTAGATGATTACAGCACCAGTTCCCATTTTGACATCCAACGGTCACTTGTGTTGACGCTAATTCGGCTTCGAAAGATGCTTCTGGCTTCTCCCGCATGCGCCGTCTCTCTGCTGAATGATATCTGTCTGTACAGATTACGGATTCCGGCTTTGAGACCTTGGAACCTCTAGATCTAGCATAGGGCTATCAGTCCTTGGAAGACTTATGTCTCCATATAGCACACTTGGCCCGAACAGCAGAGGCTCCGGCCCAAAGGTACCTCTTGATTACTACAACTTGGAGGATATACCAAGAACAACACATGTGCACGCCTAGCATCGAATGCTATTGTTTGTGCTTGCCGTTGCATGGTCAGCAGACATCATGTAGCATATATTCCTGTACCGTTGACTTCGACTTGCTTGAGAGATAGTCCCGGATTCTCGTGGCCATTTGGTGAACAGTAAGCTGGTGTATCAGTCAAGTTACTACAGAGGACTGCACAAGGCTAACTGACATGAAAATAATAACGTTTCTGCTCAGACCATCTATATATGTGTATATTCGCGAAAGGAACGAGAAAATTGTTTGTTCTCACGATATATCTCCAATGCTTCGGTCACTTGCCACAGATATTGGCAAACAGCGAAAATCTTTCAGGCACAGATAGACAATACGAATGACAACTCCTGCGTATCGGGCAAGATCAATCATTTGTCAGCAGCGGGAGGTACACCACACCACATGACTGCTCAATAAGTGCATATCACCCTCGCTTGCAACCTGCAAAGCAAGAATCACATTCAACCGTCTACTGCAGCCCGGCGGTGAGTAAGCAGGCAATGCTGGGTGGGATCGGTGCTGCCCAACGGCGGGCAGCGCTGGGAGCAACCTCTTCGTCATTGTCTTTTTGAGAACAAGGCAAAGTTTGCGCTCTCGGGACTGCTGTGTCCCGACTCCTCCGTCCTTTGCGTTTCTCGGACGTAAAAAGGCATTTTTCGAGTTACCCAGACAACGGACTGCCCATGTCTTGACTCTCTTGAGTGGTTCGCGTCCGCCTCAAGGTCGCACTCTTGCAGATAACAATTTCCAGTTGCTGCAGAGGGCGATGTGATGAGGCAGGGCGCTTAACAGAAAATCGAGCAAATCAGAATTGACAGAGGACGACATGAATCCCCTGCACCCGATGTTATTCAAATATTGCAGGGGGCTGTCGCCGCGCGTGGGCCTCTTCAGCCCAGCTGCCCCCGGACCCCAGATACTGGTGCAACCCCGCTGATGAGCCTCTACTGTACTGAAGCCTGAGGATTGCAGATTTAGTACAGAGTAACTCGGGTATGGGCGGACTCTGCCGGGCCGGGGCGGCCAGTCAGTGGAATCCAATTTTTCAACTGGCGTGGTGCTTTCAATTATCAAGCATCGGCCCATTTGATGACGATGGGAGCTATCATCTAGCTTTTGATGGAGCTGCAAACATCATCGTCAACCTTCAAACTCCACTATTCTGTTTCTCCCAATTGAGGCCCTCGTCTTCGTTGCCCGAATTCCGTGTCGTCGACATAGCGTTTTGTGTTTCAACAACTATTCACTGTATCTCGGATTGGGTACGTCATCGCCATCATGATGAGATCTGCGCGCACTCGCGTCCATCCGGATGCTATCCTCCGTCCGCTACAACAGACCCCACGATCCAGGCTGTCACGGCTGCCACAATGCCCAAGTGCTTCGACGCAAGCTCGAACTCTCATGGGTCGCTCGCGACCCTCCAATCGAGCGTATGAAAGCTTAAACCTCGATCGGATGCGCACCGATTCCTACTCGTATCACATCAAGAGGCAACGATTTCTTGCTGCCGGGTCTATTGCTGGAATTGTCGCATTCATCTACACTGCATACCTGCTCAAGCAGGAGATCTCCAAGCCGACGAAATTCGATTCGGGGCTGCCAAAGAATGCCGACCCGTTCTTGACCGAGGCCGGCAGCAAGCGGAAGACCGTGGTGCACGACCAAGAAGGCCGCGAGATGGTCCCCACAGGAAACACAACCATCCAGTGGTTCCCGCGGACACTAGAGTTGGAAGCTGGGGCTGGTGACGGCCAGGAAGTCCACAATGGTGTCGAGTATACACTTGTTGGCCTGGGCACGAGGACAGTCACCTTCTTAGGCTTTGAAGTCTACGTAGTGGGCTACTACATTGCGACATCCGATGTCGCAGCGATCCAGGCACGACTCATCAAGGACATCAACCCCATTGCGACGACCCTCGTGCCAAGCGAGCGTGGCGAACTGCGGAGACGACTCCTGGATCCAGTCGAGGGCGAGAAGCTTTGGCTAGATATCCTCAAGGAGGTCAAGCCAAGAAGCGCCATGAGAATCATTCCGGTACGGAACACAGATTTCCCTCACCTGCGCGATGGATTTGTAAGGGCCATCACGGCCAAATCGCAAGCGAACAAGCAGGAGTACAACGACGAGGCATTTGGAGCCGCGATGACTGAGTTCAGGGGCATGTTCAACAGGGGCAAGCTGCCCGCCAAGGGAGAGTTGATCATGGTCCGTGACGAGAGGGGTGCTCTGACAGTCATGTACGACGACGGCAAGCAGCAAAAGCAAAAGACTGAGAACGAAAAGGTCCTCGGTACCATTGGACGCGTCTTGGATGAGAGGGTCAGCCGGGCGCTCTGGCTCAACTACCTTGCTGGAAAGGCGGTAGCAAGTGAGCCAGCAAGGAAAAACATTGTTGACGGTATCATGGAGTTCGTTGAGAGACCGATAGGCACAGTCGCTGCCCAGGTCCTCTAATGAACTGAGCCCACGACTGTTCTGAGGCTGGGCAGCTGTAAGCCGAGGCAAAGCGCAAGGCGTATTGTTTTGCAGCCTCCTCGCAGTGTACAAAACGATGCATGTGTAACACGGCCGAGGAATGGTGTACATTATAAAAGAAAAGAATACGACGATCCCCAATCCTTCCTGTATGGAAACTGGCAATTCTATCCCGATCTGTGGAGCGGCCATTACCCACAGTACAAAGAATTCTGATGTAACAAACAGGTTTCCTCTTCTTGAAGTCTTACAGAGCGCGCTGGTAGTCTTGTCGCATCTTCGAGACGAAAGTGCTATGCGTCATGCATCCAGGGACTTGTCGCTCAGCAATGATCATCCATACACCGCTCATGACAGCTAGTGGTCTGCTGACGTCGATCGTCATGATGGCATATAATGCTTACAGATTTATATTTTATGTGCAGGAGGCGTTTTATCGACCGTTGATGCAAGAAGGATCAGGCGATATCTAGGGTAATTCCTCCATGGCAGTAAGAACCTCAATTGGGCGACTTGGTGAAAGCGACAAGTTGCATCGCGATTTATTATGGACATATCATAGGAGCTGGTGAGTTTTCAGGTCAAATGGTGCTTGCAGTCAGTGTTGTCTCATGAGCCTCATTATACCACGTTTCACCCGAGTAGTCTTGTTGGCCGGCGTTGATCGACATCTATACAAGCAACGGACAACTAGTTGACATCAGTTGGAGATGAGATCATCCCGGATGGTCGTTCGTCCGATCGGGATGATCGACCGGTGTAGGCGACGCCGTGATCGTATACACGCATCCAACCGATCCTAGACTGCAGATTCGGGGTGTTCGAATGAGTCGATCCGGCGAGGCTGCCCACACCTCGTCCGGACCAACGAATCCGTTGCAACGACTGGAATCATTAGTCTGTTTCCCCACGCGGGAGATGCATACGTAGTCGGCGCCAAGCTCATGAGGCGACGGTCTGACTGAGGAGAGCTGCAAAGTTGGGGCCTGGTTTTCCTGCGGGGTTCACGAGAGTTTTCGACGCCCAGAGCTACCCAGATCTAAGTTGTATACATCCTGCACCATGTATGTACGCATGCCGCTTCGCCCGGCTTCTGGGCCACCAACCGCCCAAGGCTTTGGATTTCCCATCTCCTCTCTTTAACCTCTGCATTGCCCCGACTCGTGCATGCTGCCACATAACCATACACGGCAAACACATTCTACATGTTCTACGCCATAACAGGCAGGCCGCACATACTGGCAGGCGTCATGATGGGGCCCGCGTGCGGCACCCAACGCACAGCTGCATTTTCTGCAGCCCTTTTGCTTCCCTGTACTTGCTGCTAAATTACGCACACGAGACAGAACTCAGTCTGCAAGTGTGTGCGTGGCCGTGGGATACGGCTGCGCGTCCTACATGAGTTGCTACAGATGATGGTAAATCTTGGCGGGCGGCGCAGAACATTGCCTCCGACTCTCCGACTCTCGATATAGAAAGGCAAAATGGGCGGTGGGAACCAAGATTTTCACAGTTTGGCCCTGCTGCCAGGCTCTCGGTGCCATCTTGTTTCATCCAAAAGCATAGGAGTCTCGAGGGAAAGATAAGGACTATCTTCTCTTGTTTCTCCCCGTCCCATCTCTCGTCCATACTCCAGCGGTAGTCTTGACTGTTCGGCCATCTCGCTCCACGAGAGACTCGCCACTTGTGCGAAGACACGAGTCAAGATGAAGTTGTACGGCAGCTCGGCGGCATTGGCTTGCTGCTCTCTGTTGGTGCCTGCAGTCCTGGGCAATGTGGTCCCTCAGTATATCGAGGACCTCATCAAGAGACAGCTGCCTGCGGAGCCGACTGGAGTCACGACCCTGAGATCTCCCAAGGGCTTGACCGTCCGCTTCAAGGAGCCCGGCAAGGAGGGCGTTTGCGAGACGACGCCTGGTGTCAACTCGTACTCTGGATATGTCGATCTGGATTCCAAGACACATATGTTCTTCTACTTCTTTGAAGCAAGGTGAGTCTCTCGTGGTCTTGCAATCACCACAACAGCATATGAACTCGGATGAGTTATTGCAAACGGAAATACACATCAACCTCAGAATTATGGTGACTGACCTTATGCTCAGACACAATGCCAACAAGGCTCCCATCACCTTATGGCTCAATGGCGGTCCCGGATCAGACTCCATGATCGGTCTCTTCGAAGGTGAGAGACATCACTTCTGCTCAACTCGACGGATGACTAACCCCTGACTAGAACTTGGTCCTTGTAATGTCACTCATGAGCTCGTTACCAAACTCAACCCCTACTCTTGGAACGAGGAGAGCAACATGCTCTTCCTGTCACAGCCTCTGGGCGTGGGCTTCTCCTACGCTGACGAGGTGGAGGGCATCATTGATCCAAACACTGGATTCCCTACACCCAACGCAAATCCCGATGGGCGCTATGCAAACACGGACCCGTTCAGGTACAGCACCACGGCGCTCGCCGCTGTAGGAGTATGGGAGGTTCTCCAGGCATTCCTCGAGGCACTGCCCACTCTCGACTCGAAAGTGACTTCGCGGTCCTTCAATCTCTGGACGGAGAGCTACGGCGGGCACTACGGACCGGGATTCTTTGACTACTTTGAGCAGCAGAACGACCTGATCAGGGCAGGTAAGGCTGCGGGTTGTCAACTGCAGCTGCACACGCTCGGCATCATCAACGGCCTCATCTCTACCAAGATCCAGATGCCGTTCTACCCCGAGTTCGCCTACAACAACACATACGGCATCCGGGCCATCAACGAGTCGACGTACGAGTTCGCCAAGACGGCCTTCAGCTTCCCGCAGACGGGCTGCTCCGCGCAGCTCGACTACTGCGCGCAGGCGGACCGCAGCACGTGGCTGGGCCGCAAGCAGTGCTCCCAGGCCGTGGCCATCTGCCGCAACCTCGTCGAGGGGCCGTACGAGGTCATCGCGCCCAACAGCGCCTACGACATCCGCCAGAACCGCTTCCAGTCCCAGGTCCCGCCCAAGTACTGGTCCGACTGGCTCAACACCCCGTTCGCCCAGAACGCCCTCGGCGTCGACCTCAACTACACGGGTACCAGCTACGAGGTCTACCAGGGCTTCGACTACACGGGCGACTGGGCGTACCCGACCCTGCTGGAGGACCTCGAGGACCTGCTGGACCGGGGCGTCCGCGTCGCGCTGGTCTACGGCGATGCCGTAAGTAATCCCCCTTCCGCGCCACACGATTTTGTTTTCTGACACTTCCCGCAAGGACTACATCTGCAACTGGTTCGGCGGCGAGGCCGTCTCCCTGCAGGTCAACTACACGCACTCGTCGCAGTTCCGGGCGGCGGGCTACGCGCCGTTCGTGGTCCGGGGCCGCGAGTACGGCGAGTCGCGGCAGTACGGCAACTTCAGCTTCACGCGCGTCTACGCCGCGGGCCACGAGGTGCCGTACTACCAGCCCGAGGCCGCGCTCGAGCTGTTCCGCCGCGTCCTGCACGACCTGGCCGTGTCCGACGGCGGCGTCCGGGTCACGCCCACGTACGAGAGCGAGGGCACCGAGACGGCGACGCACCACGAGGTGTTTACGGGGTGGTTTACGGGAAGGCCGGAGAATAATTCCAAGTGAGCTTGTTGCGTCCTGGGGCGAGTATCAAAGTTGTTTGAGAAAGTTGTTGTGCGATAATAGAGGTTTAGTACTGCTTTGGATTGTTTTTCCCATGCGATTATGATTCCTCGTACAGACAATTGGGGGCTTGTAAGTGATCACCGTGTTGGGTTGATTTAGCTGTCGTATTCCTCTTCATCCTTGTGTCTAGGCCAGTGTTTTCATACTGTACTACCTGTATATTCTGGTATAATAGTGCGCATTGGAAGATTACATAAATTTGATTTCAACGTACCAAGTATATACAATAATTCCTTTCTGGCATCACAGTGCACATGTGCTATCTGCGATAACTCCTGGTGTCGAATCTTCAGCCTCACCCCAGACTGCCCCTAGATTTAAGCATGATTCGAATAAGCTTATCCAACTTCTAGGCTGTACTTTTGCATTCCTTCTTGGTTCTCAGCTTGACAATGATGTAACTGTCTCAGTTCAAGACGCTGCCGCCGAACACGAATGAGTCCTGTATCCCCATTCGCTGAGTACTACCCCCAAAAGATGCATATCGAAATTGGATGCGGAAAACCGACCAGTGACAGTCGAGTGTCGGAACGGACTACCCCGGTACGCATCTCTTCGCAGGTATTTGACCTCTAACGGCTTGACATAGCCTGGCCAGGCTCACGAGATTGGGTAATGTCCTTGGCCGATCTCGAGGATGTATGCAATTAATATAGACCGCAACCAATGGGTTTTTGTTACACGTTTGGGGCTTTGGGGACACAACATCGTGGTTGCATCTTAGAGGACTGAATTATGGTCTTCTTTCCGACAGCCTCACCACTGCCACTGCCACTGCGTGCCATCTTCTTAAAATCTCTCCCGCATGCGTCTCGATTTCTCGGTTCTACTGTTCTCGGTCCAAACCATGTCTTTTTTCCAGTTTCTTGCGCGGCGCCTCAGTCCCGACCATCGTAGGTCATCATGCCCAGGCTGCACCCCTGCTGATGATTCCCCTTTTCCCAGCAGCTGCGACACCATTTGTAGTGAGTTGGATTATTTTACCGTAATTAGCGTATCGGAATCTACTGGTTGACATCGTGATAGGCTCAGCAACAAGGGAGCTCTTTTCTCGGCAATGTGACTAGTTCGTGCGGATCTTTCAAGTCATCATACGACACATGCGCTTCTTGTCTCGTCTCCGTCTACGACAACGCAACCGAGGCCGGCGAGGTATTAGCGTCGCCTTTTTGGGACTATATATACGAATGTAGCGCGACTACACAACAAGTCACTGCCACCATTTACACGACCGCTGGGGAGACGTCAACGCCCGTGACCACTATAACGACTGCTCTCTCTATACCATCTAGTGTCAGTAGTTCGTCGCCCGCCACTATATCGACTACAACTTCGTCGGCGCCCACCGACACAACCAGCACCGCTTCTCCCACCAACAGCAACCTCATACCATCAGCAGAACCCACGAACACCACGACTCCGGGCTCTGAAAGGAAAGCTTGGCTGGCCGGCCCGATCCTTGGGGCCATCTTAGGTGTTACAATCATAGTCTTGGTGGTCTTTCTCGTGTATCGTCGTCGTCGCAACGCCAAGAGGAAGATACTCCCAGAGGAATACACGGATAAGCCACAGCTTCACTCCGATTGCGTACCGCTGCCGCCTCCAGAGGAACTCGACGCGGGAATGAGGCATGAACTACCGGGGGATGAGCCAAGAGATAAGAACGCCGTGGTCACCGAGCTTCTGGGCGAGGACCCCCCCCGGAAATTAGATAAGGCGTATGGCAGGAGTGAGCTTCCTTTCTATGAGCCAGAGCAACTTCCCTAGCTAGGCGCAATGCACCAATTATTGGTAGGTTAGAGTACGTTGAGAAGCAATGAGATCATGCCTGGGCATCGGCCCAACATCTGCGATTGCAGCAGGAATGATCGTTCGGTCCAACCGAGTAGGGCTTGTCGTGAGGGGCAGTATATATCCGACGGCCGCAGAACAATTCCAAGTGAGGGTGTTTTTCAAGGGGAAGTGGGAAGTATAAAAGTTGTTGTGCGATAATAGAGGTTTAGTATTGCTTTGGGCTGCTGTTCCCATGCGATCGTGATTTCTTGTATAGTCAATTGGGGATTGTAAGTCGTCAAGATCCAGCCTCGCCCACCCTCCAGCGCGAATAAGCATGATTTGAATAAGCTTCTTTGACTTTTGGGCTGTGTCTGTGCCCTTTTTGAGCTCGAGTGTCAGCTGAGATGTAACCATATGTCTTAATTGCAGAGACGTCGCCGTCGAGCATAAAGAGCACCGAGCCTTATTCGCTCGCTACAACCCCAAGATGCATGTCAGAGTCCAATGCAGAAACCCGTCCAGTGACACTCGAGCATCGCAACAGGCCAAGCCGGGCTGTATGTCATCATGGGTATTCAACCACTGAGAGCTGGCCATGACAATGCCAAGATTGAAGAATTTGGCGATGTTTCTCGTCGATCTCGAGGCTATATGCAATTAATACCGACTCCCAACCAATAGGCAACGTCTACTCGTGAAATAGAGGGGGGAGGCACAGAATTGTCAGTGCAATATCGATAATTTGAGCCTTGAACGCCTGTTGGCAGCTCTTTGCAATGGTCCATTCTTCTCAAGTTTCCTCACGTCCCTCTCCGCCCAGTCCTGTATGAATGTTCAGCGTTTTTGAGTCTTGACGATGTGGTTCTTCGAAATTTTTGGCGGGCGAAAAGACCGCAGAGACACCGTCCTACCAGCTAAGTGCTACGCTACTTGTAGTGAGTATAATTCCAGATATTTATATTGGTGTCCTTTTGCTTACTATCTTTGATAAAAAAAGACAATGCGCAAACCGAGGCCCAATCCGTTGGCAAGACTCCTGCCTTGTGCGAGGATGGAAGCCCTTTCCAACTGCTATACCAAGCATGCGTCTCGTGTATAGCTGCCAATTCGAACAATGTTACTGGCACCATTGTAGTTAACTTTGAGGACTACGTGGATTACTGCTCGCCGTCTGTGCAAACCATCACAGCTACCGCCGACGTGTCGACACAAGGGGCACTATTGCATTTCACCGTTACCACGGTGGTCACTCTCTCGGCGGGTGTAAATGCTACGGCGGGTGTAAATTCTACCGCGAGCGGAAGCGAAGATTCAGTTAATACAACAATCAGCACAGCTACTACTATAGTGACCAGTACAAACTCAAATACAACTCCATCGGCCACCGCGAACTCGACTATTTCGGGTTCTCAAACGACAGCGACCAATACGAACCTGATCCCATCAGCAGAACCAACATCAGACGCGAATTCGAACTCGGAGAACAAAGTTTGGATAGCCGGTCCCATTGCAGGGTCGATAGCCGGCGCCGCAATCCTAGTATTGGTGGCATTCCTACTTTTTCGTCGTCACCGCCGTCGTAATGCCATGAGAAAGCCAGCTTCTGATGGATATACGGACAAACCGCAGCTGCACTCAGATTGTGTACCGAGGGCGCCGCCCGATGAACTCGATGCGGGAATGAGGCATGAGTTGCCAGGCGATGAACCGAGAGATAAAAACGCCATGGTCACCGAGCTTCCGGGGAAAGATCCTTCTAAAACACTCGACAAGACACACGGCAGGAGTGAGCTTCCTGCATATGAACCTGGAAAGCTTCCAAGCTAGGAGCAATGTAGTATTTACATACTATCACACTGGGTGATTATGGACAGAGATAAGACCGATGACCAGATTATAATACTGCACAAGCATGGAATGTCTGCGAATGCTGCAGAATCCATGCTCCGCCCCGGCATCGGGTAGGGCTTGTCGCGAGGGGCGATATTATAAGATATTCGCAAGAGACTCATGACGGTTTCTTTCAAAATCTTTAAATTGCGGATATTATCAACGTCCTGAGCTCGCTCGGCTCGACCTGACCTTCCTTTTGGAGGTATTTGAGAAAGGTTTCCTGCATTCGTATGCACTTGGCCGCAGAACATGTATCTGCACAAGAGGCCTGGAAGGGTTTCATGTTGGGTGTATATGGAATTACCGATTGCTTTTTCTGCGGCTGCGCCCTTCTTTCGCCCTCGTCCAGCCTCTCCTACGCGTGCGCCCCCGTCTTGGGCCTCGGCAGTGGCTGTGAACCGGCCCGTTCCCAGACCTGCCTTTGGGCGGGCACTGAAATAAGAATCTGCAGCTTCCCAGGTGTATTTTTGCGCTGTTGCATGATACCCAGTGTTCTCGGGCATAACCGTCCCAATTCAGGGCATATCGCCGTTGAGGATACTCAATGCCTACACCCTATTTGCTCGTTCGCACTTCAGTATGCACATTGACGGAAATAAGAGCGCAGCATACATACTCAATCACATACGAGATGTCGGAAAAGCATACCGTCGTGCATCTTGATTGTTTCCAGTAAGGATCAGTTGAGAGCTCAAAATGTAAGTGCCAAAGTTTATGTTGAAGACTGCATCGTTGCTCCTGAGGGCCAGGTACAACTAATAATACCTGGTGTAGCCCGCAAAGCGTTGTAATGTTTGAGGAAGCCATTCGACGTGATATTGGTTCTTTACATCATATCTAGGATGACCAAGCTCATCAACAATTGATCAACAGTCTCCCATTGCGGCGACCCATCATCATAAGACCCTTCTTGTCCAACATCGAACCTACAAATCACTCCAGAGTTTGAGACCCATTTCCAAATGCTATCTCTTTTCGAAACCATTTCAAAGAGGTTTTTACGCACCCTTCGGAGTCTTTCGGACGCACCCGAGCAGTGCTTCCAGATATGCTGTACGTGAAATCTCAGGTATCTCTAATTTGGATCTCGATTGACTGACGGCTATCACAATAGCCGACGCGAAAGCTCAGCCCCAAATATGGGATCACTTACCAAAATGGTATTGCGAAGATTCAGTTCCTTTCCATGAATATTACAAGGAGTGCGCAGTCTGTATGGTGACCTATACCGACAACGCCACGGCAACCGAGTACTTGACGTCGAACTTCGGAGACGACCTTGATGCCTGCAACTTCACTTACGCCGCCGAAACTACATTTTCAACGACGGGGACCAAGTTCATATGGAGTCCTACAAGCACCGCCTCAACTTTCATGACAATAACGTCCGCAAGCTTGACGATGACGGCATCTCCCATGACAGCGACGAGTGACGACCTGGCACCCACGGCCGAATCCACGGCGACCCCGGAGTCAAACTCGAGCATTAGAACTTGGATCGCTGGCCCGATAGTAGGATCAATAGTAGGCGTTGCACTGTTGGCTTTGATCATCATTATGTTCTATCGTCGCCGCAAAACTAGAGGACACAGAACCACGGAGGATTATACCGACAAGCCACAGTTGCATTCGGACTTGCTCAAAAGTCCACAGCCCAGCGAGCTCGATACTGGAATGAGACACGAGTTACCGGGCAGCGAATTCGAACACAAGAATCTGTTGATGACTCAACTTCTAGGGGAGGATTCTGGGATACAAGACAAGAAATTTGGTAGTCAGCGGCCACTGTCCGAACTTCCAGGCTAGATGCAACCAATCGAACAAACTTTCTGAGACCATGTACCGCATTGACAGAGATTATTGGTGAAGACTATTCGACAGACTGGACAACCAAGTCATACAGATGATCGCATCCTTTCTGTAGCTGTTGGCTCCGGAACCGCCAACGCCCTGTGTCACTTAGCCCCGGGCTTGGGTGGCATGTTTGCGACTATGAATCATTGAATGCGGTAATATTCGAAAACTTATGGATTGAGGCGCTTCTGGGGGGGGCAAATGTTAGTTATTGATCGCACAAAATATGGCTGGTGTATGCAATGGTGCCGATCGTCACTTACCATGGCAGCATCATACTCCTTATCAAACACAGTTCTCAGCTCTGCCGTGTCGCTAATGTCCCCATTATTGACTGAGAGATTTCCCTCTGCGTCATAGTACAACTGGTCTTTCTGCTCAGGATCCAGGTTCTTCAACAACCCCCAGCCTACTAATACACACTTCTTCTTAGCCAGACGTCTGGCGACTTTCTTGACACGGTCGGCGGTCAGACCAGGGGGCATTGACAGGACCGCCTTTTCTGTCTCATTGGCTCCAAAACTTAACTTGGTCTGCTTCTTTTCGACTTGTTTCTTGGTGGTCTGCTGCATTTTGGGTTGATGCATCGAGGGTTGTTGCATCATAGGTTGATGCATCGTGGTTTGTTGTTTCTTGACCTGAGGAACAAGGTACATCGGAACCTCCACGTCGCTTTCGTTTTGGACTTTGAGTCCCGGCTCCATCGCCGCAATGCTCCGACCCCCATCGACGGTAGTCCGCTTGCGAATCTGGACTTTGGCATAGCGGTTCCCCAGGGGTGTGAAGACGGTTGGACTTTCTCCTGGCACTGGCAGATCAAGCTGGGCCGTCGGGCAGAAGAGCAATGCTTCCCCAGTCCGGAGTGTGACAATGGTCTCCAGCAATGAGCCTGAGGCTTGGTATTCATGGTCTCTCGCAGCGGCGAGGTGCTTCTTCAGAACTTCGTACCATCGCGGCGACAGGAAACGATGGACGAAAGTTGCATTGCAAAGATCGATGAGCTCGGGTGACAAAGTGGGCTCCTGTGTCGCGATGATCACGCGGGTTCCTGTATGCCGCTGTTGGCGAATGATTGAAGTAAGATCGCCCGTGAGGACGCGCGCCTCACCGGTCTGAACAAGAAACTGCACGACGACAAATCATTAGTAAAACGAATGAGAAACGCGGCAGCAGTTCCAAAGCATGTCACAGTTGGTGCTGCTTACCTTGTGGGCCTCATCGACAGCCACGACCCGACCACAAGTGCCCCGGTCTTCCATGAAAATGGATAGACAAATGGAAAACAAGGAGCAAGCGTCCTCGGATGCCATAAACGGATCGCTCAGGTCGACTATCGTCAGCGAGCCAGGCGCAAAAGCCCAAATATCCTCCTCGGCTTGGGCCGGCCGGTTGGATTCGGTGAGGGCGGACGGTGCGAGAAAGGTGTCCAGCAGCTGTAGGCGCAATTTGAGGGGAACCTCTTGGCCAGCTACCCATTTGACCTCGGTCAGACGGCGACGGAACTCATGATACGCGAATCCCGGGCCCTCCATTGCCATCTGCCTGACGATGTTCATGACGACCTCCATGTATAGAGGTGTTTTCTCCGAACTGGGATCAACTGCCATCAGCTTCAGTATCCGCGAGATATTCAGCTGATTGGTAGTGAGGTAAAGCGGCATGACGCTGGGCCGGTTGGCACCTGGAGGGAGGCCCGGAAGACTCTTGTAGAGTCGCTTCATTGTCCAGATGTTTGACGGACAGACGAGGACATTGACTGGGATCCCAGACGAGCAGAGGTAAGCAGCCTCGCATAGCTGCGTGGTGGTATCATTGGTGAAATTGTCGTAGTGCATCACCAACCCAGCGAGAGGTCGAGGGAGCTTGCCCGCACCACATGTGCTGTCGATGTAGCTCTCCAGAAGACAACTGAGGGTATGGCTCTTACCAGCGCCCTGCGAGCCACAAATGAATGCCGACCACGGGATATTCATGTTCGCAAGAACAAGCTTGTCCTTGGGTGGTAGACCTGTGGTTTCCAGCTGCATCCCAACCAACCCATACTGCGGTATGACCTCATCTGTGTTGGGCGCGAGCTTCGAATAAATTGCCCTATCCACGCCTGAAGTGAAGATGGGCGAGTTTTGGAAGGCGTCCAAGCTTTGTCGATCGATGCTGTCGTGCCCTCCGAGAGAGCCTGGTGCTCCCTCGCTGTCCACGAGGGCCATGAGATCCTGAAACTTGGGGTTTTCATCACGCAGCGTGTCATCATCAGCTGGCTCTGATGCCACGAGTTTTGGCTGGAATTGTTGGTCATTGGGCCATAGTCCTGACAGGGAAGATAATACTTTATTCGCTCTTGCGGTCCTCAAGCTCGAGGAGAAGGATCCCGACGCGTATGCCATCATGAGCTTGATAAACCCGGTCGAAAACGGCTTGGTCGGCAGATGTGCTTGTAATGCGCTGCGCCTACGTTTGATCTGATCCAGTGTACTTATGAAAAAAATAGATGAAGGGAACATTGGTAGATGGAAATATTTGCCTAAGGACTATTTTCGCACGGAGCGAGCATTTGCCTCAGGCTAGGGAGCATAATCTTTTTTTGATTGTTAAGAGAGCGGGATACATGGAACCTTAATAATTGGTATTTGCAAATCTCCTCTTTGTGCGAACTCAAGGCAGTATTTGAAACTCCTCTTTAGGAGTGAAACGTTTTCGCCTCTTGTATCCCACCTACTTGAAATCCTATTCCGCAACAGTTCCTCAGGTACAACGACCTCACAAAGCCTCTGTAAAAATAGAAGATCTCGTCGATATCGAAACGAATGTCGAACTTGGAATTGACGTTTCAGAACCAAGGCAATCCCAGGCTACAATCGATCCATTGGTGCCGAGATATGTCCAAGTTTGCCCACCTAACCTCGTCCACAGGCTTGGGGGTCACGTACATGAAGGAAACGGTCTGTGGCAATGTCGACCGCGCAGTGGAAACATAGAATGGTGCTCTCGTAACAGAGATGTTTTTCTTGAAATAAAGCGGCAAGAAGGATCATACTCTACATGACCCTCTGTCCTCCTGGATGATGCTGATCACGACTTGCGTATACATACATACTCAACATTTCCATACGTCGCTGTAATAAAGGGGGAACTCAGCTTATCGACTCAGGGTATATAATCATGGGCCAAGTATCGCAGAAAGACCCTTTCCGAGTCACAGAATCTCAAGCTAATGGCTTCAAAAGCTTCCCCATAATGCCCAGCCCTTGAGGGCCGCTGCCATTGAACCTACCGGTATCGTCTTTGCCCACAGATTGCATATTATCAGAAAGAAACTGAGCGGTGGCGCTCAGTCGGAGCTGTCCTAATACCAGACGGTGTTCTTCACGGGCGAGGGCGAAGACGGCAGCGACTGCGAAGAGATGGGGCCGGACAAGGTGAACCGCGAGGTACTTCAAGATGATCTGGAAGAAACTATGAGATTTCGAAGAAGTTGAAGTCGGCGACGACTCCTATCAATGTCGCTCCGCCTCGGAACTAGTTGACGGGACATGGTGTGCAGAACTGCCAGAGCGGATTAGAAAGTATGCTGAGCTTTCCGTACTCCTTGCCACCAATACAGATCGAGCGCATACTCGAAAAATCATGGATGTGAAATGTAAATTTGCGATTCCGTCAGATAGAACTGTTCAATCGACCAGAGCTCATGAACTTGACTGTAAATATTGCGAGAATTGACAGCTCGTCCATCTGCCGTCGGATTCTGCGAATTCGACCCAGCAATGGGGGGATTTGCGCACATTCTGCTAGCGGGGGATATTAGCAGTAAAAGCCCTACCTCAATTAAAGAACCCGCCCAATGGTTTCGATAGCGTGCGCCAGAGCTCCCGGGTGAAATGAGTGCGCGGGATCGTCTTCAAGAGATCATCCTGACGGGCATTGGGAAGTTCGCTCTCTCTGGTAGAATTTCGTTTGGTCCTGAGATTTTTGAAATGGAAATCCGTGTCGAGCCAGCAAAACCAAACCTCGTCGCCAGAGGCCGCGTCTCATGGCGAATATCCACTTTTCTGGGGGCGCCTGGAGGCAGCACCCAGAGCCTGAGATACGCTGCACCAGTCGGGACTGTCGGCGACGTTGTGGGAGCACAGCACCAGCGAGCGCTATTTGAGAAGCCGGGCATCCATTGCTCATTGGTGACGAGCCGTGTCATTGCGCAGTCGCCCTGCAGCGCAGTCGTGGCGCGGGCAAAGTTGCCGGATCGCTGCCGTCGAGGAGCCATCCTTGCCTGGCTTGCCTGTGCTGCAAATCCTGACAGTGCCCTACTGACCATCCTTTGGGATGCACGTCTGCACCAAGTGGCTTCAAAAACTCGAGTTCTTCGTTGAAGAGAGTGTTTTGATAAGACTTTCTCGGGCAGGATGCCATGACAAAATAGTTCGATACCGGACACGATTCTTGACCCCTCGATGCGACTCGCCGTTCCTCTGGGCTGCTTTAATATCAAGCTTCACTGCTCCAGCGTGGGTGCTCCGCACGGCAGCGTGCGTAATCCGTAGAAGGTTGCCAGTTTTAGCGGGCGCCCAGAGAAAACCGGTGGGGATAGCCATCCCTGGACACGAGACTTCCACAAGAGACAATCGAGGTGCCTCGAGTGTTTTGTCGCATCTCTAGTGCTGCCTCTTTCCTCCAGGGTGGAAACTTCTCCCGAGAGCAAAGATGCATGTCGTTGACTGCAGCATGCCGTTGCCGCAGGGCGTGTTAGGTATTGGTCGAGATCAAGTCGTCCACATGAATTCCAGGAGTTGGGATGTGGTGACTAGCCCCCACGCGAGCGCCGGCAGAGGTAGAAAGATCCTGCCCGCGTACTGCTTTCCAGCAAACTTGGCCAGGGAGACGAGCTGTCAGGATGCTGTCGTTTGAACACATTCATAATCCATCATACTGAAGGAAGATGAACCATGATTGTTCTCAGGGCCATATCTTAGAGGGTGCACTGGGCATGTCGGCGAGTCTTATAACTCGAACTTTTCGGCTTCCTTCTCTCCACACTCGAGACCACCATAGATGCGATGTCACTGCATCCGTGGCGGTCGGGCTAAAGGACATGCATGACTGGGAGGGGCCTGGTAGGCAGCTCTCGCCGAATTCTCGCCTGCAGACGTTGGCGATGCGTCCAAGGCGTAGCTCGTCTCAAGTGCCAACCGAGGAAAATTGAAGCATGACTGTATCTGAGGTAGGACAGGACAGCACGACTGCGATACCAACACGGACCCGGACAACGTGCCGGCAGTCCGACTGGTCGTGGTTGAACCCGTATCCGGGATGGATGCACATGGTGAAAACCGCCTATTGTGCAATACTTCCGTACACTGAAAGCCAACAGCTCGGACAAAAAGGATATGGATGAGCCTTCGATTATATAGTGTCAATAGTATGTGGTATAAATCGGCTAATGCGGTGTCACTGGTGAGGTCTGGCGGTCAGGTCTTTCCGGCATGGCCTTACTAGAAGTGAGGAATGAGGAAATTCACGATCGAGACTCAATTCTCACATGATGGCCCTGCATGTTTCCGAGCCAAGAAAGCAATAATACGCACCGGTTCCAACAGTTGACTCGCCGGTCTCCATAGCTGACGCTGTTCCAAAACAATTTTATTAACCAGATGCCATGTTCCCCAGAGTTGTCTTTAGTGGATGAGGGGAAAGAACTGGGGAAGTGGGACCTATAGGCTCAGTAGACACCAATCAGCCATGTTCTATTTCCTAGTCGCTCGCCGAGAGTTGCCTCTTATATTAGCGCATTGCCCCGATTTGCACTCCTGGCAACTCTGCCCGGACACGATCGTCTCTGCTGCGTCCGTCGTGAGAGATGGAGCGCATTAGCTCTTCAACACACCGCGTCCACGGCATGATCCAAACCTTCCTACCATGCCAGAACCGGTAATCGTGTTTTGCCTCCACAGCTCTTCACGATGCAGGACTTGTCAAGACCATGGAGAGACGGGAGTGAGGGCAAGTCCGTATATAATGCCGGATCCCGTGGTCCTGGGTAGAGAGGTCTCTTGATATTTTTGCCATCAAACCACCAAGTCCATCTTCCCTTACAGCTGGCGTTGTCATAGAGCCAGAAGTCAATCTCCATTCTCTGAAGTAGTGCAAATACCCCCAAGAGGCACACCAGCTCCTGACACTTCCTTCCCATCTTCACCTCCTTCCACCCCTTCACAATGGCCCCTCGCAAGCTGAAAGTAGCCATCGCCGGCCTGGGCCGCATGGGCGCGCGGCACGCCCTCAACATGCAGAACCGCACGCCCCGGGCCGAGCTCGTCGCCGCCTTCACCCCGGACCCCAAGGAGGCCAAGTGGGCCGCCACGGAGCTGCCCGGCGTCAAGATCTACTCCGACTACGACGAGATGCTCAAGCACGAGGGCCTCGAGGCCGTCGTCGTGGCCTCCGTCACCACGGTCCACGCCGAGCAGGCCATCAAGGCCATCAAGGCCGACAAGCACGTCCTGTGCGAGAAGCCCCTCAGCACCAGCGTTGAGATTGTAAGTGTTCTTCCGACTTTGTGACTCTTCTGGTCCGGTCGAGACTAACATGCTGCTTTCAGTCACAATCGGTGGTAGACGCCGCCCAGACAAAGCCGCACCTCAAAGTCATGTGCGGCTTCTCGCGGCGCTTCGACCAGTCGTACCGGGACGCCTTTGGGCGGATGGAGACGGGCAGCATCGGCAAGCCGTCCGTGTTCCGGTCGCAGACGTGCGACAAGCTGGACCCCTCGGGCTTCTTCGTGGCCTACGCCGAGTTCAGCGGCGGCATCTTCGTCGACTGCAACATCCACGACATCGACCTGGCGCTGTGGTGCTTCGGCCAGGACGCCAAGGTCAAGTCCGTCGTCGCCATGGGCATCACGGCCGTCCAGCCCGACCTGCGTAAGCACAAGGACGTGGACAACGGCGTCGGCGTCGTCGAGTTCTGGGACGAGCGCGTCGCCTACTTCTACAGCTCGCGCATGATGGCTGCCGGCCAGCACGACATGACCGAGATCATCGGCACCGACGGCAAGCTGACCGTCAACGCCAACCCCATAGGCAGCCTCGTCGAGATGCACGAGACTCAGGGCATCCGCCGCGAGATCCCCGACAACTACTACGGCCGCTTCGAGTACGCCTTCGTCACCGAGTCCAACGAGTTCACCGCCGCCTGCCTGGACAACACGCCCCTGCCCTTCAAGCTCACCGGCGCCGTCCAGGCCGTCAAGATCGGCTGCGCCCTCCAAGAGAGCTTGAACTCGGGGAAGAAGATCAACTTCGACAGGGCGGGCGAGCGCATTGAGGAGGCCAAGCTGTAGAATTTTAGACAAGCGAACGTAAAATTAATAATGATTTGAATGACCCAAATGGCTAAATGTTCCCCGCATGATCGGAGGAGAGACTGACTGCGCGGTGCAGATTTGCATCATCGTATCCCCGCCCCGGCTGTTGTGACACTGTCATACCTGTGCTCAAACTCAAGAGGCCAGAAACTGGCCAGCCGTCCACTTTCGCCAGCCACCTCGAATCTGCGCAGACTGGGCAAAAAGAATGGAAACTCTCAAGCAGATTGGAGACGCCAGCGGCAACAAAGTCTACCTTGGCAAAAGCGGACAAGGCTTCTTGAACGCAGTCGACAAGCTGACGAAGGTGCTGAATGAAGGTAACCGGCTTCGTGGTGCGTAGTAGAACTTCCCGTTGAGACTTGGCGTCGGTCAAATTGGTCCTGGATAGCTTCGGCAAGAGCGTCGAAGCGCTTTGCCAAGCGCTTCGTCCTCGGCCTTTTTTCTCTTTTTCTTTTTCTAATTATGTCGGAACTTGGATGAAAGTCTCCTTTGAAAATAGTAAAAAAGTTTTGCTCGAGAACAGAGTCTTGTATTTTCCTTTTCTTTTTCACAAATCATCTCAAGGGTTTGGAGAAAAAGCATAGGTATATGGACACTTTTATTTATATTCGATAGCAAGATCGGATAAAACCCAACAGCACGTATAGACTCGTGTGCATACTTAAGCACCTATCCGCCATGTCCTCCTCCTCGCTGATGCGGGGATCCGTATACGCAGTGGGCTCGAGCTGCCGAGTGAAGTATCGCTGGCGGGTGTCCGGGTTCAAAAAGTAACGGCGAATGGACTCCGGAGACACTCGCAGACTCTCCTAATATCTGCGATGCGGTTCCGAAATCCCATCCATCTGGGCATTGTCCTGTACCTGGTACAGGCGCGAGCGTAGGGCGACGGTGAACCAAATGTAGTAGAACGCGCCATCGTCAATCTTGTCAGTCGGTTGACGTGGATTAGACCACCGAGGCTCCGACGGATCATCGGACCACTCAGACTCCATATCATTGTTGGAGATGATAAGATCCTTGGGCTCGATGCGGAGCGAGGGTAATGGCTTGGGCGGACCATATTGCCACTGCTCGTCGAGATGCTCCATGTCGGAGATAGCCCCTGCTGGTGTATCTGCTGCTGGATAGTCTGCTAGATGGATGGCCCCAAGCTATTTGGATTATTAGTTATTTGACGGGAACCGGATAGAAAGATCGGATTAATTACCTGGCAGATACCGGATGGACTGTCGTTGGATGGGTGCTGATGCTTTAGGTAGGCACCTAGACAAACAGTTAGCCAGGTGAAAAAAATTGCTTGATCGGGACTCGGTACCATAGCGACTAACCTGATCTCGTGATAGGCTTCTGGATGGATTTCCGGATAGGATGACGGATGGGTTTGCGGAAATTGTGTTTGATGGATGTGCTTTGGTGCGTGTTTTGTTTTGTTTTGTTGATGGATTTGGTGGGTGGATTGGTTTGGTGGATGGGGTTTGATGTTGATGGGTTTGATGGCAGGCACCCAGGGCAGCCTGCAGGTACCTGCCTGCAATCAAAGCAATTGACTCCAAGGTTGATGGCTTCATGTTTAATGTCCCATGTTCATGTTGGCAGCCGGGCTTCTGGCTGAGCGGCCTTCCTCGCCTGCTAGATTACCGTCGGTCGGCACCGATTCTCTCTTACATGTAATCAGCGACTGATTTGGTCAATCAGGGATTTCTTGATCGTTCTTGGTCCATGGGGAAATCAACTTTAGCAAAGCCTTCCTAGTAGCTATCGAGGCGTCACACGAGAAGGTATGTTTGGCGATTAAACAAAGACAAATATGGGTGAGAAAGGAAAGAGAAGCATATGCACCATCTATACTTTTTGATTCGACCTTTAGGATGACCTTCGAGAATTATACTAGATGCTCTTTTCGGAGAAAGGTTTTATTTAATTTTCTGCGAAGAGACGCAGTCAAGATCTTTCCTGGACTCCTTACTAGCTAGCAGTCGAAACGGCTGTAGAAGAACATTCGTGTTGTCGATGTCAAGAAGATACGATATTCCGTGGGCCTGTGCGACAGACGACAAGGCAATACAGTTCCTGCGGGCACGAGTGATGTGCAAAATGGCTGGAGGAGGAGGACAATTGTCCGCCGTCCCCCGTTATAACCAAAGAATCTCTATATTGCTGTAGCTGTGGGGAAGAAACAGCTTTCACATATGATGAGGACAAGTATGAAATCCAGGGGTTTGCACAGCGTGCGGGCATGACATGGAAAGATGTTAATATTGTTTGCCGATTCTCTTTCGAAGATGTGACGGACCAACTTTTCTCTGGCGGATGCGATGACCGAAGAAAATATGGTAGATTGCCTTTTATTTCGGCAGGGCTTAGTATCATTGGCGAAGTTGACGTAGTTGAGTCGTGTTACAAGCATCCTTCTGAACGTCGTGCTTTATCCATGTAACATTCGTCTTACTCCCAATATACGCAGTCACGATGTTCTCTCGACTCTTCTTCAACTGGCAAGACGGCTAAATGGAAGCATGGCTATTGCGATTATCCTAAGGAGACGGTTTTTCGGGGCTTAAACTGAAAACAGTCGGACAATGGAATTCTTGTGGGCATGAGCAATGTTCAGATGGTGGGATCAAGGCAATGGTGAGTAACATGGTCAAGCAAAAAATGGGAGAAAAATGCAAAAATGAAAAGAGAAATATCTCAGTAACTGAGATGCATCGGGAATTGAGCCCAATGCGGGGGTCGAACCCGCAGCCTTGAGATTAAGAGTCTCACGCTCTACCGATTGAGCTAACCGGGCAGATTCTTTTATGTTGTTGTTGAAGGGTTGCTTGTTATTGCGTCTCATATTCGTGAAAATTTTGCTCGGCCTTGCCCAGGTGGTCATGGGGGGTGGGTCAGGCAGCAAGCCCGGGGCGGCCAAGCCGAGGTGGGCGTCGAGGTGTGTGTGGCTCGGGAATCGTGGGGCAGCCACAGGGGGGAAGACATCGGGAGCCGCGAGATGGCGGGCGCCGGAAGACGTCGAGGAAGGATATGGAGAAGGAGAGGGAGAGTACGGACTCGGGATAGGAGCGACGGGATGGAGAAAGATCAAATACCATCGAGTCGGAGGACTGAATCTAGACTCTGAGGTCAACCCCTTGCGTGGGGTTCAAGTCAATGGGAGTGCGATCGAATAGACACGTGGCTTAGCCACTGGAAATGGGGTCTCAAAGACAATGCCTGTAGGTAAAGACATATATACGGCATGGCAGTATGAAATTTTGAACTCGAAACAATGAGTGTATCGACGATTTGGGCATGATTCAAACGCACGACTTGGCGAGTCTGATGGATGACGTTAAGAGGAAGCAATCGAAATAGGCGGGGGAAGTCCAACGATACGGTAGAAGGTGCGCTCTAGAAGAGCCCCCCCATAGTGCACTCCACAATGTCGCTACCTTGATTGGGTACAGGCGCCAAGCGCTAACTCCACCGAGCTCGACTTACACCCCAAGTCTGAAGTTTGAACTTCAACATCAACTCGCAAATTATCCATCACATGATGGCAACTCCGCCGACCAGTCCCAAAGCATGTCACAATTGTCGACGCCAGCGATGGAAGTGTGACAAGACTCTTCCAAAATGCCAGAAATGCGACAACAGGGGCCAGGAATGCCTGGGCTATCAGCGCCTCCTCCGCTGGGAGAGAGGCATCGCCAGTCGGGGGAAAATGGCGGGTAGGACATTCGAAAAACCTTTCGTCAATCGAACTACACACGTCAATTCATGTATGGGGCTTTTCAATTCTGTCGGAGTGCTTGAAACAAATGGTTCTTTTCAAAAATATGAGTCCCAAATCGATGGAACTTTGACAGATCCACTGATACAAGACTTGGATCATGCTTCGAGAAAATATCTGTTCTACTGTACGTGTATCCGCCTTTCTGGTCCAGTCCACGATACTGATGTACTACTACTACTACTACCACCACGTTTCAGTCGCTACCGATGTTTGCAGAGACTTGGTCCTCTACGACATTCCCAAGCACAATCCTTTTCGGGAGCTGATCCCCATGATACATCAGCACCCACTTCTTCAGCATATTATTGTTGCCAATTCAGCCCTCCACATGTCCAATGCATGCGAAAAGCCCTTGATTCTGCATCCGTCAGGCTTTCCTTTATCCCTCCAAACAGATGTACCAGACTTTTCACGCCCCAGCTCGCCTTCATTGCAGCAGACCGAGTCTTATAGCTGCGCTCTCGTGGCCAAGCAAAAGGCACTCGTCCTCCTCAGATCCGCTCTCGGCAACCCAACGTGGATGGACGTCGACGTGATGCTAGCAGCGGTGCTACTCTTTATCGAATTGGAGCTTCTCGACTCCGGGAGAGATAATTGGAGACACCACATTAATGGCGCAAGGACAATCATTGAGAAGTTCTGCCATCCCAGCATGCTGGCGCCGGCTTCCATGACGCCACTGCGCTGTTCTCTCGTTTCGAATTGTCTGGTGTACGCTTCCTCCCTCGACTCGAAATAAACTTCCCAGGCACAGTGTACTAACCTTCATTCTAGATTTGATATTCTCGGATCAACGCTCACGTGCCCAGATAATGGTACCTCCAGCACTACTTCTGCAAGGGCACTATCGCTATTGCAAGACGCCGAGGGTAACCACTGTTCTTCGTTTCCTGCAGTCCTGCTCCAGCTACTCCGATCTGGAGCTCAACTATCCCACACTGGCGATATGCTCTCGCCTCAATATTCAGCAAAGGACTCGATGCAACAGCTTCTTGGCCTCATTCATGCTGCGCAGTCCTTTGATCCGCTTGCCTGGGCTGCAAAACTCGGACCAAACTCGCCCGCGCCGGACCTCGTGCACCGCGCAAATGTCGCTTCCGCACATCGCGCAGCCGTTTGTATCTACCTATCGCGCGTCGCCTCTCCTCGCGATCACACCGCTCAATTACCCATCGATCTTGAGCACCTAGTTGCAGAAATCATTGGTAACATTTCGACCATCAAAACGAATGATGCGTTGTTCACAGCCACAACGTGGCCTGCTTTTATCGCAGGAGCAGAAACCGGCGATCAAGCCAGGCAGGAGTGGCTGACCCGACACTTTCAAGAGCTTTGGAAGGTAGAGCCCTGGGGCTTGATCAAAGGAGCATTGGGTGTATTGGGCAGGATTTGGGAGAAGCGGAAGAAGGTGCATGAGTCGGCGGTGGCTCGTGATCAAGACGACGACTGGGTCGGTGATCTAAGAGAGAGTGGTGTCGACTGGCTAATCATTTGAAATTTATCGTGAGGGATTTACCAAGTAAGCGTTCTAGCTGTTCTAATGCTGCCTCTAGTTTCATTCTAATCGAGTTAATCTAGTCGTAAGAAGCCTTACACCCGCTCACAACCCCACCTCCTTGCGAGCCCGAGCCTTTTCCAGTATCCTCGCATACAGCCTCCTGCATGAGTTCCCTTTTCTCCTCCTCCGTCAACTCGCTCTCTGCCTTTGGCACCCTGCCCCAGATCGCCAAGACCAGCAATCCTGCGGCTCCGGCACCAACGCCGAACCAGAACGTGTTCTTGTAGCTCTCGCCCAGCCCGGTCTCATCCACCGTCGCCGACTGTATAATATCCGTCAGCCCGAGGACCAGGGCGACGCCGAGTTGTAGCACCGAGTTGATGACGCCGCCAGCGAGTCCCTGCTGCGTGGCGGGGAACGCCGTGGTAACGAAAACGGTGGCCAGGATGGTCGAGATGTCGATGCCGACTGTGCTCAGGATCGTGGCCGGGAAGACGAACGCCCAGTATCCCTTCTCCTCGAGCGGTATGAGCGCCAGCAGGAGTTGTGACCCCACGGCGCCCAGCCCCGAGATCACGAGGAGCACGCGCCCCGGCACCAGGTGGAGGATGTAGCCCTCCAGGATACTAAAGAGCAGCCCGGCCGCGCCCAGGGGGACGTACCACGCGACGACCTGCAGAGGGCTCGCGAGCATGATGTTCTGGAAGTACAGCGTGCCGTAGACGGAGAAGATGCCCCAGGTGCCGTACAGCAGCAATAGGCCCACGAGCAGTGGTGTCATAGCCGGTGTCGCGAACATTGAGTATGGAAGCAAGGGGTCGGGTGCGACATATGTTTCGACATAGCCAGCGGCCAGAAGGGACAGTATGCCCAACAAAAAGCATACGAGAATGTACGGCGTCCGCCACCCCGAAGGAGCGTGGGCAGACTGAGTGATGGCGAAGACAGTCAAAGTGAGTCCGACTACGATGGTAAAGGCGCCGGGATAGTCCATCTTGGTGTCCTTTGAAGTCGTTTTCTCTGATCTCAGCTTGGAAATTGAAAAGATGGAGCTCAACAATGTCATTGCCGTGAGGATACCTCCGATCCAAAAGTAGAAGCCCCATCGCAGAAACTGGCCGACGATGCCCGCCACCAGAATGCCACCAAAGAACCCAAACACGGCCGAGGTGCCGTAAATGGCAAAGACGAGATTCTTGCGCCGTCCGGGCCGGTAGATGGAGCCCATCAGCATGACCCCCGTCGGGAGAAAGGCAGCAGCGCCCAAGCCCTGCAGCGCCCGGCAGAAATCCAGCATCAACGGGTTGATACTGAACCCGGCGATGACGCTCCAGATGAGCAGCCACGACAGGCCCCAGAGGAAGACAGGGTAGCCGCCCCAGATGTCGCCGAGGCGGCCAAAGATGAGCAGGGTGCCGGCGATGACGAGGGAGAAGGCGGTGGCGGGCCAGACGCTCGACGCCTGGGGGATGTCGAGCTCGCGGATCAGGGTCGGCAGGATGACGGTGAAGCCCGAGACGAAGAACTCGGTCAGGAACTGCGACATGGCGATGCTGAAGACGAATGCCACCTCGCTCCAGGCCGTCGGGAAGGCCGGCGGGCGCTGGCGGCCGAGGCGGTCGATGCGGGCTTGGAGGGACTCTTCGACGGGGCTTTCGATCGCATTGGTCTTTTCGGCGTGTGGGATGGGAGGGTTGGGTATTGTTGGATCTGGGGCGTCGACGCTTTCACTCTTGAACGGAGGATGCATTTCGGAAGCAGCTGTTTGGAGTTGGGGTGGCATCGTGATGTACTCTATGAGCAATGTAAATACAAAAGCAAGGCTGATGACTGTTTTTTATCATTTGGAAATATGATACTGGACTTGAAGACTTAGGAGGAGAGACTTGATATTTATGATGATGACGCTGAAGCAGTGCTCAAAAAGACAGAGGAACAGCAAGTCATATACCCAGAAGTAATTCGTCGACAGACGGTGCTCCGATAGAAGATGTCCCGTCATCTTATTCGCCATCAACTCTACCTTGCCTTGGACATGAAAAAGTCAGGATCTCGAACTGACTCTTCCTCCAACATCTGAAAGGATCCACTTCCCGCGACGCTAGTGTCTTGGCTTCCTAACAGAGAAAGGCCTGGATCATGGGCTGCCATGCGATTGGCCATATGCAGTAGTCGCCGGTAATACGTGCAGGGGCCCGCGGAAACTATATCGAGGTTTTTTGGTCTGTATCTGTTGCCATCTGAGGTCTTTTCCTGCTTCGTTATTTGGGAGCGCTCACAAAAGACTTTACATCAGGAATGGTTTGACTTGCTTATTCACGCGGTGATTTATAAGCTAGAGATATGTTGGGAAATGGTCGGCTTAGCAATATTTGACGTCATTTGGGGAGTTAATCTTTTGTTTTGTATTTCTTGAATCTGAAATTTAGAATGGGCGCAGGATGAATATCGCCGACCTTGTCCGGAAAATGCTTTTGCGTTCACTAATTTTGGGCGTCTTTTTCACTACGTTCCTACAGTTCCGGGCAGCCTGGATGATATTATCAGGAAGATTTGAATTTATCAATGGCAAGTATTTGATAATAAGAAGATCATATTCTCGTACAGGCAATCGTGTGTCTATTTCGCTTTGCTATTCAAAGCTCGCCGCTTCCTCCATCTTCTGTCTACCGACCCCAGCTTCCAGCTCTCAGCTCCGCCGAATATCATCGTCAAATTATGGCGGTGTGTCGGGTAACGTAAGAGAAGAGAAAAAGAGTTGTTTAGAGAGAATCGGTTTTGTGGAAATGCGAAAGTCCCGTATTCGCGGGAGAGTCGTTCCCCCCGTAAAAGGCTGGAGATATTATCAGGAGTCAAGGCGTGGTGTCTTCAGGAAACAATCAGCACCCGTCTCAGATGACCGGGGCGCCGACCCCTGAGTAAGTCGGGGGCGGCGAGGTCTCCGACATGAGCCGCGTCTTCTCGGCGAGGACGACGGGGGAGACACTATGCGCCGGCGGCGACCGATTTCGTCTGTGATCCTCAGATGCCTGCACCATGTCCGGCCCCGCCTCGACATCGGGCGGCGACGGATCCTCGGGAGTATACGAGTCGGCGGCGACGATCAGGACCGTGGCCAGCAGCCCGACCGTGGCGCCGAACGGTAGGAATGCCGTCCAGAATACGCAGGCCAGGAGGAAGTAGCGCACGTCGGCCCAGAACCCGCGCGTCGTGTTGTCGGGTTCGTCGCCCTGGGCCGGGTCGCCCCGTGGCGTGGTGCAGGTGTCGATGAGGGCCATGACGATTCCCAACGCCACGATTATCGCGCCGAAGATGATGAGTGTTTCCTGTCCGGTCCGGGGGACTGGGGACTTTGGGAGAGGCGTGTGATCCATGGCTCGTCGCGTGGGAGCGGCTGTTGTCGAAGCGGAGGAGATAGACGAGCTTTTTGGGGAATTTTGTGGTGTGGCGGACTTTCAGAGTGTGGTGCAGATGCAGTATCTTAGTGATCTCGTGCTGTCGAGGTCTTGTGTTGAGCGCAAGACTCTGCTTTTATACGCTGATGAGTATTTGCTATGTTGCAATAATTGTCATCCGAAGAAGAATGGAAGCGACATAAATTTGTTTTGAAAATTTGAAAGTTTTCTGCCGCCTTATCTTGACATGAAATAAAAAAGCATTATACTCTACACCTTATATATCAGTGCTCGGTCTTGGCAGTGCCGTAAATGGAGAAGGCAGCGTTGCCCGAATAAGTACGTATCTAGCTGTTCTGCCACCGAATTAGTCTTCGCAGTGTAGATATGAGAATATCACGGACCGGCTTAAGAACAGCAGATGTCATCAGGATCGTTCCCAACGGAAGGTGCCTTCGTCCAAGAATTTTGCCAATGGAATGAATATACATAATGGAAGAGCTTGATTACGATACATTATGAGATACTGCGGTCGCTCTCTTTTAGAATATCATCGGCGCCACGAAACTCAGTGAGTCACGCAAAAGAACATGAAGCTTGTGTAAGCCATCCGAGCCAAGGCCGTGGTTTCCTGATTTCGTTTACCTGACTATTAACAAAACCAAACATATGCTCTGGTGCCGGTTCCATTTCTCACTACTGCAAGCTGTAAGACCATCCAATATCTGACCAACCCATACCAACACCCACATCAAACCAAATCAGAGCGCATGATATCTCGACATCCTCTGAAATGGCCAAGTCACAGACTCGCCACCACAAGCAACCGGCGGCGGCGGCTTCGCCTGCAGCATCGCCGCCCCGAACCACATCAGCTCTCAAGTCCGATCCCGTTCTCGGCTACAAGATCCGCGTCCTGCTTAACGAATTCCGCGCCATGACCAAGGACAAAGCCGCGGAGGGCAGGACATCCGCAATGACGGACGCCGTGTACATCGGCGGGCCGTACTTTACCCCGGACGAAGCCACCCAGATCAAAAACGCGATTGTCGACCACGACATGCCGCCCATGGAAGAGCCAAACGACCAAGCCGACGACGAAGATGGAGACAGCGCAGGGCAGGCCGCATCCGAACGTGTCCAGCCCACGACCGTGGAAGATGCCATACACGCCAGGATGGCGCGCTTCCACGACAGGCGCAGGGCGAGCGGCGACGGCCGGCCGTGTTGCCCGCACGACATGGCGCCGTTGTACGAGGCCGTCTTCGGTATACCGCAGGACGAGATGCGGGACGAGAAGTTCCTGGCAAGGCTACGGCGCCAGGGACTGCCGCGTCCTGAACAAGAGCCGGCTGAAAATTCGGGGAAGACGACAAAGCAACACGGAGGGAGGAAATGATTTCTCGGCCGTCCAGTGCCGCCCATCAATACATGTGATTTATACTCGGAATGCAGAACGACACAGCTTCAGCACTTCAGACATATATCTACAGCACAGGCAGATCTACCAAACAAGGTCGATCATCAGGAAGGCTGTTTTATGTTACGTAACTCGCCTTGGGTATTTGTTCATTCAAACTGGTCTGGAAACGACAATGTAAGTTGACTGTGCCGCGAAAGAACCGGGTCGATTCTTCAGACTCGATGCACATGGCCCTTGACTAATCACCTCATACGTAGTACTTCGAGTCTTCCTAAGGGGTAATTAGTAGTCGCCAGATTGATATGATACCACAACACAATCGTCATCTGGCCGTTCCATACGCGACCAGACGTTCTCAAGCCATGCAATTTGTCGACCATATCATCTCAGCATTCGCATGCCTTGTCCCCGCCACCTTGCATCCACACAAGCACAGCACATCATGACGTCTGAAAGATGGAAGATCATCGGGGTTGTTGTTCACTTGTTTTGGTTCATTTCACATTTCAGATCCTAGACTTCCAAGCATTTTGACCGAATGAACATGGGTCGTCCCGAGAGGTTGTGAAACATGTCAGATTTGTCCCCCAACGCTCATTCCTAATGACCGGGCTCTTGTTTCCTTCAAACAAGAGCGAAAAAGTCGATGTGGAGTACCCCTTTCCCTCACGCCGTTCTAAGTGCAAAGGTTTTTTTTCGTCGTGGTATGATTTGTTGACCGTTGCCCCCGAAAATGCAGAAGTACGAAGATTTCAGAACGAACAATAGACGAAGACCGCTTAGTAGCCGAAACCGGACAGGGCCTCGCTGGTCTTGCTGTCAACCTTGGCGTTCTTCTTGGCGTCAGAGAGTTGTCTCTGGGCCAGCTTCTTGCGCTCGTAGTATGCGGCGCCCTTGGCCTTGCGGCGCTCCTCGAGTCTGGAAACATCATGTTAGCGAACCAATCCCTCCTTCTCTCACGGAGCAGTCGTGCGTACCTCTCAACAACATCCTGGTACTTCCAGCCGACCTCGTGGCTGAGACGACCGACGGTGCAGTACTTGCGGCCGGGCTGCAGTCTCAGGACACGGAGGGCCTGGGGAACGACCATCTTCTTCTGCTTGTCGTAGGGGGGAGGGACACCCTCGAAGACCTTGAGTCTCTCGAGAGCGGCGGCACCGCGGGCGGTCTTGTGGGGAATCATGCCACGGACGGCCTTGTAGAAGACTCTCGACGGGGCGCGGAAGTGGAAGGGACCTAGGCGATGTTAGGTTGACTTGTCTCTGAGAGGATCCGAAAGCGGATGATTTCCTCAGCTATCGGATTCGAGGGTGTTGGCTTTACGTACCACCGCGGGTGGGGTTGTAACGGGTCATCTTGCGCAGGTAGGCATGGTACTTGACTGTTGGTCGAACTCGATGTTAGCTGGGTGCGCTCAAGATCCGTTCTGCGGAGTGTCGGAAATTCAATATCTCGTGCCGAGTGACGGCATTCTGCGTTCCATCTCGACCGAGACTTGATATCCGACACGTCCACTGGCGATGGAATGCAACGTACGCTTGGCGCGGAAGAACTCTCCCGAGATGTTGAGGGCCTCGCAGCGGACGACGACGATCTTCTGGCCGTTCAGAAGCTGCTTGGCGACGATCGAAGCGAGACGACCGAGGAGGTGGCCCTTGCCATCGATGACAACCTGAAAGGACAGGTTAGTTCCTGCATTGCACGAGCGTCGCACCGGAAGCGACTGTGAATCTGCCCAGCATCTCCGAAGGTATTGCCCTCCTCTTGCCCTAATTCGCGATTCGACCCCGTGTACACGTCCGCCTCAATTCCCCTGCTCGTGCGACTTCCGTTTTCCGTGGCGTCTTGCGGGCGATCCCAATGCTTTCCGGTGCTCGTGGAGGACTGGGAGAATACTCACAACAGACTCAAAGGACGACATCTTTTCCGGGTAATCGTCAGCGCGGGCTGGTCTGATACGAGGGGGGCGGATGAACAGAAAAGAAGGAAAAAAAAGGCAACGCAGACCCCAGAAGTAAAAGAAGAACTCCTGAAATTTGTCTTACCTTGGGAGCTAGGAACGATTAATTCCTCGCTGTGGTTGCCGTCGTGGGATTGTCGTGGATTTGTTGATGAGTCGCAAATCCAACTCAGGATTCTGTGTGGTGAAAATTAATCGGGCACAGTGAGCCCAGGCGGAGTGTGGTGCTGGAAAGCGCTTGACCCGTTTGGGAAAAGTGGGGAATTGGGCGAGAGAAGAGCTGTGGACCCGCTAGGGTTTTCCAAACCTACGGGGCAAACTGGCAGTCGCGCTCGCTTTTGGCCATTCAGCGGCCAGGGACGCTCCGCTTTTGGTTTACCTTGTCCAGTCGGCCAGCACAACTTTCACATCAACTTAATATTACCTTTATGAACAAAAAGTTATCAATATATAACAAGCACAACATGGTGTTGTGGCAGAGTGGTCTAATGCGCAAGACTAGAATCATCATATGAGCCTATCTTGTTCCTTCGGGAGCGTCTGTTCGAATCAGGCCAACATCGCCATACTTTTTGGCCAACTGGCGTGGTTGGTTACTACGCTGGCCGTAGATAAGTCACCTTCTGGGCTCAGCCCACTCAGGTAAATAACGAATCTTGTTGGGTTCGAATCCCAAAATTGGCACCCAAGGAGGTTTAGCAGACCGTCTGGCGAGCTGCCTGCCTTATAACCCGTGCACCCAGCGTTATTAGGAAGATTGGTTGTAGTTTTGGGACCTAGGAGCGTCCCAGCCGATCGACCGTTACGCACCACGTCGGCGGAATACAAATCGACAGCCGGATCAGAATTCGAACGTTAATCCGGCCCCGTAGCGACCTTGCCACTCGTTACCGCTGCCGGCGAACCCGTCCTTACGATATTTAACGATACGAAATACGCAAAATCGCTTTCTCGCCGCGGAATATAATTGCGAGCGTATTAAAACCACGAAACGGTCCCCTCCCGGCATCGAGATAAATACGAATACCAACCGAAAAACACACGAAAAGCATACGAGACTTGCCGATAAAAAATAATAATCGATACACCTACACAGTATAAACGCGTCCGCCCTCTAGGAGTTAAACCGAGCGCTATATTACCACGTTCGGCGGTAGCAGGCTGGAGAACGCAAAATTACAAAGGGAAAAAACAGGAGGTTTAACGGTATTACCCCGCAGGTTTACCTGTAACCGCCCGACCGCAGACGGCCCCGACTGAGGATCTGCAGAGGTACCGAGGGCACTAGAATAAATAGCCTACGGAGTAATTAATCATTATCATATCAACTGGCACAAGCCATGCATTATTTTGTCGCGACCAGCAAGCTTACATCAGCTAGCTATCCGATCATAATCCAGCATGATGCACATGCAATTCATACCATATCAGTCTCTATATTACTAGGAACGCATCTCCAAGACTGTACCAATGTGACCCGCTAGCCGCAACCTTGCCTGCAGCTTTATCTCACGAACCCGCTTCGTATTATACATGCATACCGGACTGCTATGAAATGGAGGCCAAAATTACTGGGTTCTCAACACGGTGACTCGGTCACGTCTAGAAGTGTAACCTCCTTCTATGTTGACCACGTTGGCAAAGCCACAGTAAATGTGCCATTTGAACCCCAGACACTGATCATGCAGCAAACCCGTGAGACTGTCGTGTCGGGACGTAACAATTCTAGAGAACAGAGATCCCATTCCATTCTAGTATAGTTGAGGTTTCGAAGAACCTGCTGGCAGATGTTGGTCGATACCCTTCAACACCTCATGCACCTCGTTGACAAGCTGCTTCCTCTTGGCCCTGATGTCCGGATCACCTTGTGCATCAACCTCGTCCAATTTGAGCAGCACCTGCTGCATGATTGTTTCGCTGATCTTTCGATGCTCGTCCTCACACCTCTTCTTGTCTCGTGGCGGGTTGGCAGAGAACTCGACGCACAGCGGGAGGAGCTTGGTGTTGAAATGCGACTTGATGGCCACGAGCTTATCCATGGGATTGTTGGGCACTGAAGGAGGCGAAGGCATCCTGCTGGGCTGTCTCGAGTCCTCGACACCACTGCCCGGGACGTCTAGGCCCTGGGCGCTGTCGCGGGGGCTTCGGCTCTTCTTCTTCTTGCGCTTGTTCTTACTTTTGCTTTTGCTCGTCTTGCCTTCGCGCGGGTCTGCCACGACGACCTCTTCGCTGCTATCCGACTCGTCGTCAGAGGGAGAACCTTCGGGCAGCACGACCAAAATCTCGCTATTGTTCTTAACACTGTATTCGCGGATGGGCGCTGCCAAGTCCTTCAACTGACGTCCTTTGTAGAGCATCTTGATGCGCTTGTGGCCCTTGTCGCTGACCTTCATCACCAAGCCCACTCGGTTGCGGACATCTTCGACGAGGAGCTTGCCATCCCCAATCGAGTACGCCGGGAAGCGTTCGGGGTGGGTGATTCCTTTGTGCTTGATGAGGAGTACGTCGTCTTCCGGCTTCGGCTTCGAGGATGCCTGGAGCGAATTCTCCAGGTCTTCCGAGGTGATGTAGCTAAAGTCGTCTTCTGTCACGCGCGGTGCGCCGTTGCCGTCTTGAGACGCAAAGGGGGACAGGCCTTCGCGGTGGTTTGACCAGCCGCCGTATCGAGACATGCCGAGGGGGACCGCTAGCGCAGCACAGGCAAGTGTCGAGTAAATGACAGTGGGAGACAAGCCCTGAGCGGCGAGATACTCGTTGGACCCGGCGAGGGCTCCAGATAGGTGGTCGACAGTTGCGTTGACGTAGGTTACCAGTCCTGGTGGTAGGAATTGGGTGAGGTTCTGGAAGGCACCAGAAGACGCCAAGATTGCCTGATTTGAAGCCACCTTGACGAGATTGGGCAGTCCTCAAGATTGAGGACAGACCCAGGCAAAAAGGAATATACTACAAGGAGAGAACAAGGAAGAATAGAAGGCGATCGAACGCAGGAGGGGGACGGAGAGGGTGGAGTCGGGACGACGGCGTTCTGTCAGCGGACGTCAATGGGCGTTGGGTCGAATGGCCAGAGAAATTCGTGTTGCCCAGCGCCGTAGTGGGGCCGGGATCCGTCTGTCTTTTTTCCCCCTTGGTCCACGAGTGCGCCGTCGAGGAGCAGTCAGGCAGGCCGCCGCAGAACAGCAGCAACCCAGGCGCGGTATGGAGACTCAAGGAGGCCGGTGAGATCTGCAAACCTTGTTCTGATGATCACCGTTTCGATAAATGCAGCACGTTCTGCGGGATGCGTCTCCTACGATGATAGGATTGCTTGCTGCTGAACGGCTGTGCCAAGGATGTTACATATGCTTAGCGACGACGTGTCTACTCAGTCAGCCAGTACTGCAACCGAAAGCGATGGCTATGATTCGCGTAAAAAGGAGTAAGGATAGGGGTCTGAGAAGCACGCGCATAGGACCTTTGGAACGGATCAGACTGCAAGACGCCGTTGTCATACCAGGTGGTCCCAAGCCCAGTCTGTTTCTCATTGGTCAATATGGTATCCTGTTCCACAAGTACCGACTCAGAAAGCACGAGGAATCGAAACATGAAAGACGCAGCCTCTCCGAACAATAATCTTGTTCATGTTGTATGTGCCAGACTGCCTAGGAGCGGAAATTCGTAGGCACATCCGATTTTCAGGAAATAATTGCATGATGAACGACATCCGAAAAGAAACAACCGTATGTACCATGACGAAGGGTCCCAAGTGGATTTGTGGTTCTTCGAATTCGCACCACTGAAACAATGATGGATGGATGCATGTATGTCAGGCGTAGAATCTTCCATGGGTTGAAGCCTCGTACAGAATACAGTAAACGGAGGATTGCATACCTATTGAGCCATGCATGTATTCAGCGAGGCTCCGGTGAATGGAAATACCAGCCTCAGCCCCGAGCAGCTGACATCTGGCGTGTTGTAGTGATTCCAAATGCACAGCTTCGGGTCTTTGGCACATTCCGACTCATCGAGCCTGAGCATGAGTCGGGAGGCTGAAGATTGGCGATATCGAAATGAATATATCCATTTTCAATATTACAGCTCGGATCCGACATCCCAAACACATCTTAGCCATTCGACCATCCGGGGCCACCTGGGTAAGGTATCGATCGTGAATGTAATTGCGTTATTGTGAAGCATTGATTCTTATCGGCGATAAGGCCGAGGCTCGGTCCATGATGCAGAGAAGCACAACCTTGGAAGTTGCGTCATTCTTCTCTGCGATTCGAGGCGGGTTGAGACGGGACTTCTGGTCTGGCATCGGCTCTCCAGATTGGCCCCTCCGCGGACCCCTGGCCAAAAAGTGGCAACCCGCTCGATGCCGCACCTGAAGACCTTCAATGTGGAATATTCAATGCCCGTCTTGTCGTAATTACAACTTGAAGAATGGTGATAATGAATCGCCAAAGGAATGAATAGGATACTGAATCAATAGTGAATGTTCATTCTGTAGGAGGCTGCCAAATTTGTAACTGTGCCATTGCATCTCTGTACCGAGTGTACTATTCCAAATCATACACCTCCAAAGACCCGCAGCATCACTGACCGCAGAGCTGTAGAAATTAGTGGACCTTTTCCCAGACTTTCAGACGACAAACTCGGTTCCTGTGTTACCAACGAGACGCTTGCGCAATTGCTCCTCTGACAAATCACAGCGCTTCAGTTCCCGAACCTTGGAAACAACTCGCCCGCTGAGACTCTCTTTCCCCCGCCAATACAGCGCCTACCTACGTATATAACATTCACCCCGCCGCCCAATAGAAAAACATCTGCCCTTTGCGCAGATACACTCTTGATTTTATGTCCTTCATTCGCCGATTCTTTTCGTCTCCAGCACTCTCACCAGAAATCATGGCTTCCGCAAAGCAAAAGGCTCAGCAGATCATCGACGACAACGCTGTCGGTATGTCCCCCGACTTTCTCTCGACGCGCAGCTTCTGCGCGGCACACATGTCCCCTGCACGCCACTGACCACGACTCTAGCCGTCTTCTCCAAGTCGTACTGCCCCTACTGCACCGCCTCCAAGAACCTGCTGTCCTCCCTCGACGCCAAGTTCTACACCATCGAGCTGGACAAGGTCGACGACGGCGCCGACATCCAGGCCGCCCTCGCCGAGATCAGCGGCCAGCGCACCGTCCCCAACATCTTCATCAGCAAGAAGCACATTGGCGGCAACAGCGACCTGCAGGCCATCAAGGGCAACCTGCCCGACCTGCTCAAGACTGCCGGTGCTCTGTGACTTGAGAAGGGCGCGGATCGCAACACCAAGCTCTGATGACGAAAGAGGACAGGGGTCTCGGGATTCGAAGCATTACACATAGCATGAGCGACTCATCTTGCCGCGTGCCTGCGTGGTAAAGGTAACACTGGCTTGGATTAGCAGAGATATGCTAAACATGGGCATTGCACGCATTCCTGCTAAACATAGCCGCCTCGAGTCGACATAGACATCAAATTCAATCAGACTTGTGCCTCGAATGGTCGCCTTGTGGTATCGTGAATATGGACATCGTAGTATGCGTTGCGACTTTGGGTGGGTTGACAGGTGTGGCGTGAGCTGTCGGGGCCCATGATGACGGCCAGGGTCGGTGCCGGATTACCACCTAGGAAAAGAGCAGCGATTCATGCAGCCGATGCGTGGATTGGTGGAAGTAAGACCTGTCGTATTGAAGAGTGAGGAAGTTCGTCCGCCACATGTCAAAGTCTGGCGACTTCACAGATCGACGGTAACGTAACCAGTCTATTTGAAAAGGAACCGATGTACGTCAACAGCCGGGTTGCAATATGGGCATGTCTCGGCTCCGCATCGTCGGGAAGATGCCGGGAGGTAACATCACCCGTCGGCGGCCATATATGGCGTCAGACACTCTACCACATGGCATCCCACTGCCGGGCCCCAAGCACGTGTCATGAGAGTCAACCCGAGAGATCGGCAGATCATATGTTACAAAGCAGAGCCGTGAGTTTGTATAATCAACTCTTATCAATCACATCAATGATGTGGTGGTACCCAAACCTCGGCGCAGAAGTCCAACTTGGCGGCATACATGCTCGTTCTACTGCCGGATACCACTATTTCAATATGAAACCACGGATACCCGGGAAGCTCTCTGCATACTCGAACAACGAGCGTTCACGGAACCATCTAGACTGCTTGCTATACGAAAATTGTCCAAAGAGACGGAGAGAATAGTCCTGATAAGACGTCGGGTTCTCCCGTATGATCTACTCCAGTCACCCGTCAGTTATAGTCGTTCGTTTATACCCCGCCAATATGATGGCGGGGCATCTGGCTATACTTCACTCTCCAGCTGTGCCGCAAAACTTGAACAACTTCATCCGCTTGACACTTTCAGACCATCCTTTGGCCCAGAAGCGTTGCAAGTGACAGGACTTGCTATATTATACAACGTTTCCTTTCTACAAGCCTCGAGGTGATTCTTCCCGAGACTACAACCGTGTTCCTGGCCGACGTGCCGGTCGCTCCCATGTATGAAGCTGACGAGCTGGAGGACCCCTGTATTACTCACGTGTGGGGCTCACTGTATGCGGAAGGTCGACTATATGGCGTGCTGCTTGCTCCTGCTCTTCTAGAAGGCCAGATCCGAAAGCTGGAGGATGGGACCCCTCGTGGTGCGCGCGAGTCGTTCCTGCGCCGGATCTAGCTCGGCGACGCTGGATGGCGATCACATCATGGCGCCCTCATAGGCTGGACCCGGAGCGAAGCCGCTGCTGAAAGCCTTCAACCCCTCGCTGTTGAGAATAGATGAGCGGAGGCAAGGGGGTCACGAGCCCGCGCAGATAGTCGCGGGCGTCGATGGCGTTCATTGGACGCGCACCGGACGGGAGGGTATGTTTGCGGGAAACAAACTCTTAAAGTCCGAATATGTATGAGCGGCTTTCAGCCAGTCGCTTTCCCGACTTCACGATCATATAGTCCTGCCAACTATGCTGGAGCCTTTTTCTCTGCCCTGTCGATGCCTCCTTCGGCGATGGCCCCCGAAGAGTGCGGCTCGTGGACCATCCCACAGAATCCAGATGAAGGCCCCCCTGCCTTTGGCTGCCCGACTTACCCTCTGCGGCGATGTGTAAGTCACTCGCGACCCGATTGGAATGACGAGCCCGTTGTGCTCTTATGCATTCAATATAGAATGCCAGGTTGCACCGTTCCCTTCCAAGCTCGCGTGGGCTCGCTAGGCTGACCCTTTTCTCCTTTTATGTTTGCCTTGTTTCAGGACACGAGCAGTTTGCATAACATCGTCTTGAAACTTTTCGTTTCTGAACGCCCAGCTTGATGAACTCGACCTCCGCCGCCCTCGCTGGGACGCGCCGTGTCGTCTAGGGCCAAGTCGTCTCGTCAAGTTTCGGACAGTCAGGATGTCGGGCAACGGTACGTTGCCGCTGTACCTGGGGAGCCCGCCGCCTGGGGAGATCCGGTACGGCATGGACAATGCCCCGACAAGAACAGGGCAGCTCATCGCGATGGGAGTGGCGACGACAGTGGTCGCTACTATTATAGTTGCTTTGAGGTTGTTCACGAGGATATCGATCGTGCGCGGCCGCGTCAGCCCTGATGACTGTAAGAGAGATGCTGATGCTGACCGTGCGTGATGGAAAGACTGACATGTTTCAATCCAGACATGGTGGTTCTGGCATTGATATTTTCTATCGCCACGATTGCGGCCACGCTCATACGTGAGTTATCCATGGCCAGACTTTGTATCAAACAGGACTGAGCATGGACTAGAGACGAAATACGGATTAGGATACCACACGTGGGAAATATTATTTTCGTTATACAATATTTGGTTCCCAGTGGTAAGATCTCGCTGCCTCCGGCGACGGGGACTCATTGTGCACGAGCTGACACCTCACAGTACAACATCATCGGCGCTGGAACATATTCCATAAGCATCATGTTCTCAAAGCTGTCGATACTCTTCTTTTACCTGCGATTGTCTCCCCAGGTCTGGTTCCGGTGGAGCATATACATACTGAGTTCGGCCAACATCGTGTACTCCTTGGTATACGTCTTCATCAACATCTTCCCCTGCAATCCGATCCAGGCTGGCTGGGATTTCAGCATCGAAACCTCGACCTGCCTCGACCCGTGGGCGGCATACTGGGCACTAAGCATCCTGAACATCATAATGGATGTTGCCACCCTGCTCCTCCCAGTACCCGTCATCCTGCCTTTGCAGATGGAGAGGAGACAGAAGGTATCGCTCATCTTGCTCTTCGCAGCAGGAGCACTGTAAGTGTTCCAACTAATGCCGTCGTCTCATTGAATCACGACTCTAACCCCGACGATTCTAGTGTATGCGCCATCACTATCCGGCGGACGGTGCTCATCCCCGACCTGCACGCGTCGACGGACCGCCCGTGGACCAGCGTCGACGACTACCTGTTCTCGTACGCCGAGATGAACGCGGGCGTCGTGTGCGCCTCCATCCCCGCGCTCAAGCCGCTGTTTCTGCGCTGCCTGCCCGAGCGGCTGCAGTCGCGGCCGCGCAAGGGCGGAGGGCGCAGCGACTACTCGGGCGGCACCGGCGGGTCCGACACGGTCGTCGAGCAGAACCGCTCGCGGCGCAAGCGCTACAACGAGTCGTTCCAGCTGTCCTCGATCGACGAGATGGCGCACGTGCGCAACTACTCCTGGGACGACGAGGGCGTGCACATGTGGGACGGCACGAACCCCAGCCGGGACGACGGGTTCGAGAAGACGGCGGTCGTGGGTATGGCGAGCCCCAGCGTCGAAGAGCTGAGGGGGCCGTGGCCGGTATACGATGCCAGGGCCATGGCGGCGAGCCCCAAGCCGACGAGGAAGAATGGGATCACGGTGACGAGGGAGACCTCGGTGCGGTACGAGAGGGATTGGTAGTTCGGCATCAGCATACAGCGATTGGAGAGTCGCGTCGCTTTTTTTATACCCATCGCTATTATCACGAGGACACATCAAGGCTATAAATACATAGTTGCAACTTGCATCCGTGCCTTTCCTATAAAGCGCGAAGACGCGAGTGTGTATGCTGGGAAAGAGCAACTGCACCTGTTGCGAAAAAGAGAAAACTGCTTCCAAGCTAAATTCAGACGATTTATCAAGTTGATAAGTTAGGTATCTTTGGGAATAAAACCGAATATATTCTCAAAAACTGCCTCATCATTCGAATTGTTCTATGAACCACCAGACAATGCCGCGGAGGAACATGGCTACGTTAGTGTAGCCATTACGGATGGCAATCAGGTATGGCGAGAAGCCATTGGGGGTCCTTGAGGTCGATATACTCGGGAAATCTTGTCAGTGCCCATGCTACTCGCGCACCGTCCAAGAACCGCATCGACTCTCTGCATCGTCGTTGGGGCGGGTTGATCACGCTTTTCGCATGCCCTGTCGGGTGTCCATGACCCTCGCTGTATACCCCAATCATCACTCCTCATAGAAGGCCGGCGGAGGGACGGCGGCCGATTACCAGGCCGTATGTGTTTATTTAGATACTCCAGTGCTACGAGGCCTGCGCGATGAGCCTTGCGCTCCAGATCCTGCTTCTTCTGCTCAAGGGTGGCAAGAAGATCGCCGATCTTGTCATCCTTGGCCTTGAGCAGCTCTCTGGCCTCGGAAGCGCTGCCTCTGTCTGTGACCTCCTTGTTCGGATCGGACTTCTGCTTGTTGATCTCGTGGACTCCCTTGTCGAAATTCTCCTGCTGCTCTCCCATCTTCTTCTCAAGCTTGCGGATTAGCTCCTGGAGCTCTCGAATGGTCGCATTGCGGTTCTCGAGGCTTGCCAGGAGATCATGGTTCTAGCGAGTCTAAACAACGTTTGCGTTGAACCGTTAAAGACTTTCTAACACCGCGTGACTCCTAAGCCAAAAAAACTACCGAGGTATTGGGTCGCGTAGCATATCTTCCAGACGAGGTGTGCAACCGCGGAGTGAGTTGGCTTCACACCAGTCCTCTTGGCCTGCAAGTTCTTCGGAGTGACCTTAACGAAGGCATAGATCGCACGTGTCTGGGCAACATTGGCCAATTCGGCTTGTCCCGTGTAACCTGAGGTGACGTCTCTGGTATCGCTGTTGATGACAGTCTCGGCCTCCTGACCCTGAGCGGCTTAGATGCTCATGATGCGAGGTGTGTCGGCGTCGTTATTGTTCGGGGACCTCTTCGGTGAGGATGCAATCTGGGTCATTCCCTTCGATGATATGGGAGCTGCTTTCGGACACGAACTTGACACTGTACGTGGGAAGATAAAGAAGGAGAGAAAGAAAGGCAAAAGATGAAGCGCAATTTTGCAAATCTGTTTATATACAAAGGCTTTTCTTTGATTTTTTTTCGTCCCTTTTTATCAAAGAATTGTTCTACCTAATACGGATGAGAACTCTGTCCGAAACTAGCGTAAAAGTTATCAAAAAACTTTATTGAATTCTAAATTTGTCTCGAATGTTCGGATAGAAACCCAGGGTATTTAAAGACTTTTATATATAATCAAGAATTATCTTAACGATCTAGGCTTACCAACATTCCAAATAGTCAACTCGATCTACGTCAATATCGTCTTGAATTTCTTGAAACGACATAAGGGTGTGGTGGAATTCCTCGAGAGCCTGGGAAGGCTAGTCAGCAAGAATATCGTCCAACTTTCAGGGTGTGTCGCGACCGAGCGAGTCTCCGTGCTGAAAACTATAGAGGGCAAGCTGAAAGATTTTGCCGAAAAGTAAAACGTATCGCAAGATGAAGACACTCTTAAGCGTCAACAATGTGGGAGGTGTATTCCCCAAGATTCGATCAGCTTTGAGGGCATTATTCGCCTCCAGCGGCAAGGCAGAGGTGATTTATCTAAGGACAGACTATGAAGCTTATATCTTGGCTACGGAGATTGAGTCCCTGGAGCCCAAAAAGACTCTGACAGATGGACCCATCCGCTTGGTCCTGGAAATGACGAAGGTTGATGGACACAAGATTGTGTTATTTTTATATTTCCGTTTTTGTATGCGACAGAGACAGGGGATAGCTTCTGGGACGACAACGCGCCCGAGAAGGCGTATATTATGCCGGTGTGTATCCCTAGAGATAATAAAAAAAGGGGCGACGTCGATAACTATAACGACGGCGACAGCGACAGCGCCGATAAAAAAAAAAGAAACCAGCTAAGGCGATGGCGCAACGAACAAGGAGAAGTTATCAATTTCTTATTATAAATTCTTATTTTCTTCATCCTCGGAGAGATAGATAATCTCGTCAGGATCGGGAGCGATTTGCTCCACACCTCGGAAGATCTTTTTATCGTCCTTACCCTCGAGATCGAAAATACCTAGGTTTCGTAGGTAAAAAATGGCGCGGAAGTTGGCCTAAAAGCGGCTCGGGCGGACGATATTGGCTATAACGCAGCTGTGCACCTCGGCGAGGAAGGTCTTAATAGCAGCGTTCTAAAAAAGAAATCCTCGATCTTTAGGGAACAGCTTACAAAACGCACGCGATTGCTAGCGGGTATGCTTTTTATAAGACTATTACTAATAGTTAGCTAGGGTTCCGGGACCCAATCGAGGAGGCATAATATGCCTTTAGCAATTTATAGCGTTTAGAGAAAAGACCGGAAGACTGGCTATAATAAAGGCACGGCGACGAGCGACCGCCTTGATATAGTCGGCACCTTTGCCCGAAGAATAAAATCAGCGGAACTTTGGTAATTAGCCTAAAGAAACGTACCGAATCGACAACGCTTCGCTTAATACCACCCAGGTTATATTAAAAGCGGTGGGCCTTGGTTATAGAAACGAATACCTATATTAAGCGGAAAACAAAAATACCGATAATAATACGAAAAACAAGCGAATAGGCATAATTGCCATTCTGGTTTTTAAACCAAAAGGTGTCGGTTACCCACTTTATGCAGGTAATAAGGATAGTGGTCTCGCGTTCAATGCCGGCGGGAACGAATGAACCAGACAGCAGAGACATACCTACAATATTTTGTCCGAGACAACCCAGCTTCGTGGCCGACGCCAGCGCAAGCGCAAGCTCCCCGAGGCTTAGGTTGTCCTGCCTCGAACCCCAAAGAAGCAGAAAACCAAGCGGAACAATACCGCTTTGCGGTCGAAAACGATCCTGTCCGAGGCCGATAAGGCCTGTTTTTATTATATATTCCGTGTTGTGGAGAACTATGATCCTGCTCTCGGAAACCCGCCTTCCTTTGCCTGCGAGTTTGCCTTAGCTACCTCCATCTCCTGCTTGGCCTGCAGTGACAACAAGGCAGTCTGTGAACTGGTACGCGAATCATAACTAAATCGAGTTCTCGCCTAAGCTCAGAGGTGCCGTTTATTGCTATTATAAGACTTTTTGGTGACCGTCTTCGACTTTGGTAGTGGCAGCGAGCAGCAGAACGACGTGATCGAGCACTAAATTCGTCAAAGTTTATTTGGGGCTTCGGCTGATTTCGCCTATCCATTTTTTTAATTATAATTCTGATATATCAAACATGGGATAAAATTATTTAATAGAATAAGCACAAAAATGCTTGAAAGTTTTTTGTTATTTTTTATCTTAATATATAACTTCTGTTTCTCAATCTAAAGATTCGCAAAATTCGGACAAAACGTAAAATATATACTATACGTTTGCAAAACCGCTAAACTCCTTATCGCTACGGTCCGGCTGTGCAAACAAATCTCGCAGACAGGAAAACGAAGGCAGTTTGACTTCGCCTTTTATACTAAATACGCGGCTTATAGCACGAGTTACGTTGGCCTCGTCTCGTACAAAACCTTGTAATACGATATTAAGCCTTATAAGCTCGTTTTTATTTGCTGCCAGGAACCCGAGGGCTTTAAGGCACCACTCGGTAGTGCTGTTCGCCGGCGGCCAGTGATTTTTAGTGATCCGCCAGTCGATCTTGCCCGGTATAGTCGATCTGGCTATATATCCAATTAATAGCACGCATTATTGCCCCGATATTAATTAAAATGCCCCACTTCCGGATAAACAAGGCATTTAAAGTGGTGGCCGACAAAGACTTAAGAATCTTAAAGGCAAGGTTGTCTACGGCATTGTTCGAATACGCGATAGTTAGAACTTTTTGTTTTTTGGCTACCGCAATGCCGGCAATGGCCGCCGCGATAAATGTCTTGCCAGTCCCGGGCGGCGCTCGAACCCCGTATATCAAAATGACGTGTGGAACGAAAGATCGAGTTGACAACCTCAGTCGACAATCCGGGCCGTGAGTCCTGCATTGTAATGAGGTTGGGGACGCGGTGAAAATGTCTCGCATGTGTCGACTCACGGAAGTCGATTCATTGGTGCAGAATCAGATGATGAAGAAGACAGCATGGATAATCGGCGGATAGGTCGTGAGCGATGCGACCGGAGTCATCTTCTCGGTGCCGCGCGAGTCTCTTGAACCGCGTGAGATCGGACTTGGCAAAATCCTGTACCTTCAGGTAGATATATTGCGTCTGACGTTAACCAGAGCTGTTCCAGTCTATAGGAGAAGACTGAATGTTCAGCTTGTGCAGCCTTGCGCGGGGTCCGATGGTGTCGGATGGAGTACGCCACCCTTTGCTTGTAGCGATGCTTGCTTGGGTCGTCGGGCATGGCGTGACACTCAAACAGGTCCTCGCCCTCGACCTTGATGGCCATGTCAGCTTGTAGCCAGAACTATCCAAGGGCCAGAAGACTACCCAAGCGGATATTCCCATGATCGGGTAGGTGTATTGCATCTTGTACCTGGGAGGGAACATGAAGCAGTATACCCTTTGCCATTATATCCGTCCACAGGTACTCAAATATATAAGCCGGAAACTTTAGCAATACTTCGTATCTGTCATATTTTTGCTGTTCGGGTTTTATGGGATCGTCTAGGAAAAAGGCACGAAGAGGCAAGTTCTAAAGTTTTAGGACTTCAATGCGTGTTAGCAGTAGAACAATAGGCGATCGGAATCCAGAAAACGTACCGTCCGAGAATATGTAGGAGGAGTTGGCAGTCGCCGCGAGGCACATGGTATTGGCAATGTCCTTAAATTATAAAGAATACCGCGTGGTTTTAACCGTTGTATTGCCTAAGATGGGTGGCGTTAGGACATGCTTAAATACCAATGCATTCCACGTAAGCCTGTGGTGGAGATGTTAGCAATCTGCAATATACCAAATTGGACCAAGACCATAAACTCACATGCCCTGCGGCATAAGCTTCAATGCCGAGAATGGACGCTGTTGGCCCAACACGCTTATTTGACTGAGGTGCTTCCTCCACGTTCCAATGACTCGCTGTCGGACAACAACCTCCCAGACCGAAGCAGTGGCAAAGGTCTTTATGTCGTCAGCTGACACTGGAGCTGATGCGTCACCTTTGCGATGAGGCCCTTGAGATTCCGGCCAGGGATGACCTATGGCTCTTGGTCGCACCTCGAATCTGGCGATCCAAAGTGATGTGGAGAAGAAATAGGTCAGAAGGAGTGCTGTGCAAAGAGATCTGTGTAAGGACGCAAGATGTCCATCCGGGTTGTTCAGTATCGGCGTGGTGCAGAAATGTGATGAAGAGGAGAGAAGAGAGGAACAAGCAAGCTATGGTGGGTGGGGGGGGGGGATTAAAGGCACGGATAGGTCTGGCAGGTAGGGTGCGAAACCCTACCTTGTCACGCGGGGAGAGAAGGCGCGACATGAACATGAACATTGAGAACGGCAATGGCCTGAGGCAGCGCAAGGTGCATTCAGTAACTGGAAGTGATGACCAAGTTTCACGTCCATTGCCGCGGGTCTGGACCACACGGATTAGGGTGGACTGGAACTTCTCGAGGAGGAGCCTCGTCCAGAGGGAAGTTTGAAGATAAACTTTTGTGCTCTGTCGGAAGGAAAAAGTACCTTATCTTCAGCATCGGCATACCAACCTAGGTAACTATAGGTAGAATATTCTGTCTGATCATTTTATATAGGTGAGCTTGTATAAAGTTTGCATGCTTTTGTTTTTACAATGGTTCGTCATAATTAGAAAGCATACCTACCTTCACCACGACCCCGATCCAAACATCCATAAAGTCACCGATTAGAAAGTTGCCATAGTGGAAGTAGCACCAAGGCAATATGCGTCACCATGAATGTGCAACGCTGCGCATGTGCCAGCTTCCTCCAGTGCGGTGGCTGCGTTTGTCGTGGGGATGTGTATGGAGGCGCAAGCGCAAATTGTATTATTGCAGGGGCACATGCAGTAATGCGTTGTCGTCATGCCAACATTGTCTGGGGACGAACAATGTATACAGACTTGTCTGTCTTTTGCAGGCAGCATTCCCTCTTTGTTCAGGAATACCCTCCTCTCCGTCTTGATTCAGTATCTTCCACGCACTGTACAGAGCTTCGGTGGCAGGCAGCTTATATCCGGTTTGTTCAGGAGGCAAAGAGAAATCTTGGGCAGTTTAATTTCATGCAACATTGAATTCGTTTCCAACATTATTAAGTCATCCTGGGACTCATTCCAACAGAAATCTATCGAGGGTATCTTCACGCTTCCCACCAGAGCCTTTCCGAACCAGACGGGGACACCATTTCTTGGTCCCACTCTACCACAGGCGCTCCCAGCACCTCCTGGCAAAGCTCATCTGGGCGAGCCTCTCCTTCTCGATCTCCTCGATGCCGCCTTCCTCCCAGTGGCGGCACTCAGCGTCGACCTCGGCCTTGCCGCCGACGAGGTCGGCCTCGGCGGGCCTGACGAACTTGGTGCGCTTGACCAGCTTGTAGGCAAAGTACATGAAGACGCCAAACGCGAGGCCAAAGTAGGCCGTGACGAAGCTGCGCGTGTCAAAGGGGACAAAGGTGCTGTAGCCGACAAAGATGAGGGCAAGCACGCCCAGCAGCAGGGCCAGGTAGGCGGCCCAGGGGTTCCAGGGGGCGCGGTAAGGCAGGGTGGCCGGGTCCATACCCTGGGCGACGCGCGCGCGGTAGAAGCCCAGAAAGGCGACGAGCATCATGGTGTAGGTCATGATCAGGGCCGTTGTGGTCAGGTCGACGAACCAGTAGAAGACCTCGACGGCGGCGTTGGACGACACGAGGAAGGTGATGCACGAGATGACCGAGACGGCGACAACGGACCAGACTGGGACGCCTGACTTGGTACACTTCATGAAGATCTTGGGGGCTTGGCCGTCTGTAATCTGAGTTAGCATCAAAGTTGCGTCGCTGTAGGGAATATATGTGACTGACCCTTGGCGAGACCGTACAGAGTTCGCGACGAGGAGTAGAGGTATGCGTTGCCGCAAGAGAGACCAGAGATCAGAATCAGGGCGTTGACCAGGTCGGGCAGAACACCGATGCCGAGGTTCTTGATGCCGACGACCCAAGGAGAGGCGGCAGCACCGGGCTTGCTGTTCTCAATGGCGCCCAGGAGCGTGGGGTCGCGCGAGGAGCAAATGATGCCGACGCACAGGACTCCGACAACATAGAAGCCGACGAGACGGTAGAAGATGAGCTTGGCGACGCGGGGAATGGTTCGGCGAGGGTTCTGGATCTCGCCAGCGGCCAGGGCAATCACTGTGGACATTGGTTAGCAGAGAGAAGATGGATGAAAGATGTGCATGACTGGATACATACTGTCGGGACCGGCAATGGTGAACGCGGCATAGATGACGACCTTGAACCAGCCGAGGAAGCGTCCAGTATCGCCAGTGGTGTAGTACTCGTGCATGGCGTTTCCGCTGCCCCAGTTGCGGAATCCATAGGCGTCGTGCTGGGGGTTTCCGCCGCACATGGTGACGAGGGTGACCATGCAGAGACCGAACAGGAGGAGCACCTTTGTGGATGCCATGACGAACTCGGACTCGCCATAGTACTTGACGGCGACGACGTTCATGAGGAAGCAGACGCCGATGGCCAAGGCGATCCAGGCGGCCGGGTTGATGTCGGCATTCCAGTACTGCATGACGGTCGCGACGGCCGAGTATTCCGTACACACGAGCATGACGCCGGCGAAGAAGTAGGTCCATCCCATGGCGAAGCCCAGGGCCGGGTCGACGAACCGCGAGGCCAGCTCAAAGATGGACCCTCGGATGGGAAGGTAGGCGCACATCTCGGCCACGCTCAGGTTGAGCGGCCAGATGTAGAGAAGTCCCCAGAAGGCATACCCCAGAATGAGCGAGAGTGGGCCGGCCTTGCTCAGGACGCCACCGATTCCGACCTATTTTGTTGGAAACCCATCTGTTAACTGGTGTTTGGGTATTTTTTATGTGTCATCGTTCTGGGGTGCAGAAAAAAAGCCACCACTCAATTCTCGTTTGTCATCGCTCCGGGGTAAAAAGTCGAGAATGCCAAAAAATGCGGAGATTGGGGGGAAAAACGGGGAGAGGGAAGTCTTACCCAGAGTCCAGTACCGATGGAACCACCGATGGCCATGAGCTGGACATGGCGAGGACTGAGACCGCGAACCGTCTCTCCATACTGCGCCGTGGTACCAGCAATAACCTCTCCGGAGGTGTTGTCGCTGCCGCTTCTCACGACGGAGAGACCGCCCGTCTTTTCGGCATCCATGTCTGGCAGAGTTTGCTGCAGATGAAGACTGCTGCAAAAAGATCGATCTCGAGTTGTTGGATGAGCTGGAAGATGCGGATCATGGAAAGATGTCGGATGCAGGGCATGCTCTTATATACAGAACATGGTCATGCGATCGATCCATCAATCCATCAATCAATCGACGCTCCTCTCCTCTCCATCTCAGCGAGTTCCAAGACCCCCGGGGTCCAGATCGTGATTCGTTATCAATTCGTGCAGGTCAGAAGCTGGCATCTTGGCGAGAGATAAGCAACATTTGCTTCTGCCAAGCAGAGCCCGTCCCTGTGAAACCTCCAACCACGCGACGGCAGAGGTTCACTATCAATCTTGGCAAAAGAGCAAGTGTGGGAATTTCCCTCTCTATGAGCGCCGAGGTTTCGCGTCCCTGATGCGCCAAAATGCCCTGTCCGTCTCTGAATTCCGGGGGCAAAACCGGAGCTGCTGCCAAGCTGGTAGCGCCCGTAGCGCTGCTGATAACGGCGTGGCGCTCGGTCTCTCCCCCAAGGGCCTGGAATGACTAACGAGTCAGACCACGATTAGCTGATCCCAATTGAGATATCCTCGTCCCCAGAGCACCGTTATTCATCCCTGTTCGGCTGCTATCCTTGATGGCACCCCCTTTGAGGGCAAGGCGACCGAGGCGACTCGTCAGCGTGGTATTTACCGCATGTAGTAGCGGCCAGGGTTCATCTCGTGATACCACACACGAGCAACACGGAGGAGAGAAAAGCCACAAGGCTTGAAGTCCCAAGCCCATGGCATGCCAACCCACGCTGCCGGCAGCCGCACCCTCGATAGACGTCTTGGAATCTCTTGGCCTTCGCATGGACATGCCCGTTCCTGGTATAAGTCGTCGATTCCCGCGCATGTACTTTCCTGATCTTCTCTAGAACTCGTGAGCCTCCGCGCTCACTGCTCAGCCAAGAAAGCCTAGAAGTGGACTCGGGTAGCACGTCGCGATAGGGATTCAGCCCAGCCGCTGTGTCAACCGCTGCCCCGGATCTGGCCATATCAAAGTATCACCAGTGGGGCACAGGTGCTCGCAGATATCTTCTCTTGATGTTTCGATTGCGAAATCCATCTTGTAGTATGATGACTGCGACGTTGATCTCTACAGAAAGAAACAGCCTCCCCTCAAGTTGAGCTGCCTTGTGGCAACGACAATCCGGCTGCCTTTCCCAGAGGTCGATATCATCAGGATATGTAAGTGACGAGCTCTTTGATGACAATACTAATTACACATGCCGTCGAACGGTATAATCTCACGTGGCTGCCACTATTAGTATCTATACAATGTGTATATCCTGCAGATAACACTAACAATGGCCCATTTCTCCTTGCTACACTAGAGATCGTCTATTCACGAGCTCACGCGTCGATATTCCTAATTCAGCAGTGGCCTAGATCATATTCGAGTTATCGAGAGTGGCTTTACCAGCTGAGCATCAACTTCGAGGGTCTAGAGCTACCATTTGTCTATCCATTCAATGACTGAGAGGTCACTCTCGATACACGCGGTAGTGGTGGATGAGTATCTACTGTCAATCGACGATGTCTGAAAAAGCCAAGGCGCGAATGGTCAGCAATCTATCGACTCAACCAGCCATGTCTCGTCATTCAGGATAGCAGACTCATGCCGGCCTTGTAACAGGGTCATCCTTTCACCCACGAATACAAATTACGAAGCTCTTTGCGTCTCTAGGACGTCGTATGAAATCCCCAGAGCCCGACACTGCTCCGTCTCGACAAACGGCACCTGGGCGCCATCCCACTGCAACAACCTCATTGTCGGCCTGTCAGCGTCTACGGCCTCCCACCTCCCCGCCCTGTCCATCTGCGCCAGCCTCTCATAGCGGCCGCGGGCCCTCAGATGCGCCCCGTCCGGGTTCGGATCGGCCGGCCTCGCAAACGCCGCCCAGTGCTCGATCACGAGCCGCATAAAGGGCACATCCCGGCCGTCGCGGTCCGGCTGCCCCGCGCGCACCGCGCGCACCGCGTTGCCGAACACGACCAGTTGCTCGCCCGCGTGGCACTTGAAGTACTCCCCGTCCGGGTCGCCGTGCGGCTTCTCGGGGGTCTTGGGCGCGTCGCACCACGGTCGCGTGTACCCCGCCGGGCTGTACGTCCAGTTGAACTGGAAGACGTGGACGGACGCAAAGGCCGCGTGCCGCGCCGCCGAGTACGCCTTGGCCAGGTCGAGGCAGACGAACTCGCCGTCGGAGGCGATGCGCAGCGTCGCGTTGAGGATTGCCGCGGGCGAGTTGCCTACGGAAAACGGCGCCAGTGGGATGCTGTGGGTGTAGTTGTCCGGCAGGCCTTGGTCGATGCCCACGTGGTCCCGGAAGTAGGCGTCGAAGGTGCTGCCGTTCCCCGGATACGCGCCCTCGTCAATGTACACGCCGCACTCGTCGCGGTTGGTGCCCGTCATGACGGATACGTTGGAGGCCAGGCCGGGCTTGGTGACGAGTTCGTCGTGTTGGAGATATGTCCCGTCCACGACGACGCCGCTGTTGACTGTTAGTAAGAGGTAGGATATTGACTCGCGGGAGTGCTTACTTGAAATTGGTTTCCAGGTTCACCAGGTCAAATCCGTCAATCTTGTTCAAGCACGCAACTTGATCCGTCGCGTTTAGACAGCCCGTCTCTTTCAAGACCTTTGTCGTTCCATCCCGATACGCATCCTCGATGGTGGCACACCGAGGCCACGTGAAGCCGCCGCGCGGGTAGCTCGTAGGGTCGGACTGCAGAATGGCGCGGTGGAACAGGCCCTGCGCCGCCCGGGATGCCAGCAGTATGTGCGTGCCCTGGGCCCCCGCGGACTCGCCAAAGACGGTGACGCGCGCGGCGTCGCCGCCAAAGTGCCTTATGTACCTCTGGACCCAGGCCAGCGCCGCCACCATGTCCGAGACGGCGTAGTTGCCGTTGTGGACGCCGTCCGGGAAAGCGAGGAACCCGACGCTGCCGACGCGGTAGTTGATAGACACGACGACGGCGTCTCCCCGGGACGCCAGGTTCGTCCCGTCCGTGCTGGGGTTCTTGCCCGAGCCGCTCGTGAAGCCTCCGCCGTGGAGGTAGACCATGACTGGTTTCAGCTGCGGAGAGCTCGCGTCGCTGATTGGTGGGAGACTGGGAGTCCAGATGTTGAGGAACAGACAATCCTCACTGCTGCCGGACGTGACCTCGCCAATAGGCTGCACGCAGTCTGATCCGGCTGTGATCGCAGATACGTTGCCGGGCTCCAGGAAGACGGACGAGTATGCGAACCGGTCTGGCTTCTTCGTGTAGCGCACTCCGCGGAACTTCCACGCGTGGTAGTCGCGGTAGCCCGTGGTATGTAGAATTGGCGACCGGGTGAGTAATCTGCCATTTGGCAGAAGTGTCCGAGTACGACGAGTTGGAGACGGGCGCGCTCTGGGTGCATAGCACGGGCAGTTCAGACTCGCAGTCGACCGGCTGGGTGTGCCCGCTCGTGTTGATGCCCTGGCAGTCGTCGGCATCCTGATCTGAAGATATCCAGAAGAGTTGATCCTTTGTAATGTCGCCATCGAAAAGTAGCCCTGAGATGGATGTATTGAGACCTGCGTCAAATTGCGCGGAAAGATCCCATATGCTCTCGCTTACTTGGGCGCAGCTAGAAATGCCTGCTGAATATGACACCGGTTGATTGACCAGTATGGCACCCGCTCCATTATTTTGAGCGCCTACGTAGAATGTCAGTAATTGAGAAAACTAAGAAGTTTGGAATCTCACCATCAAGTTCGTTTTGCGTCAAGATCGATAGTCCTCCGGTTGATGCGCCATAAGAACTTGCCTGGACCTGGCCAAGTCGTGAGAGCAGAGCGCCCATCCAGCCTAGCATCATCTTGGTGGTCGAATTCTGAATCATCTCGAACGATTCTGCTTCCTCGATGGCCTCCATGGCTGACGGATGTTGAGAAGTTCTAGAAGCATATATAAGCCTACGAGTTTTGGTATTCTATACGGCACGGCCTATAGAGATCGACTTGTTAGGATCAATTAGCCGGGAGTCCGGGAGGTGACGTTCCCGCACTCTTTATAGTAGACACGGGAGTAGAAGGCTCGTGCATTGCATGGAAGTGACCCTCTCGCCCCAATGATATGATTGATGCCAGGGATGCGAGCCGCTTCTGAGGGGATCCAATGACAGGATGCAGAGATCCTGGGTGTGCCTCTCCGCACGAAGGAAGCATTTCGGGCTCGTCAACTTCTTAGCACTTGGCATTCGAAGAGCTCTATACAATCATAGTGTTGTCTCAATAATAGATATTCTCTTGCCCCCTTCGAGGTAAAAGTGGTCTTTCTAGCTAGGATCTGTATGTAGTATTAGCCTAGACATTTACGCTGTGCACTGGACACCATCGACCAAAAGAATAAATATTTGCAGACAAAAATTGCAAAACAGTTCAGGCGCGCATCCAACCCGGGGGGCTACGGGGGTCGAACACTGCGCCTTAGTCTGTTTGCTGCCGGGGCAGAGTTGAACACGGTCACTGGTCCTGAAACCTCGCGCTCTGCCAACTCTGGCACAGGGTGCCTGCCCTCTTCCCCCGACTGCGGTGATGAAAGACGGGCTTGTTTGGAATCAAGTAGTCCCCGTTGCTGCCTGAAACCGTTGGAGGAATAATTCTTTGTTCTTTGTTCGTGGTCCATGGGCGGCAGGGCGGTTGGGTACGAGTGGTTGCTCAGTCAGCAGTTATTCCAACTGGGTTGTCACGAAATTGATTTTGGTACGAATTCACCAGGAGCAGAAATAATCAACGCTAAAGAGGCATATTGCGGAATTATTTAAGGCTTGTATGTAATTCGCCCTCGTTGAGCGGAGCAAATGTATGCATTCCCCTGTCTTCGCGCTGTTGTTACGGGGCCTTTATACTCGCTAGACATCAGTACAATTGTAGGTCATGCCACATAGCGTAGCGTCTCGACAAGACTGTTGCTGAAAGGTCTTGTCCCATCCGCCTTGGAAGAAGGACCCGGCGGGATGAGGATACTCGGGGGGATCGGGGACCGGGCAATCGAAGGCGAGGAAGTTCCAGCCCTCATAGATCTCATTCACGTCGCATTGGGACTCGGAGCCGTAGCTGCAGACGGAGACGCGGAGGCCGTTGGCGTTTACGGAGAGGGCGGTGTACGGCGGGATCTTGACGCCTTTAGTTCCGGCGAACTTGTCACCGCAGAAACTGCCTATCTGGGACACGATGTCCGCTATGTCGTCAACTGGCAGGTTGCGGGCTGGAACTTGGCAGAAGCCATGGAGGGTGATCGGCGATGAAGCAGTGGTGGATTTGGTGTTGGTGGCATTCGATGAGGCGGTAGAAGAGCCCCTCAGCTCCTGCATGTGCTTTTCGGCGAGGAACTCCGGAATTTTGACCTGTTCAATGCGCATGCCGGCCTCGACGATGCTGAATGTAGCGCTGTCGGGCAGCTTGAGATTAAGGGCGCTGATACCAGTGGCGAGCAGGACAGGGACAAACGCAGCGATCTTCATGTTGACGAGTTTGCTCTCTTGATCGTTACGGTCTTATGTTCTTGAGATAGGGCGGAGTAGAAATGGTGCGCGATGTGGTCGAAGAGGTCTCTTGGGTGTGTGCAATGACTTGGTGCTACTTTCGCCGGCATGGGAGGCACCGAATCAATCACGATCGATTTGACACTATGATTCGCTAGTAATTCACTTCTGAAGTTCTGCTTTCCGTAAGAGATTCAGTCGCGGTCGAATAAGCGCACAGCTCACGTTGAATTAATGATCCAAGATGCCCCAGGAAGCGACGAAATGGATGTTTCTTCACCAAGATATCGCTGGAATAGAAGCACAACATAACTCAAACAAGGAGCATGTCAATCTGAGCTGGAGCCAATTTCCCTCAATTCAAATTCAACAAACGAAACCACGATGAACATATGACGACTAGGTTGGCCACTGATTTCCATTACTGTTCTCCCACTTTACTCAAAGGCGATTCCAAGCCTTTCGCATTGTGGCCACGAGCTCACAGCAATCTTCTCATGCAATGAAAGTGACCAATAATTATCGATTTGTCCCAGTTGGAATCCCATGATCGTCCGGCGAATACCCTGAACCGGCGCAGGGCAGATACACCATTCCTTTGCAGATCATGTCCAGCCGGCAGGATATGCGCTCGTAGGCCTTTTCCCAGTCAGACTCGTACCAGCTTCCCGATGCCAACTGTCCCTGATCGTTCTTCGGGCACTGGTCGTCGATGCGATCAAAGGCGCGCTGCATCTCGGCCTGCTCGCACGGATTCAGCCCGGCGAAGCTGCACACGCTGATCCGGGCGTCGAGGAGAACACCGCTGATCCAGTGGTGGCGCCGGACTTGAAAGTACTTGCAGATCTCGCCAATGTCTTTGATGAGCATGCCACAAGCCCATGGGTCGAGGTAAAAAAATTTGAGGCGTCGCAGGTGACTTCTGAGCGCTTGGAGATGTGCGCTGATAGCCTGTTTGTCGGATTGCTGGTGCTGGTCTCGGTGGCCAGGAGGTCAACTGAGACGTTGAGCGCCGGAGCGCCTTGGTCATGAAGCATGCCCTTGATGCGCAGCATGTGCATTACCGTGCTCAGATTGCCGGAGGCGTGAACCTCGCCCGTTCCCATGACCCCGATACTCCACATAGCCTCTCCGGTAGCCAGCATATCGTTGGTAGTGTTGTATGCTGGCAGAGCAGTGGCTAGCAACGAAGTGGCGAGCAGAGCAGTCATTAAGGCGACGGGCTTCATTTCAGAGTCGGTGGCATTCGTGATGTCTCTGATGTTCTTGATGTGGTGGGTGGCTATGGGGTGTCCTAGTATAGTCCGAGTGTAAATTAGGGGTGTATCGCACATTGAATGAACAGAATGACGACGGCTGGACGATGAAAGAGTGATTGTTTGGTTACAAAAGATTGGGCGCACAATAAGGATTCCGTGATGCTTTACATGCTGGGTATACCCTCCCTTGATTCTTGTGGCAAGAAAGTGTATAAGTGGGGGGGGGGGGGGGGGGGGG
>JACVEI010000057.1:0-31664 GCA_018115615.1 Pestalotiopsis sp. DP-2020a | reverse complement strand
GGGGGGGGGGGGGGGGGGGGGGGGGAGTGGACGACGGTGAATCAGTCATGTTCGTGGCACAGGAGCTTGATGGTTCACAAACGAGTTTATAAGAGCTTTTCACCACCGCTGTTCTTACGTATTGCACTATATTGTCATTATACATCTTTGCAGACACCGAGAAAGGCTAGGGATATTGGGCAGATCACCATATAAAATATTCGCTTTCACCCATGGGAACATGAAACCGAAACGCCAGTTCGAGGGAATGGGTGATAGACTTTTTGTATGCTCGTCGCTCGCCCATGCTAGGACTTCACACGCAGTCTCTCCACAATTGGGGCGCGATGGTTACGGGCTCCTTGTACTAGCTAGGCTGGATGGCAAGGGTAGTTGTGGATGCCACACATCGTGGCATCCTGACAATCCTCGCGCTGGTAGGTGTGGTTTACATTACCACCGAAGACAAACCCGGCGGAACTCTTGATGACCCATGGGTCTCCGGAGGTCGGGCACTTCTCGTCGAGCGAGCGCCAGGACCCACTCCATCTCTTCGGGAACGCACCGGGCCGAGTTAAGAAAGCTGCAGATGGTGATGCGGACCTCACGGCTAGTTACGGAGAGGGCGCTTAGGGGCGGAAGGATGACGCCCTCGGGAGTGGCGCCGCCGTTGGTGCACATATCGCGCAACATATTGGTGGCTTTAAACACGTCGACGAAATCCAGGGCGCGAGGCGGATCTTGGCAGACGCAGTTCGCGTCGGCAGACTTGGGAGGCTCTGCCGACCCAGGAGAAGAGCGATTGAACTCCTGCATCTGTTCATTGGCGACGTCCAACGGAATCTGCACCCTTTCGATGCGCGTGCCGTTCTCGACGATGCTGAACGTGGTGCTATTGGGCAATGTCAAGGCGGTGGTGCCGGTGGCGAGCAGCGTAGTGAGGAAGGCGATGATCTTCATGTTGGCGAGACTGTTCTCTTAATTGTTGCGATATGATGTTCTTGAGATTGGGCGTAGTAGAAATGGTGTCTCGATGTGGTCAAGGAGTGTTTTTTTAGTGGTGTAGTGCGTGGTTCTGGTTTTTTGTTTAGTCGTAGAGAAGTTGGAAGGCCTCCTTGAATACTAGATTATTTCAAGTAAATAACTGGTAGTTACGCAACAGGCGGGTGGGTGTTCATTGGAAGATACGTCTACTGCTACTTTTCTGGCACGGTGGGCAGTGAATCAGCCATAGTCGGTTTCCAACTCAACGGGCCGTTCGAGGAAAAAGTTCTACTATGATTCTTTGGTTCTCTGTTCCGACTTGGCAGGCAGCTTAAACCCCATACGTTGAACATACTGATAGTGATATACCCGTGGGTCTTGAGGAATCAATTTTCTTTTTTGCGGCTGGGAAGGCATGAAGCAAGGTGTATAAGCATTCACACGCACTGCCACGCTTCAAAGACCTCCAGTCGTAGTCAACTAGGTGAACGCCTTGATTTGCTTTTTACCATTCACAATGTTATAGGAAGCCAATAAACCGTCATTTTCATTATCACAATGCCCTTGAACATAGAAGGAGACAATATGAACCAATGAAGGAGCCTATCCATTTGAGTTGATGGTCAATCAAGTCATGCACAATTTCATCACTAAAACCATGAAGCATACGTGAGAAATATATTTCTCATTTTCGCTACTTGTCTGTCAAGCTACGCAAACGCGTCCCGTGCCTTTCGTGCGGTAAGTCATCCACGCACAATAATCAGTCATGCAATGATGGTGGTTAGACCGTAGAATCGGCAGTATATCCCTAGGCCGGGGCGTACATTGGGTCATCGCACGGCAAATGGACATGCCCTCCGCAGATCATATCCTGGTCGCAAGTATTGCGCTCGTACATCTTCTTCCAATCAGATTCGTACCAGTTCCCAGCGGCCGGCCAGCCGTCATCGTTGCCGGGGCACTTGTCGTCAACACGTGCGAAGGCGCGCGCCATCTCGGCAGTATCGCACATTTGGGTGCCACCAGTGCTACAAGCGGAGATGCGAGAGTTGAATGCGGTACTGCCAGTCAGGTAGAGTCCCTTGGGGATCTTGTACCAGAAGCACCAGGTGTTCCAGTCGTCCAGGAGTATGGCCGCATCCGTTGAATTGAGGTAGTACTCAGGACTGTCGCAGGTGACATCTGAGCGCTTGGAGATATGTGAGGACAGCGTGCTCGTTGGGGTGCTGATGTTGGTGTTGGTGGCCAGATCGTCAGCCGAAACGTTGTGTGCCGGACGTTCCAAGAGCATATTCTTGCTGCGCAGCATGTCCATGACAGTGCTCAAGTTGCCAGCGGCATAGACTTCGCCCGTCTCGATGTGTCCGATAGCCCAAGTGTTGCCGCCTGAAGCTGCCAGCGCACGATTGGCAGTGCTGTAGGCCAGCAGAGAAGTGAAGAAGGGGATGAACTTCATTTCGTAATCGGTGATGTTTGTGGTGTTTGGGGTTTATGTGATGCTTGATGTCTGAGCGTAAAGAGTGGTGATAGGGCTTTCGTAGTGTAGCGGGTCTGTTCTGAGTGAAGAGAGATGATGGTTGTTTGGTTGAAGAATGAGTGCAGAAGAGGGATCTGGGGATGATTTATATACTGGCTGGATCCCCCCGATTTCAATTTCCGTGCTCGTCGGAAGTGAATAACCAGAAGGTAGAAGGCAATGAATCACCCATGGCCGATTGACAGGAAAGGAACTCCATGATTCACTGACAACTACAGGAGTGATTTTCACGCAGTGGCTTCACGTCTCCCACCATACCACTGTTGTGCTTCTCTGCACGCAGCGTACAATGAGAAATGATGGAAGCCCACTGAGGAGATCGTCATAGAACAACGAAACTTCCACGCAGAGGGATATGACCCAGGGAAAAACAACCAGTCTGTGTAGATGTGTAATAGACTTTGTATGTTCATCGCTCGTCCATGCTAGAACAACGCTTCTCGATCTATTTACCATTTGCAAAAACCATTTCCCGTACCGCTCAAGATTCCAACGACATTCAACACAATATGCAAGCAGATTCTTGTGTGTCCCAAATACTTTCCATCTGTCAGATCTAGATTAAGAGCTCGTGTGTTTTTCCCAGCTACTAAGTATTAGCATGGAACCAAGATTGAAAGAGGCATGGCTAGGACACTAACAAATCCAAGAACAGCTTCCAGAGAATCGAAAAGATTATTCCTTGCAGGCCGTTGCAGAGAATACGCGTAGGAAGGCCGCGCCCAAACAGGCCGGAGACACCATCCTGCTGTACAACCAGTTTGGCAGCTTGGGCTGTTCTCAATGTCAGCAAAGTGCTGCACTTCCAAGGGCGGTGGTTCAACTTACAGTAGGACACCTTGGTGTCGTTGACCTGTCGGTACGTCTTGACCACTCTCAGCGAGTTGGAGATGGTATCTGAGATAATCGAGGCGCAGAAACCGATGAACGCCAGGCGCAGCAGGTACAAACCCAACTCGTCCTTTGGGGGCGGCGCGATAAATTCGCTGAGGAAGTTGTACTAATGCCCATCAGCATCATTTTCGGGTTTTGACAAGAGCACAGCCGGTTTCAATGACTTACTGTTGCAAACCAGGGATAGTGTCCGACAAACGTAGCCGCCGCAGTCGCAAAGGCACCCCACCAGAGACTGCCGATACCGTTCGTCTTGACACGCTGACGCAGAAGCGCTGTGCCTCGAGGGCCCTGTGCTTGAAGAGTCGTCTTCAGGGTATCAACAGGAGTCAAGATCATGCGAAATGCAGCGGCACTAAAATCATATTAGACATAATTTCGCTAGCCCAGAAATTAGAGAATTATCCACCTACCAAAGCGAAGCAAAGATGGTCTGAATGAGGGTGGGCATGCGAGCGAGATAAGAGTTGGACTGGAGCAGAGCAAGAATACCAGCATTGGCAGCGGTATCACCAAAACGCGAGATGGGGCCTATATCAGACTTATCAGTCGAGGTCCTCGAGACGATCACGAACATATCATCCCACCTTGAAAGAGCGCAGGAAGTAGACCGGCATAGTATCGTCGGAAGCCTCCATCATGGTAGAGCGTCTTGGTTGCCACGGAAAATGAAGATCCATGGCGATACTGGTAGTTCATGATGGTGCGCAAAGGCTGAAATCACGAGTTAGTAGATGGTTTGGTTATCACACAAATGAACCCGGTCTGGCGTGACATACCATGAGCAGCAATACTTGCAGCACCATGGCGGCGGCACCGCTCAGTCCTCCGCCAAGAGCCCTCTTCAGCGCCTTGGAAAGATCGAACTGCACAACAATAGAGTCAGAAAATGAGAGTCAGATTTCGGCCGCGATCGTGAACTCTTACGTTGGTGTCATCGGCGTCCACCCAGCCCTTGATGAAGAGGGCGAGGACCAGAGCCGCCAAGATAAACCAGAAGATCCTCCAAGCCCACCAGCCCTTGGTCCTGGGCTCCGGCTCCGGCTGCTCGAGCAGCGAGTCCCCCTCATCGCGGTCCCGATCGCCCGACCGGCGGCGGTGATCGTCGTCCTCGTCCTCTTCGATGGCGACGGGCGGGACCTCCCGCAGCAGCGGCGTCCGCTCGTCCCGGCTCTTGAGCGAGCCGCGCTCCACGTCCTCGTCGCGGGCCATGATGCTGCGCGCTTAATCTGCAAACTCGGATTTTCCAGCAATAACAAGCTCTATATGCCGACAGCGATCATATAAGTTTGACGGGCGCCTGCGGCAGGGAATGTATCTCGAGGTTTATTAACTTTAGTTCGCTACTTCTCCGTAGTTTTGGGGGGAGATCTTTCTAATCGCAATTTTAATCCCCGTTCGGATCTCCGCCCCCGATAACGCCATTTGACCCGCAATCGCGAGCTGAAAAGAGTGACGCGCTTATAAATCCTCTCCACCACCCCGCCAGCTGCGGGCCAATTTAGGTAGGTCAGGTCACTGCTCAGTGTTTACAGCACAATGCTGTTCAACATTCAAAAGACATGCAATGACAATCATTTGTATCACTGGTTCACGATGAGGAAAATGAAGAGGCCATGTCTCAATTTCGTAAACGTCCGTGACCGGGAAAGGTGACTCAAATCCCCGGCGATGAACTAAACTACGCGCAATCTACCGATCTACTGAATGACCCAGCAGATGTCTGCCCTTGTCATCCAACCTCGACACGACATGTCTTTTAGAAAACCAAGAACACGTCGGTGACTCGGGACCGGGTGGATCTTGCTACTACAGAAGCACGATCGGGCCGCGAACGCCCTGAGAGGAGCACTTCTGACCGTTGAGAAGGTAGGCGGGCGCCGTCCAGGTTCCGTTCTTGCACTGCTGGATGGCGTCGCCTTCGGGACTGTGGATGCAGTTCCAGAACTTGCCCTCCTCTCCGCCGCAGGGGCCGTTAAAGACGTGGTTCTCGATGAGCTGCATCGTGGCGGCGGCGCATCCGTCCACCACCGTCGAGGGGGAGTGGGCGGCCGTGACGCTCTGGAGGGATGATGAGGATGGAACGGATACGGTGCTGCTCGAGATCGGGTGAGTCGACGAGGACAGCCGAGTAGACGATGTCAGCTGAGTAGATGAGGACAACTGGGTAGACGAGGACAGCACAGTCGACGGGGTCAGGTGAGTAGACGAGGTCGAGATCTGAGTGGGAGAAGAAGCCCTGGTCTGGGAGGCTGATCGAACAGAGGCCGAGCTCGTGGTGGTCTGGACAGCAGAGGTAGCAGTCACGGTCTGGGACGTGACTCCGGCGTACGTGGGAGTCTCGAGAGCGTCAGCGCCGTCGGTTGCGTGCGACCTGGGAGTCGTGTGTATCGCCGAGGAGAAAGTCCCATTGTTCGTGGCAAGGGCGCACCCAGCGTACTGGTCGGCGGGGGCGGGAACATGGCAGTCGGCTCCGTTCTGGGCGTACTTGAAGACGTCAGCGTCGCAGCCGTTGCCGTCGCTGCCGATGCGGAAAAAGACGCCCGGGTCGGGGTACAGCAGGTCGTGGCCGGGATCGTTGGTGCAGTCGGTGACCCCGGGGACGTTGAGGACAAACATCTCGGGGAGCTGTTTGCCGTTGGTGCCGCCGGTCCAGCCTGGCTTCTCGGTCACGGTGATGGGCGCGCAGTTCATGTAGAACTCGGGAAGGGCCGAGTACTTGGGGACCCACGACCAAGCGTATGTGTAGTTACCGGGAGCGATGGACTCGGGGATGGCAAAGGCGTAGGCATCGGGATAGCTGAGAGGATCCAGCGTGTTGTCGTAGGGAGTGCCATCCAAGGACAGACAGCCGCCCTCGTACGACTGGATGACGCGAAAGACGGAGTCGGCGGTGGGTATGGTATCGTTTGTGATGGAAAACTGGCACGAACCGCCTGTCGATCCAGTCAAGTCAGTAAGAAGAACAGGAGAGGTCCGGAACGCCGACTGGGGATGACCACTGACCTCCATGGACGGCGCAACCCTTGTCGGGGCTGCACTGAAACTCGACTGGCGGGCCGATGATGCCTTGCTGGATGACGGTCGGGTTGGACCAGTCGTAGAACTCGGCAGCATCCATGCCGTCGGGCTTGCCGCAAGGGAAGCGAGCCTGGGTGATGGGAGCAGGGTCAACACCGTTGGGGCCGAGCTCGAGAGTGCCAAAGCGACGGGGCTTCAGCAGTCTCATGTGAGCGCTGACAAGCGGGGCGAGAGCCGCGCCGATCTGGAGGATGCCAATGAGACGCATGGCGAGGTTGTGATGCGTTTTTACTCAATGGGTTGGGAGGAGAAAGAGCGAATGCAAAACCGTGTGCTGATGGCAACTGTTTTGTTGTTGTTTGGTGCTTGGCGGAGGAGCTGGATGTGGGAGCTTGCGAAGAGCTTGTTAAGCTGGGTGAACAGCCCGGTCAGTCGTTTGCACGCTTGAAGGGGAGGGAAAAGAGCTGGCCTTTGATGACACTGTGGTCGGGCGCGAAATCAAAACATCGTTGCCTGGTCAAGGAATTATGGCTGTCTGTTGTTGGGAGCTGGTTTCCGTTTGCGGCGCCTCTGTTCGATTGGATCAGTGCCAACGTTCACCCACTTGAAGCCCCAGGCACAAACATGAAAGATTGACATACATGAAGTATCAGCCGCTGTTTTACCATAGCTGGGACCATGGTGGCAGTTCCAGGCAATGATCGTTTGCATAACATGAGCATCCTTCGATATTACCAGCCAGTGGTGGCATATCATACACTAACTACATTTGATGAATTCAAAGTCCACGAACTCTTCCATTCTTCGTGTTTTTTTATCAATCAATTCTTTTCAGCAGTGTGTCCCATTCAGAATGCTTCCGGAACATGACACTCGACATGAGGTGCGCGAGGTCTTTGTTTCAATCAACTCGGCAGCATCAAGAACGTGAAGTACTCGAGATTAGATTCGATCATCAAGTCGTAAACGCGAATTCTTGCAAACACCATGCCTGAGCACAAACTAGTATTATATCAGGTAGAAAAAGCATTGCTATTTTTTCATATAAAAATAGATCGCTCGTATTTACAGAAGCATTTTCCCCATGTTATTTTGTCCATTACTTCTTGACGACAGCAAGCTTGCTCCTGACGGGAACATTCTCCTCCCTTCCGACGTCCGGGAAGCCCTCGACCTTGACGCCCTCGCGGAACAGCAGGACGTGGCTGGAGCCGCCAAAGTGGAACATGCCTGTCTGCTCGCCCTTCTTGATGTGCTGGCCCTCCTTGACGGTGATGTCGCACGTGCTGACCTCGTCCATGCCGACGCCGATGAAGGCCATGAGGCCAATGTCAGGGTTGTCGGCCTCGATGAAGATGACGGCGCGCGTGGCCAGGGCGGTGAGGTAGCCCTGCGCAATAGAAATGCCGCGCTTGTCAATGTCGATCTTGTTGTCGTCGCCGACGCCCTCGAACAGCGGCTCGGAGAAGTAGGTACCCTCGACCAGGAACGCTCGCTTGACGGTGCCGCTGACGGGCGAGTGCCAGCGGTGGTACGACAGCGCCGACAGGAACGCCTGGTACACGGTGGCGTGCTGGAACTCGCGCGCCAGGGGGTCGTGGCCCAGCATGTCGAGCACCGAGTACGGCTGCCCCTTGATCCAGAACTGGTCGCGCAGCTTGGCCCCGTGGCACACGTTGTACACCTTGGACTCGCAGCAGTTGGTGATGACGCTGTCGTCGTCGGGCGAGGCCACCGGACGCGCGCTGTCGTGCACCTCGCGGGTGAAGAAGTCTGGGCATATGTCAGAGGGCTCATACTTGTAAAGAACAGAGGATTAAAGTACTCACCATCCCACGACTTGTAGCCGTAGTACTTTTTGCTGGGGTCGCAGACGAACATGTCTTCGAACTTGTGGTCGGTCTTCAAAGGCTTGTTGGCAACTTCCATGACATCCTTGGTGGCATGCTCGCCGAACCAGCCCTCCGAGTGGCTCTCGAGGACGTGAGCAGAGTCCTCAGTCTAAAAAAAACACATTAGTATCGTGTACTTGGAAACTGGAATGAGATGGCTTACCAGCAAGTACTTGCCCCACTCATTGAGCACCTTCTTCACTGCAGCATTGACAGTCGGGTCCAGGAAAGCTGCGTGGCCACTATTTACAGGTTAGTCGTTGGAGTCTCATCTTTGGGTAGCAGAGAGAACTCACCTGGGCGTAGCCATGACATAATCGAAAATACCACACATGGGCACACCGACCATGCCGACACCGAACGCGGCGTCGGTCCACTCGGGAGCCTTGCTCAGGATGTGGTTGAGCATGTCGAGCATGTGCTTGTAGTCGCGGATCTGCTTCTTGCCCACGGGGTCCTCGAGGTACGGGGCCTTCCGGGGCACTTCATCCCACATGGCGGTAAAGTACATGTAGATGCGAGGGTTTGTCTCGATCTGTATCCTGTGTCAGAATCGAAAATAGCATTCAAAGGCAAGCTTGGAGACTGACTAGCTCCTTGAACTCCTGCAACGCCGGGCTCAGCGCCTTCTTCTTGCCGGCCTTGTGCTGCTTGTCGACATGGTCGACCTGTCTGGAGAGCCATTCATGCTGTGTGCGGTGATCCGAGGGAAGCCAAGCACCGTGCCTTTGGGAGGAGTGAGAGGTATGAGTTAGCAATCGAGGGGAAATGCAGTGGTAACTGTGGTGGAGACTGAAGAGGTATCAGTGGGCAACAACGAGGATATGACGTACTTGTGGCGCTTGTGCTCATTGGGAATCTTGTGGTTGTCTCCGTGCTGGTGAACCATCTTGAAAGCTTATCCTTGGTGTTTTGAGTTGTTGTATGAATTGGTAGCGAGAGATGGTATACGAAACTAGAAATATGAGCCGAGTCTTGGCAATATATATATATATTTTTACCGTTGCTGGAAATTGCCAAGAAATGCCTCCCGCAGCTTATACTCGACTCTAGATCTGGCGATCCCAGTGCGGGGGCCTCAGTTAGAGCAGCGGATCCACGGGGGGCGTACGGACGCTAATGCAGGGAAAGCTTCATGAGTGGCCCGTCCATGATGTAATTGCAGAGCCAATTCAACGCAACCTTGTGGCAGCCGTCTTGTTTCGTACTGGGCTCTTAGTAACTGAGACCCAATGAAAGAACCTGGACGGACAAGCAAGCAAGATTTCACCACGTCACAGGCGAGCTGGGATCCAAGGATTCTTTGTTCCGGCCTGCCATCATTCAGCCCCAAGAGCTGGCAGCTCGCAAAGAAGGTTCGATCGGCATTGCAGCCAGGTCGCTCATACGCTGTGATGCGATGCGACTCTGGCCAGGCACGCTGCATTTCGTGTTTCCGATGTGGTCAAATTTATTCTTACGTATTGTGTTTGTATTTCCGATCGAATTGAAACCTGCTCGTATCCACTGCAACTTGTCTCCACTCTTTTTCTCCCTACGTTCATGCTCAAGTAAAAGCCGGGTTGGCATTGTTGAATAGCTGCTCAAAGTAGGCCTCGAACCAAGTTCCTGCCTCGGGAGCCGGCCTGTACAGAATCAAGTGGTCAGCATCACGTACGACTTTGAAACAAACTCTATCGAGCCACCCAAGAGATGAGAGATACGTACTGGAGGGCGTCCGCAAGACCACAGTGGTAGTCGTAGCGCGTCGCAGTCGTGTTGCTCGTGCCGTCACACTCGCCGCCGGGCTTGACCCAGACAAAGGCGTCGAGGAGCTCGCTCGGGGTGCTCGAGGTCGGGCGGGTGCCGAAGCCGGTCCCGATCACGTTGCACCAGTCGCCCCAGGCCAGCTGGCCCGTGGGCTGCTTGCCGCTCCGGCCCGTGTCGGTGATGAAGTGGGCGTCGAAGCCGGCCGACGACAGGAGCGGCGCGAGGGCCGCCACGTACAGCGACTCGTCGTAGTTGGCGTTGCCCGACGTGTACGACGGCGCCGAGCTCACCGTCCACGCGTTGTAGTTGGCCACGTTGGTCGCGAGGCCGCGGAGGGCCGCCGGCGAGCTGGCGTTCTTGTAGACGTTTGCGAAGAGCGTTGCGGCGGGCGACAGGTTCGCCGGCCAGCCGAGCCATCCGGCATGTCCGGCATCGAGGTACATCGCCACGTTCGGGAGGTTCAGCTGGGTCAGTGCATAGTTGATACATTCGAGGTAGGCACTTTGGGCATTGGCGCACTTGGAGACGCTCAAGTTCGTGACCAGGTTGGCCAGACTGTCAGGCTCTAGATGGCAAAGTTAGCCGCTATTGCTGGTTTTGCAATCATCTGGACATTCCTACCAACAACGAGCAGGATCCGAATATCCGAGTATTTCTTGACAATGGTGACAATGGTATCGATATAATTCTTGTAGTTGGCCACGCCATTGTTCGCAATCGAGTATTCGCCGTTGGAGGCCGCTGCAGCGCAGTCACGATCAGGCAGATCGTAGACTACAAAGACGCCGGCATTGGCGGGACTCGCGCCGGCCTGGTTGGCAGCACGAATATCGGCAAGGGTGTCGTCCATCAGGTCGGTCTTGGAGAGTGTGTCACTATGGCTCAAGGTTAATCGAAGAATTTCACATCACCAGACGATACATTACTGACAGCCACATGAAGCTGGGAACATCTGCCACAGCTGCGGCCTTGGCACCCAAAGTTGGTACAGCATACGCTGTAACCTCGGAGGCGTAGTAGCTGTTTGCCCACTGGTTAACGCCAGAGAAAGGATTTCCGCTCCACGTCGCCGTGCCGCTGCCGACCGGGGCCGTGGTCGTCTTGGTGGAAGCAGAAGTCATGGTAGAGGCCTTGGACGTTGACGTAGATGTCTTTGTTGACGTGGCTGCCGACGTAGTTGCCGTCGTCGTTCCAGCAGTGGTTGTGCCGGACGATGGCAGGCATTGTGAGTAGTACTGATTACTGACGACGCAAGATCCCGATGAACAGCACGTTGCTCCGGACCACCCTGTGCCTCCACATTGTCCGCTTCTTGGTGTTAGCAATGATGTACATCCGTGACGACCGAGTAGCGACGTACTAGAGAGCAGCGCACGACTGGCGTTCCTCAATGGAACCCTCGAGGGGTGCGGCTATAGCCAGAGCGCTGAGCACAGCGAGAAGGAAAATTTTGCTTGACATTTTGAGATGTCTCGACTGATTGTGATCGATAGTGGCTGCTGCTGGTGCTTGAAAAGTGATCTGGACATAGACAGAATGCATATCTTATATAAGTCACGATATACTGCTGCTACTCCCCTGACAGGCCCGGGACAACGGAGACATCTCCCTCAGACGAGAGTCAGTAGCATCTAGAACTTGGACAGCCCATGCATGATGCAGGTTCCGAGTAGATCCAGGACTGTATCTCGACGAAGCGAGAAAGCTTGACCTCGGAATGCGGACCGAATCTCGAATACTAGTGGACGCTGAAAAGCTCTGGACAGGGAGCCATCCCGGCGGGCCATGTGATTCTCACGATGGCCTGACGAGGCGCATTACCTATAATATGCTCACAATGTCACATCCGAGGGCACGCAGGGACTAGTTCCGCCAAGCAAATCGAGACTCGTGCGGCTGCCATGTCGAGCCAAGATGATGGTACGCGGAAGGGAGTAGCTGCTTTGGACGTGTTAATTTCGGAGGCCATGTTCCATAGAATACAGAACAGGCGATGGCGTGGCGCGGGGGACACAATAAAGCTACAGAACCAAGATAGTTTCACGGAATAAATGTTTCGTGTTTCCGAAAGACTGGCAATGTATGAAAAGAAAGTTCAATAAGGCGAGCAGCTCTACTTGGCAGGAAACTTATAGCGAAATAGATAGGAAAAGGAAAACTATTCTCCCACTAGACTTGGTATACCGCAGTACGAGTCTCCCAAGAGCTCGAATTCGAGGCGCCACTGCCATAGCTTGCTATACCCAGTAGTCTCGAGAAGGGCTAACCGAAATCGATGAGATTCCTTTTTGGACCGTAGCGTCTCCTTCATATTGGATCGCTAAAGCTGAACGAGTTCGCTATATTTCTCCATCGCTCCGAGATGCCCTAGAATCATTTTGATATCTCCTTTAGAACATGCGTGAAGTTCCGAAATACAATTGATATAGATAAAGTGCTGAATTACGAATGGATGTTTCGTTGCCAAGATTTCTATACTCGCTTTCTCGGTTCCCGGAAGACGATAGATGAAGCGGCTACTGCCAAGGCGAAATAGATTGGCGTGCGTGGAAACACCTCACAGAGGAAATGATCGGCGCTGGGCGGATGAGCTTATTGAACTGACAGCTTGGCTCTGCGCCTTGTTGCCTCAAGACGGGCAGAAGTCAATACTGAAGGCATTTTGCGTCTCAGGTACATGGTAAATACTAAAACCATCCAGCGTCTGTATTAAACACGGGACTGTACATACTACAAACCAGGTGTCGCCGTAAATCGCACACGAGTGAAAACCTGCTTGTGGCAGCCAACATGGGCCCGCCCAAGTTCCATGGCTGTCACAGTATCGCTGATACTAATCTCCAGTATAGACTCTCATTCTACATTTGAAACAAAGTTACTGGACACGATGCTCGATAATAGACTCGCCATTGAAGTCATCAACTTGAGTTCTGCAGCAATTGGAAGATAATGGGTCACCCGTGGATCATCTGGGGGTGCTAAGAATAGGGGCTCATGCTGCAGGATCGGCCTGAGGGCGGGGTACATTACAGAGAGCAAGGGCAACTGAGTCACAGCGGAGTCGCCAAAAGTTAACTCCGATCTGCTAATTGCGGCACCTGCACCTCGAGCTACCCACAGGGGTAGGGGGGTGGGATGCCCCTAAGGTTAGGTCAGTCAGGTCGGTTATTGGAAGCTGCTACCGAAACACCTGGACACTGTCTACAGCTTTACAACCCCCCCGAAGCACGATCGATTGTCGCGAGGAACACCCTCCAACATCAAAGACTGCATTGACCGAGGACTCCGTCCTTTCAGTCGACAAGATGCTCTCCGGTATCCTCATCTTCAACCAAAAGGGCGAGAACCTCATCTTTCGCGCTTTCAGAAATGACTGCCGACCCCGACTCGCCGACGTCTTTCGCATCCAGGTCATCTCGAACCCCCAGGTACGGTCGCCGATTCTCACCCTGGGCAGCACGACCTTTAGCCATGTAAAGCACGAAAATATCTACCTCGTGGCAATCACCAAGAGCAATGCCAATGCCGCCCTCGTCTTCGAATTCCTCTACCGCCTCGTTCAGCTGGGGAGGGGCTACTTTGGCAAGTTCGACGAGGAGGCCGTCAAGAACAACTTCGTGCTTGTCTATGAGCTCTTGGACGAAATCATCGACTTTGGCTACCCCCAGAACACTGAGACCGACACCCTCAAGATGTACATCACCACCGAGGGCGTCATGTCCCAGAGGGCTCCGGAAGACTCGGCCAAGATCACAATGCAGGCCACCGGCGCCTTGTCCTGGCGCAAAGCCGACGTCAAGTACCGGAAGAACGAGGCATTTGTCGATGTTATCGAGGATGTCAACTTGCTCATGTCGGCGACCGGCACAGTCCTCCGCGCCGACGTTACGGGCCAGATCATCATGCGCGCGTACCTCTCGGGAACCCCGGAGTGCAAATTCGGCCTCAACGACAGACTCCTGCTCGACCACGATGGACTACAATCTCTCCCCAGCGGAAACCGGCTCGGAAGCAAGGCGACAAAGGCGGCTGCTGGCAGCGTGACATTGGAAGATTGCCAGTTCCATCAGTGCGTCAAGCTCGGCAAGTTCGATTCGGACCGCATCATCTCCTTTATCCCTCCGGACGGCGAGTTCGAGCTCATGCGCTACCGAGCGACGGAAAATGTCAATTTGCCCTTCAAGGTCCACGCCATTGTCAACGAGGTCGGCAAGACCAAGGTTGAATATAGCATTGGCGTCAAGGCCAATTTTGGCAGCAAACTGTTCGCCACCAACGTCGTTGTCAAGATCCCGACTCCTCTAAACACAGCACGCATCACGGAGAGGTGTACACAAGGAAAGGCCAAATACGAGCCCAGCGAAAACGTGATTGTATGGAAGATCGGCCGGTTCAGTGGACAGAGCGAGTTTGTGCTCAGTGCCGAGGCCGAACTCACGAGCATGACAAACCAGAAGGCATGGTCACGGCCTCCGCTCAGCATGAACTTTAGCCTCCTGATGTTCACGAGCTCGGGACTTTTGGTCAGATACCTCAAGGTCTTTGAGAAGAGCAATTACTCGAGCGTGAAATGGGTCCGATACATGACGAGGGCAGGATCCTATGAAATTCGGTAAGGATATCCGAACAGTCTGCTTATGATAACATACATGATGGCTGATAATTGTACAGATTCTGAGCGAAGCATCTCCGACGACTTCCTCGCCAAGAGCCAAGCCGCCGTATTCCTGCGGCTTTCACACCTGGTTGTTCCAGACTTGGAAGAGACAGGCAGGTCTCGCAAGCATACATCAGTCACCAATAGTGGCACCCCGAAAGGCCCGGCCGCTTACGTCCAAAGCATGGCAGCCCAAAACAAGTCTCGGCATTTGAGATTGGTTGACCCATGCAGCTTGTCAGCCACACATGCAGCAAACCCCGCGGTCATATATAATGAGCCGGAAATACAAACTACGTACAGCTCATGCCGTGTTACTTGGAGCGCACCAAGATGATTCCATATCAAACATTGTAGCCAAACGTGCAGTGTCGAAGACGTAACTCTGCGCTAAAAGCTCCGCCGGCTTCCCCATATACGTTGTGGGGGTCAGAAGAGGGCTTTGGCCAACCCAGTGTCGTCACAATTAATCAACGAGCAGACGCCGATTTCAGTCATGTATAAGTTATTGATGTATGGGTCAGCTAGATTATGTTAATGAAGATACCCATTTTCTACGATAACAGAAAAGCATACCTTGTTTATTCAACCCAATAGCATGACTTCGACCCACCCGATCGCTTCGGCCAGTGAGATAGCTCAGCATGGCTGGACTGCAGTAACTGTAGATGCAAACGAGATATTCGGGGAAAAGCCGTACCGCAATGAACCTCAAGCGATATCTGCGGATGAGATCCCCTTCCCGTCTGGTGATCCCGTCGTCGCCAAGGTGCAAGCATATGCCAAGGACCATCTTCCCGAGCCTACATACAACCATTCGATGCGTGTATACTATTTTGGTAACGACGCCTTTGTGCTCCCGCCACAAGACATCTACTCGAGGTGCTGACTTTAAACAGGATATTGTATCTTAAAGTACCAATTCCCAGACCAAGCGAATGTTGTGTCTCCCTCGACGTGGGCACTCACCTGTCTGCTGCATGACATTGGCACGACGCCCGAGAATCTCCGCACCACGCTCCTCTCCTTCGAGTGGTTCGGCGGCATTCTGGCGCTGGACCTGCTCAAGACGCACGGCTCGTCCCAGGCGCAGCGCGAGGCCGTGGCCGAGGCCATCATCCGGCACCAGGATCTGGGGACCGTCGGCAAGATCACGTTGCTCGGCCAGCTGATCCAGCTCGCGACCATCTACGACAACATGGGCGGGCGGCCGGAGCTGGTCGCCACGCACACCCGGGACGGAGTCGTGGCCTTGTTCCCGCGGCGCGGGTGGAGCGGGTGCTTTGCCCGGACGATCCGCGAGGAGAACACGCTCAAGCCCTGGGCGCACACGACGCACCTGGGCGAGGAGGACTTCCCCGGCGGTGTCGAGGGCAACCAGCTCATGGCGCCGTATGAGGCGGAGGAATAGAGGATGTGGAATACGAGCTTTCTTGTTTTGTTTGCCTGGATCGGCATACTACTAATGTTGGGCAAATTGATTGTACGTAGGTGTTTTTGTTCAACTGATTGCGCTTGTGTCGTTTTCCAGGCTGAGTCAAGCATTTGCAATTGTTGTTCACCCATAAAAATCAAGCTCACGCATCTGTTTCTTCCATCCGAAGCCGAGCAGAAAACAGCTTCAATTCCAAAATTATGCACACTGAACTCTTGAGACCTACCCTACTACTTGATCGCTCTTGCCCAGGCTTTCAAAACTCGATACTTCGTTTCTGCACATTTGAGGCAACAACGACTCTACTTGACACTTGAAATTTCCCACCTGGACAAACCTTGCGACTCACTTCACTTCCCTCCTACCTGCCTCAATCCAGCTCTAATGGCCGACAAGCAGCATCACCAACACCCGGATTCCACGCACTCACCTCTCAGCACTTCTCCTCGTGATGATATCTTCGAGAGCCTCTCGCGCAAGGATGTGCCCTTCATCCGCCGAGATGATCCGACATGGAGGACCTACGCTCAGACATACAACCAGCGCCTGTACTATGAGCCCCTGGTCATAGTCATCCCCGAAACGGCCCAGCACATCTCGGACGCAGTCGTCTGCGCCTCCGACCACGGCATCAAGGTGCAGGCCAAGTGTGGCGGCCACAGCTACGCCAGCTTCAGCAACGGCGGGGTCGACGGCGCCATGGTCGTCCACATGTGCAACTTCCGCGGCGTGTCGGTCGATCAGGTGACGGGCATCGCCAAGGTCGGTGGCGGCACCCGCCTCGGACCACTCGGCCGGGCTGTTTGGGAGCAGGGGCGGCGAGCGCTCGCCCACGGGACCTGCTCTGCCGTCGGCATCGGTGGCCACTACACACACGGCGGCTATGGTCATTTCTCGCGCGCCTGGGGCTTGGCCATGGATCAAATCGTCGCCCTGGACGTCGTACTTGCTGATGGCAGTCTTGTACACGCCGACGCTGCTCATTACGCCGACATTTTCGATGTACGTACGGAGTATCCGTCATCTTTGCGACTCAACTTGGAATGTTTGGCTGTCTTGGCTCATTTGTTGTCTTATTCTGACTGGACCATTAGGCTATGAGAGGAGCAGCGGACATGATTGGTGTCGCTGTCAACTTTTACCTCCAGACCAGACCGGCTCCCGTCAAGATTGTCAGATGGGAGCTTGACTTGGCTTCGATCGCCCCCGTCGTCAATGTTGACAAGGCTGTAGACGCCTTCATCCACTTCCAAGAACTCGCCCTGGATACCACTCTTATCGACGCTGGCATCTCGTTCGGTCTCGTCCTCGGGCCTGGTCCATGGTATCATGTGGCGGGCGTCTACATCGGATCCGAGGAAAGTTTCAAGAGCGAAATGCAACCCAAGATCTTGAGCAGCCTTGATCATTTGCTGCAGCTAAAGTCCAAAGAGCTGAACTGGATCGATGCTCTCAAGAATCTGGCCGGCGACGATCTGACAGTCGGCGATACATATCACGAGCAAAGCAATTTCTACGCCAAGAGTGTAGCTATTCCCGAGCCGGGTGCTCCGCGGGAAAGCATTCGTGATTACATGAACTTCATTGCTACAGAGGGTCAAAACCAAGACTTTGGATGGTATGCAATTATGGACCTCTATGGAGGAGTTGGAAGCAGGATCAACAGCAAAGACTCTTCTGCAATCTACCGCGATCGTGGCTCCATGTGGGTGGTACAGTGCCAAGCATATGTGGAAAGGGACGAACCTTTTCCCCAAGAAGGGTAAGCGAAGCCATTGCGCACCACTGATGGCACCGCTACGATTACTAACCTCGGATTTAGAATCCCATTTCTTGTTGCCTTGAATAAGACCCTTGCGAATGAGCTGAGCACCATCGGCGCATACCTCCCTTACGTTGACTCTGAGTACGACAGGACAACCGCGCAGCACATGTATTACGGCGAGGCTCTTCTTGCCCGTCTCCAAGCCATAAAGGGTCGTTTCGATCCCAAGAACGTTTTTTCTAATCCTCATTCTGTTCAATCTGATTGATGGCAATTGCGCAGAGACTAAAACAAGACGAGGGTTGCCCAAGCTGCGCCGATCGAGATGGCAGACTCAAGAAGACTGAGCATCTTCTACCAGAAGAGCGACTAGTTTTGAGAATCACAGTAATATCACTTTCCGCCAGCGCATTCAATATGGATTAGGTATTTGACAATCACTAAGCATATGGCGATGCAAATGAGCCCGTGCTTAAATTTGTAAACCTTTGTGTCTCACTATCCTGCCGGAAACAGCTTTTCGACTTTTTCTCCTCTCCCATGAATGCCATTCTTTCCTTTGTTGCAAGGCATGCGAAAGCACGTCTGAAGGCTTGAAGCCCTAGTAGCTTTGATACCTTGCTTCTTATGAATAATTGTTCCCAAATTTGCAAATCGACTTATAGAGAAGGTATTGAGGATTGAAAATAAGACGGATAGGCGGACATCAACTATAAAGAGACAAATCTTGTAGGGCGCAAAAGAAAGAGTTTCCAACTTCGAGAGAACGACCAGAGCCTCAGGTGGGCGGTGCTGTGGGTGTTGGCTTGGGCCGAATTCTGCCGTCATGGCTGAGCCTATGGACGTCGACGACGACTTGCCCATTGACCTCCGGCAGTGGGCTAGAGAGCAGTTTGGGGATGCGTTTCTCAATGGCGGTCAAGCTACCGACAAAGATATCCTGAGCCTCATGGCATTCTCGCATAAGAGATGGGCGCAAGCCAGATTCAGGTTCTTTCTCGACAACCAACGTGGCGACCCGACATTCGGGTCGGATGCTATCCCGAGCATCTCCAAAGCAGCCATGGACATCAGAGAATCGGCCAATGCCATGATACATCAAGGGCATATGGTAGATGATCTGATCAATACCAGGATGCTACAGCCGACATACACACATAAGTTTAGGAACGAACCTATGCCGACCGCAGATGAGTATACCAGGATACGCTCAACCCTATTTGGCATATCATATCGTCTCACCGTGGAGGAGGCATGGGTTATAGGTACGTTTGGCACAATCGAAGCAGAACAAACTTCGTAGCTAAGATGGGTGTGTTTAGCCAGCATTGCTCTCCGGCCAGACGAGAGGGTACACGACACCATCACAAAATATATGCAAGATTTCGCCATCCCATTTCTTAACGACGTGTCTACATATATGTGTCATCTCAAGGACACGAACTACCTGAGTGAGTTTGGCTGTTCATCTCGAAAGGCACCAAGGATGCCACGTTCCAAAATGTCGTTGAGCTACCGTCGTTAACACTGTTGTTATTTAAGTGAGACTCAAAAATGATTACAACTACGAGAATGAATATGCTACAAGTGTTTACCCTGCTTGGGATCTTTACAACGATCTACTCGCCGAATGCGTCTCAACTTCCCAGAGGCTGTTAAAGGTGACGCCGAGACCAATCATCGGAAGGGGCGACGACTGGTCGGAATTGTCGAGACGTACCATCAACCCGCTCATTCTTCAAAGGGAGGTCGTCATAAATGCAATAACGAAAACTGCAAGATTTGGTGACGTTATAAGAAAGCTAAAAATCACCCCGACCCCTGGGTCCCCTGGGTTCCCGTTCCATTGGTCAAACAAAACATTCGACACGGACAACAGCCTCATACCGACCTTGGACCAGCTGCCAGACCTGCCAGTGCAGCGCGTCACGCCCTGGCAGAAGAACGACCTCGCTTTTGGTCTTACCGAGTGGGGCGCCCACACGCTCGGGGCGGCGGCCGCGGCCCGGGGCGGGCCACCTCTCGGCACACTGGGCCCGGCCCTGGGAGATGCCGGAGGCCCGATGGGGCGGAGCTATGCCAATGGCGTCGGCGACGAAGGGCCAGACAACGCCTGGGATTATCGTTCTACCGTTTTGGGGAGAAGAATCAAGGGCGTCTATTATTTGACGTCAAAAGATCGCGAAACGCGCGTGGAAAATATAGACAAAGCCAGACGGGAGCGTTTGGAAGCCGCACAGGCCCAGGCCCAGCGCGGCGGCGGCGGCAATAATCCAGGGCCGAATTTGGGCAATGGATTTGCCGGAGCAGGCGGACCCGGAGGCGGAAACGACGGCGGAAACAACGGCGGAAACAGAGGAGGACGTAATCAGAGACCCGACGGGAGAGGAAGAGGCAGGGGAAATCACAGGAACAACGCGGCAGCCGGCGCGAACCAGAACGGAGGACGCGGCGGGGGACGCCAGCGCAACGACGACAACGACGGCACGCGGAACACGAGGAGGCGGACCGGCAACACGTGGAACAACATGGCCGGGACCGTCGCGGGCGCCGCCCGGACGCGCGCGGCCAGGGTCGCCGACATCGCCGTCGACCCCGCGTACTCGTCGCTCTACGGGCGCCGCGCGGCGGCTGCGGAGAGGGGCTCTGGTATCTCGTGGGAAGAGCTGGAGAGGCGGGAGCTGGAGGCGCAGGGCATCAGCTACGATTACGGCTACGACGAGGAGGACTACGAGGAGGACGAGGAGGAGGAAGAAGAGGAGGAGGACGACATGGCACAGTTTGTCAGGCTGCACGGCAGGCCTCGCGGTATCACTCGCACGGCGGCTGCCGAGGACTCGCTCGCGGAGAGGAAGAGGCTGGCCGACGAGATCGGCCTGGTCTCTTCTCTTGGAAAGCGCAGAAGGATTTGAGGAGGATACGGTGGAGATTTCCTCTTGTGTGTTGGATTGTTGGGCTGCCTGCTTGTTATTTCCTTTTTTTCCTTTTTGTGTGTCTCTGTTGAATTGTATCTTGTATGGTTTTCCATTTCTTTACACTGTCGTAGAAATCACACACTCGTTTGGAAAATAAATCTCGTTACTGAATTATAGAGGATGCTCATGTAAAGGTTGCAGTGACTTGTGCGAGACTGTAAAGTGGTTCGTTTACAAGATCATAACAACTAGGTAACTATTTTCAAAAAGCAGCCTGTAATCAATGCTCGGTCCGAAGAGCTTTGGTAATCTTAATTGGACTGTGTGGATTTTGTATTCATTTTTCCCACACCAAAAATATATTTTCGAGCACCACTCATCGCTGCGAGCCATTTCAATCCTCGAAATTGGCCGTTCGGAATAATCATCCAAGAATCAGCCACATATCTCGAGTCCATGCATGACGGTCTCGCCAATTGTCCCCAGCTGGGCGGATGGACAAAGGAAAAGGAACTGTCTATTTGCGGCGGCCTGGCGGACAAAGACGATGCTTTCGGTCCCTGAGAGGGTCGGATGCGTCGCCGGCAGCGCTAGTTGCATTCCGATGTCTCGGATCCGGCGACGAGGGTAGGATGCGTCGATTCGTCGAGGTGGTTCGAATCCAGATTCCTTTGCGGACAACAAAGAAAGCACTCCAAAAAATGAAAATATACTGTGCGCAATGGGTTCAATCAAGCTTTGGCAGTGTTCTGCAGCGTAGAGTTTTGGTCGTATGAGTCAGCGCGCCGTCGTCTTGATCACTTTGCAGGGCGTAAGTGTGGACGACTGCCACTGCTGAGAATGCCTGATAGTACGAGACCATGTTGTACATAGTATTAACCATCTTTGTCGTAGTTCGCCGAGAGCTTGGTGCACAGAACTCCGGCGATTTGACTGATCTCGCAGCGGAAGTGATTATACATAGTCATGAACTGACACAAGGTTGGGCAAATTCCATAATGGAAGTCTGTCTGAATCTCTACTCTTAGGGGGACGAGTCATTTGCAAGAAAAGAAAACCCTTCCGTTATAGTAATATACGCATACCAAGCAAGTGAACCAAAATCTATTGCAAAAACGAACCGTTCGTCTTCTTGACCATGTTCGAGTAATACGCCTGAAAGTGAAGCCAGCCCCGAACGCGCTGTAGGCCTTGCCGGCCGTCGAGTGCGCGAGTCACACGGCGTTGACCCAGGGGTGCGCCTTGTGGATCTCCGAGTGGATGGCGAAGCCGGCCGCGTTGACGGCGTGCGTGCCGTGGACTACCTCGGCGTCCTCGGTGACGCGGACCAGGTCCGAGACCGTGATGTCGGCGAAGTGCATGGTGTACCTTTGGAGACGGACATGTCAGCTTGTAAGGTCTTGGATGGTGTACTCGGGACGGCTCCGACTCACGGGTTGAACCAGAAGGTCTTTGGATCTGTTGGATCTCGCAGTGACATGTGACCGCTGAGCCCCTCGTCGAAGCCATTGGCGGCGAAGACTCGGGATGCAGCTACGAGGTGTTCCTTGTGATACTTTTGTTCTTCGTCTTTTGTGGCGAAGTCTGTCAGTGTAGGAATTGTGCTCTTGCCATTTGCTGCGCCCACAGCAAGGTTGACCGTGTCGGCTCCTTTCTTGGTGAAGATGTCTATGCCTTCTCCGTGTCCACCGGTGGCAGCACAGGTGTTTGAGATTGCGGAGGGGGCCGTACTGAAATTTTCAACCGCCGTGAGGAAAATGTGGATGGAGGGTTGTGTGCGAAGAATACTTTGTTCTCTTGTGAAGCAAGTTGCAACACTCCGCACCAGGGTGCTATACATAAGCTCACTATTCCATGTTTCCCCTCCAATATGATATTGGATTATTTCCGATGGACGCAATTCTAGCTGATAGTGTATGACCCGGAAATCGGCTTCCCACTATAGACACTCACAAGAGCCTATAGTATTCCCGTCCTGTCCACTGCTCGCCCCTCGCGTCAATGTTATCCGAGTGCCACTTGGAGAGCATGACTATACAAACTCGGAAAACAAGACTGACTATTGAGTATTATCCGACAATTCAGAGCCAAAAGGCGGTATAGAATTAAGCATTGGTCACAAGAGCCGATATGAACTAGACTTGGTTCAGACGATTTCCTGGAGATCCCCATATTAGCGTCCGTATACCCCAGATCTCGCTTGTTTTGACAGCCGAGCCTTGTATGCACTGAGCAGGGCTGTGTTGCCTGTCTTTTTACTCTCACAGTGTAGTGTTGTGTTTCATGTGCAGCTTTCTGAACTGGTAATTGGATATTTATTTGTCGTTGGATTTCATATTCGAGCTATACAAAAGTCATCATAGATGTATCTCCCCCTTCTCGCCAAAGTTCTTCTCGGCGCGAACGTGCAGCCGATCCATCTCGTCCCGCGAGTCCATCCATGCCGACAGCAGGAGGACGACGGACAGAAGAAAAATGAGGAAGCTCGACAGCTGCCACGGGTCGGGGTGCCACTCGTCGCGCGTCATCCACATGCCCCGGCCGAACGGGTGCGTCTTGTCCAGGCCGGCGGCGCCGTATAGAGGGTGGCTGGGCTCGAGCCCGGTGCCGCTCCGGACGAGTGTCTCGCGGTGCCTGTCTACGCAGTGGCTGAAGGCGAAGAAGACTGTGCTGCCGAGCGCGAGCAACGAGTTTGCCAGCAGAGATGCTATGAGTTCGCGCCGCGGCCAGACTCTTGCCTGTAAGAGATTTGTTAGCCCTGCGTAGAGTGGTGTGTCGGCGGAAAAAGTTCAGTATACATACCTCGGAGAGCCTCTTGCGCCTCATGTACATGACGACCACCATGGTCACAGATAGAATCAGACTGAAGCCTGTTGTCCAGAGCAGAATCTGTGCTGCCACCGCCAGTCGCTGGTAGTGTTGCATCATCAGAAATCCTGGTGTTTCCGAAGCGTAAGCTCTAGATGTGAGGCTCATGGTGCCGAATTGTGTGTAACGTCCGTGTCGCTATTCTTTGAATGGTTTTTCTTTCTCCCTTCCTCCTTGTTGATTTCGAGTCAAAATAATTCGATTTGAAAAGTGATTGACCAGAAACTTCCTTGTTCCAGTGAATTGAGAAGAAAAAGTCGCTGAACATCCGCTGACGTGATCAGGCAAGTATATAAGATATGCTTCAACACCGTCACAGCCAGTAAAGGGACGGTCAGATGTAGCTAAGGGAAGTCAGACGGATGCCTCGGAGCAGGCTGTTGGGCGACGGGGCACCGGTCAAACTTATAAAGTCAGCAGAGCACGCATCGTCATCGCCGCACAAGCGCTTTTCCCTCCGCCAGACCCAGACCAATACATATCATTACACAAGACGAGAGACCACCAGTGACCAGTCACCAAAGTGGGATGCCTGTCCCGCTCTTCTCTCACACGTTGCGCCCGCCTCGTCGGAAAGTCCTACGGGGTTTCTGACCTATCCACTGGGTAAGGATTTGCCGGAGCCTCCCCTCTATCCATTCAGACGGCCCGCCAAGACGTCGAAGCCCCAGCGGTTCCTGGGGCTTGTCTTGGTCTATTCCATCGGAAAGGCCCCGGAGACTCGAGAGACAGCGCTGACCGGGGGTTTGACGGGCTGCTAAAGCTGTGCTAAATTTGTGGACTCATGGCGGAGAAGAAGAGGGATGCGGCTGCGCTGTACCTTGCCTATCTGCGTTAACTCCAAGGCTTAAAATGCTCTGCCTATAATTTCCGGGGTACGAGGTATAATGGGGACGCTTCTCCTTTAGCTGCGCCCACCTGAAGGATTCGACTTGTAGTTTTTTCTCTTCTTTTTTCGTTTATCTCTGTAGAGCAAGGAACAAGCCGAGGCAGCTCGACATTGATCTCGACACCGTCAGATCCCTCCACGTGGCTGGCCCAAAGCCCATCATGGTGTGTTGTACAGATACAGTTCTTCCCCACAGAGGGCGACGTATCGCGAGCCTCGTGTCTCTATGCAAAAGTGTGACATGTAGTTCCAAAGATTACTACTATGAACCACCAGTCAGTAGAAACTATCTTGCGGCATTTTTGAGGACCCTCTCTTTTCTTGGGTTCTTACAGTATCGATGATCTGAAGGAATGGCACCCTGGACCCTTGAAGCAAACGCGAAAGTCTCCGTAGCTATTTTCACTGCCCGTTGGATATGCCCTGTGAAGAACACAAAACCCGGCCGACTCTCTTCCTCTCTCTCTCTCTATCTGCCGATGGAGTCAGTCAGCACCTCTATTTCTGGCGCACCTCTTTACTCTGTACGTGTGCTGCGCCGCCTCTTCTACCTGCAGGCCCCCTGTCATGGATCGTCCTGTACACTGACCCCCTGGGATCATATGACTGTGAATCAATCTTGTGCACGCTGTTGGTCGTTGCGTAACAAATAATTCAATATTCTCGTTTACGAAAGGAAAACAATCGTAATCGCAAATGAGCACAAAACTCGGAAAAGATGGGGAGCCCTTGTGGCGCCGCTCTTGATTCACACGATTGCGAGTTTATTAGCGGTAGTCTGCCCTATTAGTAGCACTAATACAGTCAAGACTCAACAGGGCCCCAGGTATCCGCTGTGGGCTGCTCTCGCAGGGAGCAAGGAACTGGCCAGGTCCTGGTAAACACGAAAGAAACAGCTCCACGATCCGTACAACGGTGGCATTGGATTATCGAAGGTGACCAACATAGGTCCGACCACACACAACTCCCGGTCCCGAAAGTTACTACGCCGTCCCTAGTATCCCGTCCCAGTCTGATGTATCCAAGGTGATAACACGATAATGCGCTGACTTATCATGCTGTCAGACAATGCTTATTCTCATCACGGGTATGGCTGTTCTACTGGCTGTCATTGCTGTCAAGCCTGCAGTAGCCCTAATCCTCCATCCTGAGCCCGGCCTAGCGGTCGCGAGGGGACCCAGAATTTAGGCTTACTTGGGCTGCGCCACTGAGCAAAACCGCTGCTCTTGGAGGGCTCTGCGCTGCTGCACTCCCGCTGGGAACCGCTTCAGCTTGCCGATCGTATGGGCACAGGCCCTTCAGGATTCCCCTACCGTCTACCAAGCCTACCGGTGCAATTTCACAACGAATACGGCATGCCGCTAGGCACCAGAATAACGGCAATGGCTCCGTCGTCGTGGGCTCACCTCGGCGGTTATGCTTGATTGCCGACGAGACGCTCCGTCAAATCGTGCACGTGAGAAGACAAGATGCCGAGCCAGAAAATTTACGGTAAATTCACAATATGTACAACGAACACTGCCGTCCCGGCTAGGTTTCCCTAGCAGGGCCAACTCTCCTCACGGTCCTGTCTCCAACCAAGTCTCCAAACAGCGCGCCCTTCTATGACGGCAAGCCCTGAGGATCCGCTCAGCAGGTAAAGACGTCCGGTCCGGGAACCGTGTACGTCGTCGCCTGGTACGAGTCGTACGTGATGCCGGGATCGGAACCGACATAGGCGCCGGGGAACGAGACCAGGCTGCTCGGCTTGGTCGACCCGGAGCTCGTGACCTGCAGCTGGTGGCAGCCCGGGTAGAACTGGGCGCCGGGGTAGGTGTAGGCCGAGTGCAGGGCGACGATCTCGTGGCGCACCAGGTAGTAGCCCGCCGCGAGGCACGACGGGATCGTGTAGCTGTAGCCGGCGTTGCCGTTGACCATGAGCGGCGTGTCGCCCCACACGTCGCTCGTGCCGTCGCGCCCGTCCTCGGCGATCTTGAACCACACGGCGTCGCTGCCCGGCATGTAGTCCTGGCAGCCTGCGGCGTGTATTAGTCAGCCGTGGCTTCTTTTTCTCTGGGCGGCAGTTGGAGCGGGAGAGGAGGGGAGGGGATCTCACCTGTGCTGGGGCACGCGGCCATGTACGTGATGGTAGGTCCGACGTGCGAGTCGGGCCACAGCGTCCAGTGGAGGGTGACCGTGGAGCCGGCGGCGGCCTCGGCGTGCAGAGCGGCGGGCGAGGAGCCGACGACGCCGCCGTCCGTGTAGCCGCCGCACTGGAGGTCAGCGTACGTCACGTCGGTGACGGGACCGTTGCCCTGGACTGGTCGAGAGATTCTGTCGGGCTGTCGTCTTCATGTCAGTACTGGACTCCTGATGGTACGGCACTTGGAGGTCACCAACCGTGGGCGATGTGTACGGATCCGTGTAGCTGAGAGTTGGTGAGTAACGAAGCATCAAATGAGCGGAAGTTGGTACTTACGGCTGGTAGAACTGGTAGTACTGCCCGTTGATGGTCGCGTTGTCGACATATCCATGGGCGGCGACGAGAGCGGCGCTCCCTAGCCCGAGGAGAGTGGTAGCCAAGGCGTGCATCTTGAACGACAGTATACACCAGATATGACTTGATATAGGCTCAGCCTGCTGGATTAGGAAATGGAGAGACGAAATGAAGGTTGAAAAGCCGTGGGACTATATAGGTCTTTTGAACTTTCAGAAATGGAAGTTAGAACAACCTATATTAATTCGGTTGTGAACTTCCCCCTTCCCCTGAGACTTTCTTCTTCTATTCATTATCATCAGGCAAGCGCGGCGCACAGGTCAGCTGCATGTGTTGTATATTAATTGTCGTGGCAGGAATCCATGATCCTGGTGTCAGGATGTTAATCTCCTTCAATATTATTGGCTTCTCCACAGAAGATGGGTGTTTTGATCAACCACGGGCGGCAGTTGGCCGAATCGTCTGTATGTTTCCCCCAGATTCTGCAATGGAACGAGGCGTCCGAGAACATCTGCAGAAGCGAGGACACTCGTTTATTGGATGTTGCTGGGGGGTCATGAACTATACATACGAATAGAGCGGGAGTCGTGGTCCCGTGTCGATGGTGGTTGGTGGACTTATTCAATATGGTCGAAACAGCAGACCGTGGCTCCACACTCTTGGCAAGAGCCGCAAGTCTGGGATATGTCCATCAACTTCAGACGACTAGCCGATATTGAAATCCATCGTGTTCCTGCAGTTGTGTCTGTGAATCGTGAGCTGAACCTCCTTTTGTTGATGCGGACACAAGTTGTGTCAGTGCATGATGTATAATAATAACATCTGGTTTGGGAATTCGATATAAAAGCATGCTTGCAGACTTTTCTCTTAGATTCGATACAGAGATACACGAATAGTTATAGCATTTGGCGTCGATACTGCCTGTTATGACCTTGCTCTGCAATTCTTGGAAGCCGTCTTCTGTCCTCCTGCGCCAAGAGTGTTAGAGAGCCATTGGGCTTGCTCTTCTCACGATTGCTGCTCGCCTGGTCGGGCGCATCCATGAGCACACTCAACAGGGGAAGGAGAAGAGACAGAGACAGAACAAAAATAAAAAGGCGCAATAATAGTATACATCAAAAGTTGTTCTTGAACGGAACCCAAAGTCGGTTGTCGCAGAGCTATAGTGCGGCTGCCACCGGTATTAGGAAAAGCGCGCCGGCTGAGCCCCGGGAGTTGGTCCACCGGGACCATTAAAGCTGCTCCACCATAGCCCGCGCCCGGCCGGGATTTCTGGGTCTCGGAAGGCCGGGACACGGCTGCTACTAATGCCACTCGGAAGAAATACTCGTTCATAATTGGTGCGTAAAATAAGGGCAATTAGCTATGCGACAGCCAGTGGTTAGCTCTCCATATCTTGAAGAGTTGGTCCTTATATACGTAGCTCATGCCCACGAATGCCACTCCTGGAATCCAACTATTCTGACAATGAAAGGTAAATACAGACCGCCTGATCCACCACTTGATACGCTATAACTAGATGATCATGAAATCCTGCTGTAACGAAAAGCGCACATAGCGGTTAGACTTCCTTCGAAGCATGATGTTCTCTGCGCTGGTGCCTTTTCCCAACCCGGCGGCAGTCCAGTCCGAACCCGCTGTGAGGCTTGCGTAGTCGAGGTCGTAATCCCATCGCATTTTGTCTCGCCAGTGCCTTGGCAGCATTAGCCTCAAGTAAGTGAGAATTTGGGGGCTTTTTCGAGAAATGGAGAGAGAACCGGAGAAAGAGATAACAACTCGACGTGCAACCAATTGTTAGGCACTCGCGATCAGGCCCGTCGCCGGTTCACAACGTCAACGTCATCAACATCCACATCTGAGCAAACACAACAAAAAGCCGGATTTTAAGAACCGACTGTAATGCGTTTTGGCTAATTTGCAGTAAAACTAGCATTCAATCCGTCGTCTGCTTGTCCCAGCGTACTATCCCTCTCTTTCCCCAGAAGTCATGGTCAAACAGCAAGACTCCAAGTAAGCTGCGCAAGGTTGCTCTCACAACGTTCGCCTCAACAGAGCCGGGCCACGTCAACCGGGGATCTCATGACCCGAGACGAGAGCGAATAACAAACAAATGCCGTTTGACGATCTACTGTGTATGAGCAAAAAAAACCTGAATTGGCCGGCGCGGGAAGACCAATTACACGGCTGCCCTCTTCAGCACAGCCTCAAAAGCAGAATCACTCGTTAGCTGAGCTACTGCGAGGTTGTCGGGTCGAGGCACACAAAGAATAAGCAGCTGGGTCGGCCGACGTTCCGAGCCAAGACAGCCCGGCCAGCGGGGGCAAACGCCTTGGTCCTCTAGATCCGCGACCAATGACGATGGAACGTGGGAACGCCGGCGAAGGCTTTTCCCCCCAAGAGGAGACAAAAACAGGCTGTATGGCTGCTTAGCTCGTTTGCATCTGGGGAAGCGCCAGCTCTAGCTTCCGAATTCGATCTGCTGGGGTCCCTTCTGGTAGTATATTCATTGCTAAGAGAAAAAGGCCCCGAGCCGAAAGAGAAATGCGGGGATAAGCTTGATGCCAGATGCGCAAAGGGCGCCCGCGCATGCGAGAAACCAGACCAATCAGCGACGGCGTGGCTGAGAGCTAGACGTCCCCGTATGGCGTCTTGGACTGACGACATTGACTTTTCTGATGCTCGGGTTTCCCATTGAGCTCGGAGAATATTGATCGAAAGGGACGAAGTCGAGCACGTAACAATAACCACAACGAGTCCTGACTCCTGCCCACGATCCTTCGTTATGCATACCCTTTGCGGAAGGCCAATGCCACGCTGACCAGAAGATGTCCAAGGCAATCCAAGAACGTAATTGACTTTCAATATATAGACCTCATCGTAGAGTTCAAGCAGGCAGACCCCATCTATACGGAACTGTCTGAGAGGTCAATGTATACCTTCTGCATCTGTCAAAGAAAAGACTAACCCCAGAAACAGCTCCAAACTCTCGCGCTGAAAAAAGGACCTAACGGATAAAACGGATTGAAACACCTGGGCCTAGNTATACCTTCTGCATCTGTCAAAGAAAAGACTAACCCCAGAAACAGCTCCAAACTCTCGCGCTGAAAAAGACCTAACGGATAAAACGGATTGAAACATCTGGGCCTAGNAACGGATAAAACGGATTGAAACACCTGGGCCTAGTGTGTGTGCCGGTTTTGACTTTTCATGCATACCGCATCGTCCGCTACGGGTTTGAGGATTAGACTACGTACCCAACACCCAACGGGGCGTACCACTCACACATTGTATATCGTGATGGGCTGGCCTTGGCCTTGGGACCGTGGGCCATTTGGGGGNCATACCGCATCGTCCGCTACGGGTTTGAGGATTAGACTACGTACCCAACACCCAACGGGGCGTACCACTCACACATTGTATATCGTGATGGGCTGGCCTTGGCCTTGGGACCGTGGGCCATTTGGGGGGCAGCGACACCCCTGTCCCTTCCAAGACAAGCTGGAGCTCGTCGCTTCTGTAGATCGACATCATGACTTTTCGTGTGTCTGTCTTACGACGCAGATGCGGTCCAGGTCGATGATGGTGTAAGGTGGCTGTCGCCCTGTCGCACCGTCACGATGTAGATCCTTCTCAGAGTGTAGACGTTTATAAACGCTTGGTAGCTCCCCGAATTCCTACTGTGGAAAATACTCACTTTTTTTTTTCACACGTTTTACACAGCTGTATAACTAAGATATTGCATGCACATTGGCTANGCCCTGTCGCACCGTCACGATGTAGATCCTTCTCAGAGTGTAGACGTTTATAAACGCTTGGTAGCTCCCCGAATTCCTCCTACTGTGGAAAAAACAACTCACTTTCTTTTCACACGTTTTACACAGCTGTATGTATAACTAAGATATTGCATGTACATTGGCTATTGAGGAGCCCATATAAACNGTGGAAAATACTCACTTTTTTTTTTCACACGTTTTACACAGCTGTATAACTAAGATATTGCATGCACATTGGCTATTGAGGAGCCCATATAAACACAGACCGGCATCATGCAGCTCAAGCAAAGTCTCCCCTTGGCCTTGGCCAGTATAGTCTCAGCACAGAACCCAAGTCTGAGTGATGCTCTCGGCGCTCAGAACTCGAGCCTGTCCACGCTCAATGGTACGTATACCGATCCATATAGTATACCCAAAGCTCACTTATCATNGTATAGTCTCAGCACAGAACCCAAGTCTGAGTGATGCTCTCGGCGCTCAGAACTCGAGCCTGTCCACGCTCAATGGTATGTATACCGATCCATATAGTATACCCAAAGCTCACCTATCATAGGCCTCCTCCAGAGCAGCTCGCTCGGCTCCATGCTCGACCAGCTGAGCAACGTGACGATCCTGGCCCCCAACAACGACGCCCTGAGCTCGCTCCTCAACGACTCGACCGCCGCCTCGGCCCTGTCCGACAGCGGTGCCGTCAACGCCCTGCTCTCGTACCACATCCTGAACGGCACCCACTACGCGGCCGACTTCACCAACATGTCCATGTTCATCCCGACCTACCTGACCAACGAGACGTATGCCAACATCACGGGCGGCCAGAGGGTCGAGGC
>JACVEI010000053.1:41511-286884 GCA_018115615.1 Pestalotiopsis sp. DP-2020a | reverse complement strand
GAGAGAGAGGGGATCGTCAACGGCGTCGGCGAGGCAAAAGAATTGCGAGCGGCGGGAATAGGGTGGCGGTTACCAAGGGGCGTAACCAAAAACATGTTTTCACTCCCGGCGGAGTCGTGATACGATGCTGGTGGCCCCGGAAATTCAACGTCTGGTTGCAGACAGCCTGGCTCATAACTATCCACGGTCTGCTGTACCACAAACGTTGAAGCATGGAAACTCAATAAGCATCGGGGGGAGCCCAGTAGTCATCCTNTTCAACGTCTGGTTGCAGACAGCCTGGCTCATAACTATCCACGGTCTGCTGTACCACAAACGTTGAAGCATGGAAACTCAATAAGCATCGGGGGGAGCCCAGTAGTCATCCTGCATCCCTTGTAAAACTGATGGTTGTTTGGATATTCTGGAATTGACCGGACGGAGATTCTGACGAAAATCTCCGGACGAAAGTCGGATCCGGAGTCAAACCTTCATCCGGAGCCAAATCTTTATCCGCCTTTTTTTTTTCTCTTTTTTTTTCTTCAAACGTTTATGTATTCTCGTGCCTCTTTCCCTCCCTCTCTCTGTTTGAATTTTCTTTTGTGCTACTCTTTTGTGGTTTTTTTTTGTTCTTTCCGTCGCCTCTGGGTGCAGCATGATTGAACCGACGTGCCATGTATCACTCTGGGTGGCATCTTGAGAAGGATCTTCAAGTATGGAGTCGTCAAGGAGACCATCGTTGGTCATGCTGTAGTGAATGACCCATCCAGTATTGGCTCTCCGTGAGCATGTATCTGGAACAATAAAATGGTCAGCGGAATACGAATCAAAGGGGATGATACATTGTCACACCTCAATCTCCAACTCAGAAAGACCTAAGAATAAGGTACTGCGTGAAGACGACGACCATTTTGACATGTCAAGGAAATCCAGTGAGTCTGGTCAATGATCTAGGCCAACTTAAGATGAATGCCTGGCAAAGTCCTTCTCACAAGACATGTTGAGTACGAACGTGTTGTATGCACTCATCGCTGGGGATCTTGCATTGCTCCGTGATAATAGAAGCGTTGCCAAACTTCTTGTGGTTGGTCACCATCGCGGTAAAAGATAATGATTGATGCCATTGTGGTGTCTTGCGCGGACTTCGGACTTATTAGCATTGGTCAATGTTCATGGGTGGTCATCATACTTACTGGGTGATGTAGATAACCATGAAGATGGACCTCTACGTCGTGCATCTCATCTGAATGAGATCTTCAAGACATAGCTGCCTCGTCTAAAACTCTCTCTCATGTGGAGAATAAGCATACGCGATGAGCCATATAACCACTGCAAGATTCACATGGTCTTGCTGTGAGTCTGGTGATCACCAGATTCGCCCTCATACTTGTCTTGATCATCTTCATCACCATCGGTGATGTCTCCATTCTCTCCACCAAGAGCTTGAGCGTCTCGCACTCGCGAACTGCGAAGCTGTGCATCAAAGACACTGAGGCTGAGCTCGGCCTCAGTGGCAATGCGAGACATGGCCCAGCGGTAGTAAGGGGCCAGCTCATAGCGGAAACCGTAGTGAGGGCCACCATGACGTCCATTCATGGGATCGTCTGAATCGATGATGCCTGCGGCAGACTCTCGGATGGCCTCCAAAGCGCGGATGACAGCCTCACAGTGGGAGCGGAGCTCCAGGTGGATCATCTGAGAGCCCTGGGTAGGGTAGTGCAGAGACGGGACGGAGGCAATGGGGTTGTTGCCATGATCAGACGACTGAGAAAGCTCAAGGTGACGTGCAGCTTCCTCGAGTGTCATGTCCTCAGCGGAAGCATGGTGATCAACAACTGCGGATGCCTGGTCGAGTGTTTGCTGATGTTCGGAACTAGACGATGAATTCGAGCTGAGGCAGGTGCGGTCATGGTGGCCTGAATCGTCGGAAGTCTGAGCGATGCCAATATCATGATCCAAATCGTCCGAAGCCTGAGCAGTGTCGCCATGATGGCCAACGTCGGAAGGCGCCATTGACATCTGGTCAATGGGAAAGACGGGACGGTGATCGTCTGGTCTCTGCAGATCATGGAGATGTTGAACAAAAGACTCGAAAGACTGGCGTTCGCTCTCGTGCGTGTTCACCGAAGAAGTGTGTGAGTGGCTGTCATTGTCGTCACCTCCAAGTCGGAAGGAGCCACGTGATCCCGCCAGGCTCCGTGTCATTGGGTTCCAGGTGCGGAAGGCAGGCGCGGGAAAAGTGGGGGAGTCTCCTCCGTCCGCAGTGTGGTGAGAACTTACGGGACTGCCAGTGATCTGGAAAAAAAAAAAAAAAAAGACGGTCAGAGATGAGACGACTCTATGGTAGTTGAATAAAGGTGATAATTGGAATCGGGACTTACTGCATTGAACCTCTCAATGGTGGTGGTGGTTGTGACCAAGATGCCACCCAGTGGGTGCGGCGGCCGGCCGGAATTGGGGGGTGCGCCAAGCCGGCCGAAGCGCCCCACATTCTCGGCAGCCCTGGTAAGTTCACGTGCATCCGAGTCCGGTGCGACGCCGGTGGCGGCAATCTCAGAGGCGTCGGCAACATACCATGGCCCCGACATGTGGCCAGCGTTTAGCTGCTGTGCCTGTAGACGGGGAACAGCCTCGCAAGTGGTGATGACTTGGTTGTCAAATCGTCCGAGAGTGGTGAGCCACTCGTCGTCTGAAGCTGGGACTCTGCCGCTGGATGGTTGTCGGGAAGGTGAAGTGTCATCGGCATCCTCCTCGGACTGACCAGGACGACGAGGGGAGAAAATCCGGCGGAACAAGGAAGGCGAAGGCATGGTGCTTGCCTCGGGCGGAAAAGTCTTGGACTTGATGTGGTGAGTGTGTACGTGAGGATGTGGGGCAGTGGATGTAGATGTAGGAGGATCGTCGGGAAGCTCGTCGAGGAGGCTTCGATCCGTTGGCTACCGGACGGAAGGGCCCTTTGAAGGAAGACTGTGTAGATGTATGGATGCTCAAGGGAGATGTGAGTGTAGAGCAGTGAAGACTCGTGACTGATGATGGAGAATTTTCAGTCACAGGCAAGAGTGAATGATTGAATGCGTGGGTGCAGATTGAAAAGTGTGGGCAGGTTCCAAACAGCTTGGAGCTTTTTGTAGGTGGGCAGAAACCAGCGGTACCTACCTGGGTACAAAAACCGGCGGCTCCTTTTTGGGAACGCGGCGACCAGGTACGTACCAATGGACGGCGAGAGCGTTTGTGCTGCAGCGCCTTTTTGGGAACAATGGGAATTTACTGTGGTGGGCGCGGAAACGGGTGGCCGGCGCAACATGAACGCAACTGGAGATTGTTGGCGAGCGCGGATGAAACCCAGGTTGGCCACACTCCAGTGTTCGAGTGGACACTCGACATTGAGCGCAGACAAGATTCACGTGGCAGTCACTCCAGCGCGAGGCAGACGGGCGTGAAGCTGGGCAATCTGGCAAGAAATCCCGTTTACAAGCAGCAGGTAGCTCAACTGGGACGACACGGCCGGCCATCGATGCATAAAACCCGTGGAATTACATAGAGCTTGGTGTTTTGTGCCAACCAGGCAACGGGCTTGCACGCATCATTTTGGCCACTGCATGGGAAAACGGATATTCTGCAACGCAGACATTTTATTCATTATACATCTATCGAGCTGCCGTTTTCTCGTGTTGTGCTCAGTATCAAGACCAATCCTGAACTCCTGCCATGCTGGTCATCATGACTTATGCTGAACTCCTGCGACGTTGACCATCGTGAACTATGCTGCCATGTGGAACTCCTGATGTGCTGATGATTACGACTCATGCTCGCCTGTATTCTGTCTGCCACAGAATTCCTGCCCTTCGAAAAATATCTCGAGAAGACTCGTGCTTCCTCCAGACAATGATACAAGCAGAAAGACGAGACAAGAAAAGTCAAAGTTCTCGCCAACTTTCACTGAACTTGAGCGCAGTGCTACAGGCAGAACGAACTGAAAGACAGACAGAAGGACAGACAGAATTGCAGGCAAAAAGACAGAAAAGAAAGACACAAAGCATCGCAATCCTCAAAACCAACTCGTGAACGTGAGTTCCAAACTTTGTGAACACGAAGCTCTGCCGAAAAACTCCCACTCGTGCTTTGTCGACGGTGACCGATACTGTGTCATGTGTACATGCCGCAGTTCACAAGCCCTCACGGCCGCTGTTGATCGGCGAGGAGAACAGATTCTGAGAATCCCTTAGGCGCCGCTGGAGCCCTCATCATCGCCGAAGACCTGGGGACAGCATGAAGGCGTGCGGCGCTCGGGACTGCTAAAATGGACCTTGTCGCTGCCGCCGAAACGGAAACCACCCGATCGGCGAACCGCAGGGAGTTCGGGGATGCTGAACTGGTCGGCGCTCTTGGCAGTCGACTTCTCCTCTGGGGTGGAAGACTTGAGGAGCTCCGAGGGCGACAGCTTCGGGTCCGACTTTCGCTGGAAGGGCGACTCGGAGTATGAAGAGGACGACGTCACCTTGGCGCCGTCCGAGCGAGTGCCGATGGGAGTGACGACCCAGATCGGAGAGGCAGTTCCAGAGTTCTCGGGCGAGTTGAAGGGAGTTCGCGGGGGCAACATGGTCTTGTTGCCAGTGGCCGGGGCAACATTGGCAACCTTTGGCTTCTGGGGACTGTTGTACGGAGTGGGAGGCACAACCCACTCATTGTCCAACTCGGAATCGGGCAGAATCGACATGGGAGTGTTGGATCTTTCCGGGGTGTTGCCAGGAGTTGGCGGAACGGAGTAATCTGCAATGCTGGCAGGTGCTTGAGGTCCGGCACCCAGAGGAGGTGGCATAAGGTGATAAGACGGAACCAGGTCATGAGTCCTCCAGGGATAAAAAGTGGAAGCACGACTCACTTCGATGGCAGTGTTGAAGTCGGCCAAGGGCGGAGCGGAAGTGGTGTTCATCGGCGGGGCATCGGCCATGGCGAGGCTGTTGGGCGGGGCACGGAACCAACCAGGGACTGAGGCAGTTGCTTTAGAAAGTGTCAGAAAAGTAAAAAACAGCGACGGGATGAGTCGTGATTGGTGGTACTTACCCTGAAAGTAGTCGATCTGCTCCGACGACATGCTGTCGTAGTTCATCCACTCACAGAAGATTCTCCTGTAATAAGCGCGATTGTGGTTGACAGAGAAGGGGTTATTGCGAGTCACTCCCCATTGGAAGGCGTTTGTCTGGTGCGACGCCAACATACGCTCATGTGCCCAGAAGCAGTCTCTATTGCCCTCTTCCAGAAGAGACATGCAGCTTAGATTGTAGTCGAGTCGGAGGCGCCATGCCCTCTCCATTTCCTGGTGGCGAAGGTTGAATGAAGGGCGGTAAAGCTCTCGGAGCACGTCCATGGATTGCATTGCCCTCTCCATGTACTGTTGGTGCAGACTTCGAACTGCCCTCTCGTAACTTCGTATGGCAGCGTCTGTAAAGTCCCTTCTATCCTCCAGGAGCCGGTTCTCTTCGTTGTCCATCGGGATAGACGAGTCCTCGGATGGGATCTGAGTGATTGACATTGTCGTTCGAGTGTTTGAAGTAGTGGGGGTTGTTGCTGGGCGACGAATCTGAATCCGTGTTGTGCGTCGCGATGTTGCAGGAAATCGCGGGGCAGCTATTGTGCAAACTATTGTCCTTGGACTAAAGAGTCTTGATGTGGAAAAGGCCGTTGCTGGGCCAAAGACACTGGAGCTGCCCGCAGCATCAAGCAGCTCGCCATCAGCCAAGCGGCCCGCGTGCAAACGGACACTCGAGCTCGAGCTCGAGTTCGAGCGCGGGGTTGGCAAGCACGGTTTCCCAGAGTGGTGTCCATTGTCATTGTGAGTCATGGTCATTGAATAAGTCAATATAGAGGTTGGCAGAAAGGTGAACTATCGGCAACTCTATAAAGCTTTGTTTGTGATGATATCGCGATCCCATCTTCTCGCAATCCCATCTTCTCGCAATCCCATCTTCTCGCAATCCCATCTTTTCCCTCGGTCAGACCGGTTAGATTCACAGAATCATACAATCCACAGTGATCAAAGAACACATTTTTATGAACGGTATCTTTCTGTAGTTGGGGACATGCTAATCAAGAGAGACTACGGTTGGGTATTGGGGAAGAGCGTCACGACGTGGCAGGCTCCATTGGGAAAGCAGTTTTGTTTGTTGAGAGACTGAAGTGCTGTCAGAGGCATATTGTCTATATAGAATATCCTTGAACACTTGTGCAGTGATAGGAGAGAGAAACGGACACAAAGCAAAGTGGTGCAAACATGGTTTTTGCAGGTGACGCGATGGCACCGGAATGGTATCTCGAGGACGTGAATCAGGGACTTGCACACATCATCATGGGAGAGTGACATTCACTGACAAAGAGAGTCACAAAAGGCAAGCACGATCAAACTTGCTACCCCGCGCTTGAGGTACAGCTCGACATCAGACGGAAATGACTGACATCGACCAGAATGTCGAGACCTCGGGACCTTGTGACAGCTATGTCAATTATCGAGAAACTGCCGAGTTGTGTCGCTTCCATTGATGGCAGAGAACTCGCTGTTCTTGAACTTGCCAAACATACGTACCGCAGATGGTGTAAAAAATTAAACTAGAATCAAAAACGAGGGAACTAGAAAGAAAAGATAATTGAGCAGGCAAAGAGGGGGGAAAAAAATAGAACGCAGCCGGTATTCGAACCCAGGTCGCCAAACTGCCAAAAATAGACAGCGAACTGTTCCAACACCCCCCATTCACTGGGTGATGAATCAGTTCACTGTCGAATCTTGGACATTTAACGCAACCTATAAGGCTTTGACAGCCGGCCTATCAATGCGCTTGCCGACCACGACTACCCATGGTTAAGCCGAAAGTGCAGCAGTCTTCCCATTCATGTTCCACCATGAAGGACACCGTAACCTCCAGGCTATACACTTAGTATTAATTTCCACTGTGACTCAGCGTGTAAAGCATTTGGACGCAGTGAGAATAGAGGCTGCAATTACTTCAGCAGTCTTGCAGACCAATGCTATCGTTCTGCGCCAGGCTTCGCGCCCTGTCATGAAACAGGTCACACTGTGAGCAAACAGAGTAAAGTGCTAAGCTGGTACACCTAGGTGCACTGGTATTCAATATGAACGAGACTCGTCAACTTCATAGAAACGTACATCACGTATGATACGTGACTGTCACATCGTCCCATGTCTGTCTTTGCCTGCACACGATAAAGAAAGTGCACGGCGTTCTCTGGGAGTCAAGAGATGAAGTCGTTTGTGTTCATGTTGGTTGTCAAACTTGTCACGTGCACACAGTTCCCATTGGTGTTGATTATAGTCCAGTTTCTGTGCCAAGTCTTGGACGTTATACAACCAGCGAATCATAAGTTGCAAAGTCGCCGGAAGACCCCAGAGAGCAACAGGCCGGCTCTGAGGTGCGCTTTGATGTATCAAAAGAAATAATACGATATGCATGATATGAATTTTCCAATGGCTTTTTGGCATGGTTGCTCATAGGCAGCGTACACAAGTGTTACTTCAACCTAGAAAACTGCGCCGCCATTGGCCAAGACTGGCAGTGGCGTGGAGTCGAGTATAGAGAGGCCCCACACTATACATAGCATCCTAATGCCAAGCGATTATTGAGCGCACATAGCCCAGAATTGATTGATTGATTGATTGATTGATTGCTACTCTGGTGGGAGCGGGGGGTATGTAGCTGGTTGGCGACCTGTTGACTCTGTTGACTCTGCTAAGGTCCAGTCCTGAAAATTCGGCATTCCGGACTTTTGGTCGACCGTCAAACAAGCTTGCGGTATGGCCACATTACGCAGGGGGTGGCCGGGGGTCAGTGGTCTGGCAGCTTGGGATCTTCGCCAGGCGCCCTGTTCCTTATCCCCCACTTCGCTTCGTCCGTGGGATGTCAGATTATCTCGGCCGAGGGCATGCTCGGTCCCCAGCAATACATACATCCATACCGTCAATCCTGCTGCCTGCAAGTGAGCTTCCTCGCGAGATCCCAAGAGTACTACCAATATGTTCTGCCGGTTGGCATTCCTGGCGATTAATCGAGATTACATGTTCTGCTCTGGAAAGACTTAGGCAGGTTCCGGAAGCTCGGAGTCGCTTGCGCTGGTCACCAGTCACCCTGCGCCCGCGCGCTCTTTTTCGCAAGACAGCAGAATACGCCCTCGCTTGCCCGCGAGACCGGACGGCCATTGCTGCTTGGAGTAGGCGTTCCGTACCGATTGGTTGCAGCGTCTGAAATTCATTCTCCGGAGAACGCATGATCCCTGGAGATCGAACATTATCAGAGCTCATTATCATTCAATACCAGGTCACACTAACCTAGGTCACACACGGCGCTGAGCTGCACGACATGTGGATCCCGCTTCGAACTTGACGCCTTGCGCACGGATGGCTGGCACTTCTATTCAGTGGGTGACACTTTTTTTCAAGGCCAATCGAACTAACCTAGTGATGGAAAGGACAAATAGTCCTCGAACCCTGCCGAGGTAGCAGCCAGAGGGAAGAAGCACGACGGGAATCAAAGCGCGCCTTGGCATGCGGAGGAGAGACACTCGGCGCAGACCCACAGTGTGCCAATCGATGCTGCAATCGCCAATATCTTCCGCGCCCAGCTGAGCATGCTGAGCGTGCCCAGTTGGAACTTGTCCCGACCCAGTTGTCGCGGCCGGCAGTAGAGACGCACAACCTGCATTCTGCTTTGACGTTTCCTGGGGTTGCTCTTCGTTACGCCCGCGCTGGCTAGACGTTTTCGATAAGGTGTGTCTGTCCACAACAACGTAGCTGAGCGCAACCCTAGCTTGTCGCCGTCCATGGTGCGGGTGGTTCATTGACAGAATGAAACGTAGAGAGAAATATGGAATCTGGGGTCCCGGCAGTAGAGAGGGAATAGCTGGGCTCATATAAGCCATAGGGACCACCTCACACATGCCAATTTCGGTTCAGATCTGAATGATCACTTAATCACACCACTCGATCGACTCCTTGCTTTTGTGACACGGCTTCTTTCGCGAACAGTCAACACATTTTTTCTGGACTCAACAACAGAAGAAATGGCTTGAGATGGCCATCGATTTCCCTTCTGAAGTCGTGGGCACTGCGGTTGGAGTATTGGTCTACTCCTTCCTCGCTCTCGCGCTCAATGGCCTGGTCATCTGGTTGACGTGGGTTCATCGGGAGCGCGTCAGTTGTCAGTACTCTCTGTTCCAAGCTCCGCAAGCGTCTGCGACTAACGGCAGATATTCAAGATGTCGCGTTGATTGCAGATATTCTTTTTCTGTCCACGGCGACATGCATCGCTTCCCAGCTTCACTTCTATGTCGACTGGGAGGATGTGGTCACGACGCAATGGCGCGCATCCGTCGCCAATCCCAAGAACCCACAGATGAGCATTTCCAATGGTGCCGTCGGTGTAGACCTCGGGCTCTGGTATTTTAGTAAGTCATTCCACTTTCCTTGGTAGTACTCGTCGTCTTACATGACTGCAGGACAATACTCGTTCTCGGTGGCCTCAACGCTCGTCTGCTTCTGGGCCTTTGCGCTTCTGCAATCCGTCTACGGCTGGTGGGCAAAGCCACACCTGAAGCGACTGTTTGATCGGATCAATGCCGCCGGAAAGATTGTCTCATTCCTCCTACCAATCTTGACAATCTGTCTTCTTCAGTCCAAGACCATTCAGAAATCACTCGGCGCTTTTATGTTTGTAGCCAACGTTATTTGTAAGCGCATACACTTCTGAGTATCTCCGGGACACTGAGCTGACGCCTGGTAAAGTAATGATCAGCTTGGCATTTGGTGCTGTGCTGCTACTTGGAATATTGACACGGTACCTCCAGAGCAGGAGACAGTTGGTGTCTTTCAATGTCCAGTACGGGAAAAGCCCATCGAACAACTCGAGCTTGCCCAGCCAATTTGCCGCACCGCAAAATAAACCGAGCGGGATATATGATCGGTGGTTGATGACTCGATTCACCATTGCCTTCGTAGTGCTCTCGTACGTGAAGAATTAACAACACAAGTCACACGCACGTTGTCGCTGACCAGTTCCAGTATCTTTGAACTCACAAACATGCTGTTTCAATTCACCGGAATGTCCAACAGCAACGAAGACGCGACCCGCACGAGCCCCGACTTCAGCGTCGAGCGGGCCAAGGAGACGACCATCCTGTTCCTGCCGGGGCCAGCGCCCAGCTACCTGCTCTTCATCGTCTTCGGCACTACGGCCGCGTTCCGCCGACACATGTACGAGACGTTCGTCCCGCGGCGGTGGCGGCGGTGGTCGAGGACCTCCCCCGAGCCCGTCGCGCGGCCGTGGGTCCTGTCGTCCTCGTCGCCCAAGCGATCGTCCCGATCGACGGTCCGCGCGCGCAGCGTGACCGGCCCGAGCGAAAGACCCGTCCCCCCACGGCCTGTCACCATTCAGTTGGAAGATCTCGAGAAGGGGGTACGTAGTCCGCCGACTAATGAGTCGGATGACACTCTGCCCATGTTGCCGTTGAGTAAGTGCAGTCCTTGCGTCGACTTTGACTTTGGATGACGGAACTGACACTTTTTCCCGTAGTGAAACCAACTTACCAGCGGAATCATGCAAGAAGGGCAACGCAGTAACTTATACTCCAAGAAAATAGTAAAAAATATCAATGTTATTATTCAAGTACACGGCGACCGTCGAAATCTGCTTGCCGTGCCCAACTGTCCAACTTGTACGGTTCCGACTTTCATCATGGCCACCAACATACGGCGCCCTCCTTTCAACCTCTGGTGAAAGACAAAGATTTAGATGAGTTTTCTGTATACTTTAGATTTCCTAGCACGGAACACTCGATCTCAAGAAGGATCGCCAAGACCTGTCCTACCTTCACATCCCGGCTCTTGGTAGTCATTCATCCCACGTCCACGGGAGCGGGCCGGCCACAACCGAATGGACGTCCATTGGTTAATTACAGGTCTGGCCATGAAAAGTTCCAACGGAGGCTTGTTTGCTAGATCATTGAATCTCGACGCCGTAGACTCGTGTACGCGTAGACAAACTTGCCCGGAAAGAGACCTCTGGGGGATCATGTAGGCAACCCCACTGCCGATCATCCTATAGCTCGATCCACTGCGTGCGACACGGCAATTTGATCCAATCACGATCCAGTGCCTTCACACGTTTCTTTCAAAAGGTCCTGTTTAACCAAGTCCATCAACCAGTGAGATCTCGGGTATTTCCCAGCCAAAAGTCCATGCGCAGTGATGGTGATATCAATGTGCGTGTTGCCTTTTATCTGGGTGTGCTGATGCTGAGCAAAAGCTTGCTCAAATTTCCGAATTGCAGATGCCAAGACTGCACTTTGAAAGTGCATATGTTGGAATGCCACGCTTTTATAGGTTCAATTCGACGCGGGCGTGGGTGTCATCGTAACATTCCAGCATGACCCTGCTTCGGTCACATCATAGATGCACACGACATCGCCCCGCTGCTATGCAGAGGATCGGGGTGATGATGGTCGGTGAAATGTGCAAACAAGTGTAAATAAAAGGCTGCTGGTTGGCCGATCCTCTGGGCGAATGGATGTTTCTCGGTTCTCAATCTGTTCTTCGGATCTTCATCATGTACGGAGCAGCAGCCAGAGTGACTGTCGCGGGAGCCCTGCTGGCCTCCCTGGCGAGCGCCTCGTTCGATGGCAATCTCAACTATGACAGCCCGTCCAAGAGACACGTCAACCTGGGGATCGACGTCCCCAAGGTGCACCGGCGCGTCTTCAAGCGCGACTCGATCGCGTACGCGCCCGAGGACTTGAACTTTACGCACGGCGTCGCCTCTGGCGATCCGTGGCCGGAGAGCGTCATTCTGTGGACCCGCGTGGCGCCCAGCCTGGACTCGGACCGGAGCAACGTCACGGTCTCGGGCACCGTCGACCTGTACAACCACGACACCGAGACGTACATCCAGGCCAGCGCGAATCCCATCTGCGTCGAGTGGAAGGTCTTCCAGTCGGGCGACGATCAGTCCGCCGGCGGCAACAGCACCAGCGTCGTGTCTCAGGGAAAGGCGTACACGACCAGCGACATTGATTACACTTTAAAGGTGCGCCCTTATTAACTTCTCGGATCATTGGATCACCCGGGCTGATTGACAGTAAATAGGTCGAGGCTGGTGGCTTGCAGCCATTTACGACTTACACGTACCAGTTCAACATTTGTGGCAGTAACATCAACAGCCCGCTCGGCCGCACCAAGACTTCGCCCGCCAAGGATGCTGACGTGTCTGAGCTCAAGTTTGCAGTATTTTCGTGCGCAAACTATCGTAAGCAAGTTAGAACATTTCGGGCTCTGCCAACACTGACAAACTCGAAGCGAACGGGTATTTCAATGTTTACGGCAACGCCGCGAGGAAGGATGAGCACGACTACGTCGTAAGTCGTGATCCCATCTTACGTTTTCCTGCCATGGCGAGTATTTGTCTAAGTATGACTCACAGATCCACCTCGGCGACTACATTTACGAGAACGCCGTTCAGGGAGAGCGAGCTCATTCACCGGCAAATGTCCTTTTCAGCCTGTGGGATTACAGAGAGCGGATTGGACAGGTGAGATTGCCAGAACTGAAGCAAACAGATGGCCAAAGTACTGATACACCTGTCTAGTATCGTACAGATCCCGATCTACAGCTCCTGACGCAGAACTTTGCCTGGATTCCGACCTGGGACGACCACGAGGTCGCCAACAATGGCTACAGGGACGGTTTCAGCGCACTGAACAACACTGAAGAGTCCTTCCGCAATGATGGGCCTAGTATCAGCGTTGACCAGCGCAAGATGAACGCTGTCCGTGCCTACTTTGAGTGGATTCCCATCCGGTCAGTGATACTTCTCAGTCTTTGGCCTAATTTGCTGACGATCCGAACAGACAAATTGACATGGATGACAACTTGCGGGTCTGGAGAACCTTTCAGATGGGAAACCTTCTCGACCTGATCATCCTCGATACCCGCAACTATGACCGCAGTATCACCTCACTCGGTACGTTTATCTGCATATCTGAACTGACTCATGGCCAAGAACTGAACCTGGTGCTCTCTCAGGCTGGAATGACGATTATATCAGCTTGATCAATGACGACGCGTCGCGGTCTCTTATGGGCTCGCACCAGGAGCACTGGTTTTATAACCAGTTGACGGCGTCGTCGGAGAGAAACGCGACCTGGCGGGTGGTCGGTGACCAGATCATCTTCTCGCGCATCAGGGAGTCGTTTGGCTGGAACGGGGACAACTGGAACGTAAGTCACATGTTGCCGCGACGGATGATCCAGTATACTGAGAACCAGATGACAGGGCTATGCGGCCAACCGGAACCGCACGTTCAAGCATCTCTATGACAACAACATCAAAAACAACATCTTCCTGGCTGGAGACAGCCACCAGAACTGGGTAAGACATGACGAATGACTCGCACAAGAGGCACAGAGACTGAATAATGGCGTAAACAGGTATCCGACCTCGCCTGGGTCGGCTCCGAGGCCTACGACAACGGCACGGGCTCGGGAGCCATCGGAGTCGAGTTCGCCGGCACCGCCGTGACCTCGGGGGGCGCCAGCGGCGACATCCTGACGACGAGAGCCCTCGCGCAGGCGCGCCTCGACGACGAGTGGAACTCGGAGCTCCAGTGGCAGGACGGCTATTATCGCGGCTACTTCCTGCTGAGCCTCGACCCCGAAAAGGCCGTCGCCCAATTCTATGGTGAGCAGCATAATCTCTTAACCTACCTACCGAAGACCAAAAAAGTAGCTCATTAACAGAAACAGGCTCCCCTAGTGTCGCCTCCAGGAACCCCTGGAGCATCCCTCTGGCCAACTTTACGGTGCTGGTCGACGAGAACCACTTGTCGCGGCCCATTGCTGGTGGTTCCGTCGAGGCCGGTGCTCTGCGCGGAGGACAGGTGAGCCCGACCAATCTGACGCAGAATACGGAGACGGGCGAGTGGGAGGTCATTGGATTCCCGACCATGTACATATCCTCGTAATATTCGAGAAACAGTATACTTTGGACATTCGTGTTTCGCAACCGACGAGCTGCACTAAGCACTTGAACCGTTCCAGCAGTGAAGTGAGTACTGTACGGTTCACCCACCCATACGCCGCATACCAGCACCGGGCTGTATCTTCGTGCTAGCAGAACCAGTGCCGATGTTAAAGTTCATGTATGCACACCATTGTCGAGTGTTTTCGGACCAAAGCACATGCCAGACACAACGTTGGTAGAAAGTCAAGCGTTGAGCTCCTTATCTCAGATAACAGGCTCGATCTTGTTGAGCTCCTAGTCACGTGACTAGCACGAGTTGAACCTCGGCTAGGATCCACCCAAGCAGATCACCGGGATGCTGCCGGCGCTGGCTATGGAGTGGACCAACTGGCTTTAAAGGAAAGCTCCTGGTATTTAGGTGCCCCTACTCCTTATCGAGCATGGTTATATGCGGCTCGGTCTGACGTTCCCGGCAACTCTTGTACACCCGAAGCGAAGCAATCCAACACGGCAACCACGAAGAATAATCACGGGATTTAGGAAGTAGAAGCTTGTGTAACCTTGGCCCTATATTTGCCTCATTGCAACTTGCCTTCTCCCTCCTTTTTCTGTCCGAATTTCTTGTCAGCATTTCATTATATCCTTATGATTTAGACTTATTCTCAGGAGACTACTTTGGCAAGATGGTCTCAGTTCCCAGCAAGGCGCCCCGCCAGTCGTTGACGGTCATCGACAACAGGACGGGGCAGGCCTATGAGGTGCCCATCAAGCACAACTCGGTCCTGGCGACCGACATCAAGAAGATCAAGGCCCAGGGCGGGCCGGCCGAGGACGAGACGGACCAGGGGCTCCGCGTCTTCGACCCGGCCTACATGAACACGGCCGCCATCCAGAGCCGCATCACCTACATCAACGGCCAGGAGGGCGTGCTCCGGTACCGCGGCTACCCCATCCAGCAGCTCGTCAAGCGCAGCAGCTTCCTCGAGTCGGCCTACCTGCTCATCTACGGCGAGCTGCCCACGCCGGCCCGCCACGGCGCCTGGGAGGCCGAGGTCATGAACCACACGTACATCCACAGCGACATCGAGGGCATGTTCAAGTCGTTCCGCTACGACTCGCACCCCATGTCCATGCTGACCTCGGCGTTCGCCACGCTGGGCTCCTTCGCCCCCGAGGCCAACCCCTCGCTGGCCGGCCAGAAGCTCTACACCAACGCCGCCTCGGGCGACCCGCGCGCCCTCGAGGTCCTGGACAAGCAGATCCTGCGCATCATCGGCAAGGCGCCGACCCTGGCCGCGGCGGCGTACCGCATGCGCCAGGGCCGCCCCTTCAACCGCCCCGCCAAGGGCCTGTCGTACACGGGCAACTTCCTGTACCTGCTCGACCACCTGTCGGGCAGCGAGTACCAGCCGCACCCGGTGCTCGAGCGCGCCCTCGACGCCCTCTTCATCATCCACGCCGACCACGAGGTTAACTGCTCGACCGCCACGGTCCTGCAGGTCGCCAGCTCGCTCGTGGACCCCTACAGCATGGTGGCGGCGGGCTGCGCGGCGCTGTACGGCCCCTCGCACGGCGGCGCCTCGGAGAGCGCCATCCGCATGCTCATCGAGATCGGCTCGCCGGACAACGTGCCGGCCTTCATGGCCAAGGTGGAGCGGCGCGAGCGCGTGCTCGTGGGCTTCGGCCACCGCGTCTACAAGAACGTCGACCCGCGGTCGACGGCGATCCGGGCGCTCGCCGACGAGGTCTTCAAGGTCACGGGCCGCAACCAGCTGCTCGACACGGCCCTGGCCCTGGCCGAGTACGCCCAGAAGTCCGAGTTCATGCGCAGCCGCAACCTGTACCCCAACGTCGACTTCTACTCGGGCCTCATCTACCAGGCCATGGGCTTCCCGCTCGACTTCTACCCCGTCCTCTTCGCCGTGCCCCGCTGCGTCGGCTGGCTCGCCCACTGGCGGCAGATGATCCTCCAGCCCGGCGGCGTCAAGATCTGGCGCCCCCGCCAGCTCTATCTCGGCGAGGGTGAGAGAGATTATGTCGAGGCCCAGGACAGAAAGGAGATCCCCGGCAGCGCCGCGCCCGTCCAGGTCAACCACGGAGGTGACAGCAAGAGGCACGTCCTCGCCACGTACAAGGACGAGACGGGCCGTCAATGGGGCAAGAGCAAGTTGTAAATACGGGAGGAGGGAAAAGTGTCTTCATGTACTTAGCGTATGTTTCTACCATGTACAGTTTTCATCATTATATAATATTCACTTGCCATTGTCTGGACTTGACTCGATATTGCAGATGTCTTGCACAGCGATAAAATATCCAAGTCCGCCACTACAAGACAAACGCTGCGCGATATCATAATCTCACCGCCACAAGGAAAATACGTTCTTCTCGGGCGGCACAGTCTGCTGGCTCTCCGGTGCCAAGTGGTAGACTGGAGACCCAGACATTCCAGAGATTCTACGGTCATCCCCTATTTGCCAGGATTGGCGCTCCCCGGAGAATCCAGCCTGGGTTCCCGCTACTCTGCCTTCCGAGGACGGCCGCAAGTCTTGCTCGCGGCTGCTCTCCCCTTCTGCTCGTACCGCCTCTAGATTCCTTTGGCTGTGCTCCGGCGCGCGCTCTGGTATTGGAAGCACGTTCGTTCCCTCGGACCGGGGCCTCCGCGGCTCTACATAAGTGCCTAACTCAGGCTCGTGGACTCTCAATTCATCCCTCTGTCCCTGCAAGTTTGGCTCGGCTACTGACATGGGCCTTGGGCTGACCGGGATTCGCTTGGCCACTTCCTGTAGCTCGCGCATCAACGGCTCAAGAGATTCCGGGCTGTATTCCGAATTCCCAGGGCTAGTGCGACCCGCGACGGATTGGGATGTTGCCCGTGTTCGTGTCGTCGGACTCGAGGGCACGACGATGGGCTGAGACGGCTGTTGTTGGTGCTGCTGCTGCTGCAGTGTAATTCTGAAATGCTCCTCCATTCTGCTCATGGTTTCCATCAGTGCAGGTAGGGATCGTAGCCACAAGTCGCCGTTGCGCTCAAGGCGGCGAGTCCGTCTCTCAATGTCACGCATTCGTCTCTCTTTGAGGTAGTCGTGTCGCCGCTGAAGCTCCTGTCGCGTTGGGGGATCAGGGCTGACCCTTCCTCCGGCGGCCGAGGCCAAAGCGGCTGCATCCAAAGCCTCGCGTGCTCCACGCACGTCACGCTCGAGCCGCCGCTGCGTCTGGCGCAGGTGCGACAACCGGTCGAAGGAGGGTGCGAAAGAGCTCGACGAGGACGTAGTCGTGGTGCTGCTCCTGAATGAGCCCATGGAGGCCTTCCGGCTAGGTTTGAGGATACTGACCGGAGAATGAGTTGGAACTTCGGCCTGGCCAGCCGAAGTAGCTCTGGTCGTGGTTCGTCTTGCCTGAGGAGCCTTAGCAGTCTGGGGAATTCTTGACGGGGCTGTTGACGGTCTGGTGTCAGCTTGTTCCGATGAAGAGGATGCATGCCTCTGATGGCGGGAGGCTGTCGAGGAGGGCGGCGCATCGGAAAAGAATACTTCTTGGCTTGACTTGTTCCTTCCGTGGCTGTGTACATCCATGTGCTTGCGCTGGCGAACCTTTTCTTTGCGGCTCAGGGCTTTGTGGAGGTGATGAACCGTGGTGATATCTGTTTGGGCCGAACGGCTAACAGCCCTAGAGGTGTGTAGAGGAGAACTGGTAGCTCCGTCTGTACTCGAAGACGGCGCAGTGCTCGCTTCCATGGAGTCGCCCAGAACAAGTGGGACAGCCTCTGCCCTATGAGCTGTCGCGGCTTGAGCATCCATGACCCGTGGCTCTGAGTCGATGGTGACGATGCTACCAATTCGCGGACGCAGGATGTGGCTTCCCGGAGAGGGTGGAGGGTTATTGCCGTATGAAGTCCCACTTTGGGTGCCGGGTGAGGATTTCTGTGAGAATGACGGACTCAGCAAACCCGGTATAGACCTTTTCCTCCCGAAAGTCGATCTCTTGCTTGTGCTCGTTGGTGGCAGTTTCAGCGCGGCATCACTCCCGGGCAATGGTGTGCCGGGCGTGCCGGCATGCGAGCTGCTACCCGGACTGTTGGGGTCTTTGCCATATTCAGCTTGCGGAACGCTCGTTGGGTCAATGTTGGACCTGGGTCGTGGGGATGATATTGACCTGCCGATCTGCCGAGCCCGCGCGGGAGTGGCTTCGGGAACGACCACAATAGGTTGTGGTCTTCGCTTTGTGCTGGACTCCCTGGTGGGTGGCCTTGCGCCTGCCGATGGCCGCCGGGATGCCGGTCCTAAACCGGTCGTAGCAGATCTCGTGAGTTGAGGCGAAGGATGCCCCTCCATGGGCACCGCATGGCCCGAGTCCCGAGCGGAGTGATGTACCCGACTTGATGATGGCCGCTTCAGAGAACTCGAACGAGGCGGCCTGGCTGGACGCTTTCGAGACTTGGAGGCTTTTGGTTCGCGGTCTTCCGCGACGGGCTGCAATACAGTACCAACGCCCGTGTCAGAGCTATAGGGACGGATCGATGCCAATCTTGTCTCGATTTCTCCGAGCCTTTCCTCAATGTCATGCGACGAGCCCTGCTCTGAAGGTTGGGCCGAGGCAGAGCGGTGCCTCGAATGGCGCCGACCATGGGCATCGTAGCTATGCTCCAGGGGAATGGAGATGGCAATGTGTCGGTAGCCCCCCGACGTCGTAGAGGCAACAGCTGAGTCCGGGAGCTGGATGGTCATGGGACGCTTCCGGCCGCCCTTGCGGCTCTTCCGGCGGAAGGGGTTGAGTGCCCTCCTCCATCTGCTCTCTTCGACAGATTCGACATCGTAGTCTTCGTCGTCGTCGACAATATCATCGGATATGGACATGTGGTTCCACGGCGGCGGAGTTCTCCGGAGAAACTCGACGAGATGCCTCAAGCTCTCCTCCTCGGCCGGATCGCTGTTTGAGCCGCTGAGTGGCCGCCGCCCTGCTTGGCGTGGAGCGTGCCATGATTTAGGCCGTAGATTCGACGGTCGAGACACTTGACTCCCCGGCTCGTCTTGTAGAGGATTGGTTTGTGGCTGTCCTTGCTGTCCTTGCTCGCCTTGCTCGCCTTGCTCGCCTTGCTGCCATGCACCGTGCTCAGTCGGCGGCTGTGCAGACTCGGACTCGTCGATCCCTTGATGCCTTGCAGAGGGCGCAGTGTGCATCTCGGTTGCCTCGATGAACCGACCCGGCCGCCTCCTGAGCGGCATAGCTGCGACCAGTACCGGGCCTGGCAAGTGGTCTTACTTGCAGATCGACATTAGTTCTCGAGGGAGGGCCCGAGCCGGTGTGCGCGTACATTTTATTCCATGCTGGAGCTGCACAGGTTACCGGAATCCGTGCTGGAAGGCATCCTGCTGGAGATACTTTTTCCTTGCTTCCTTGCTTCCTTGCCTTCTTGCATCGCTCCCTCCCTCCCTCCCGTACCCTAATCACGGGGCCGCAGGAAGCGGTCCTGGCGGAAAGTCTACCTAGGGCGTCATGTCAGACTTCTTCCCCAGAGCTTGGGGGCACCGAATTTCGCAGATGGCCCATGTGAGTGGTCGATTGAAGGTGTCATAAAAAGTTCGTGGTGCTGCCACCAGCGAAGCTTAAAAGGCAGGCCTGCGAGCAAATCATGAGCAAGCAAAGCCATGCATTTAGGTAAAGTGCAAAGTATACCATGAGCACAGAGTATAGAGTGGAGTAGAGACCTGCATTGAGCGGCGACTCTGAGGAGGGATGATAGGTAAAATTTCAACCAGTGGGAACGGGTTGAAGTGAGGGAGAGGATGGTTTTCGTGGATCTTGCTTGGATATTCTCCGGATCGAATCGTGGAGTCTAGTCCGCTGCACGAGAGGGGAGGAACCCCATCCTGCTTGCCGTCCCTAACAATTGGCTTAGTGGACAGCAGCCCTATATGATCAATGCACAGTGCCCTGGCAGATTGCAGTTTAGTGCAGTCGAGGTACCTACACCGAATAACTCCCCAACTGTGCGTCTACAAGCGTTCACTGCCCATATGCGGACATGCTTGTCCATCGATCGGGCCTGGCATGTTTGTGATCCGACGGACAAATCCTCGTATAAGAGGCTGCGAGTTCTAATGGACAACGTTCGTGGGTGCGGCGATGCAAGTCGGCAGATCTGAGAAGAGCTGCAGACGCGAAGTTTTTGGTTCGTGGTTCCAGTGCAGTGCCGTTTAGGTTTAGCAGGGCCGATCGGGTGCGCTATGTGTGCTTAGTGCCCGCCTTAGGCTTCGGCCCGCTGCAGCGTAGTGCGCTTATAGTGGTTGCGTTCTGGTGATTCCACTTCTCGAATGTCTCTAGAATCTACGATACGAGGAATGCCTGCAAGCTTATCACAATTTGGCGAGCAACGGTCGTTTGTGGAAAGTGGCAAGGAATCTCATTCTAAAATGGTGCAATCACGTGTTGTCCGTATCTATTTCGGGCATGTTTCACTTTGTTCTGCAAAGCTAGATTTGATGCTCAGTTCTACTATCTGTACATAGTCGGATTCGAGGCTGGTCGTCGTTGACAAGAACTTACTAACCTAGGTTAGCTGCAACGCATGGCTCGGTTGCTCCGTCGACCAGGTGAGAATCATTCTTGTTATTTCAGATCGAATTCTGCTGACCCTTTCGTAATATCAGTGCCATATAGAAGAACCCAATCTTCAGATAAGTATTTGGGCCGTGATGTTCACACAATTTGTGTCATCTGACCCGGATCAGTCCGACCCTGGCCTACGACACCAATGAGCTCACTGTAATACTACGGACGGGAGCGGAGTTTGTAGAAATGAGCTTGAGGTGTGCGGTCAGTCACCAAATCGGCGCGTTCCAGGGCCCTGGATCTGCAGCAACCAATACACGGTGAACAGTTCACAAGCCATCAGGTTAGGCATTCATAGTTGCCCAAACTCGCGGGGAACAACCAATTACTGTTGCAGCTTTTCAATGCTAATGCTAGGTTAGGGATCTCTCGGATCGCGGAGTACGGATACCTTGTCTTGACCCCACGACAGAACAGGGACAGGGAGGCGGTATGTTCTGTACAAACTACATACCCCAGATCCAATTCGAGACAATTAGCTTGTACGTACAGAGTACAAACGACCTCTGTCAGCACTGGGCGTTCTTCAAGATCGACCCGGCATGGATAAATAATGGTCTCTGTATGCCAGGAGATGACGAATCCAATTACGTGCATCGAATCCGTCATATGAAGCATTGACAAATGACACAGCGCCCACATAATCACGCCAAGTCCGCTGGTTCGACAAACCCCGCCATTCGAGGTTTCTTCAATATGTTGTTTTTAGGGCACCGATATGAGGAGAGTGTCTCGGCAATCTTCCCGCATACGTCTTTGTTTCAGAGTCTGGATCCATTCTTGTCAATTCTCCCTTGCCTACCCAGCCTTGGGATCATATTCGGAATTTTCGGTAGACACAAGCATGTTCGTTGGGTATCATGGCTCTGTACTAGGATTAATGGCCGCCAAGCGATGCGCCCCTGTCGATATGATGCCGGGCCTCGTAGTGTATGGTAGAGGTGGCCTGGGGATCACAATCGCCTAGCTATAAACCTAAGGAGCACAACCACTCTCGCCTCTCTGGGAATCCTAATCCCCATTCTAACATGGACTTCCTCGTCTAACACTGCGTTCTTGAGAAGGCTTATGGGGCGTGGAAGTGCCTGTGATCTATGCTGGCAGGCCAGCCAAGTCTCTACATAGCATACAACACCGACAGCGGAGGTTTATTCCATATTCTCCTGTTTCGTGCCGGGAGATGTCCAGCACACCTTGGTGAAGGCGATGAATTACCCGTGGGAAACTCGGTGCTTATACGCGCAAGTGGGACCGGGCAAGCTCGTTGGGCGGCAATATGACCACCATACAACTGGAAGACTTCCGCATCGCGCCGCGCTCCGGTTCAAGGGTCGAGTCGAAAAGTGCTGCACAGTAGCGCAAGGCTTGGATATGATCATCAGCGCCCTCCTCTGGTGGTGGAGCTTGATCTCGGAGGCTAACTCTCTTCATTCCCTGCCGTCCTGACAACTGGCAAAGGGCCTCATGGAGAAGCGGTCATGTGTCAGGTATGAGGGAGGAATGGAAGCTTGAAATAAATTGGAAAGAGAAAGTCGTCTTCGTGTTGCCAGAGAGAGAGCAGGGTTGGCATATGTAGGCGGAATCACGGGCTCACACGGCCGCTCAAGGATTGGCGGCGGGCTTTTACTGTGTATTGAAGATGGAGCATATGAATGTAATGCGGAATTGCACCTGAAGACAGTTCAAGGCAAGCTTGAAAGTTGTATCATTAGAACCCATATGCCCAGGTTAAGAAAGACAAGTTCACACCTCGTTAGATAGACCAGCAAATCAGCTATACAAGCAGCGCCCTGAAAGAATGGCTTCAAAATACATGTACAGACTACTCTATACAGAGTACTCTGTAGCAAGGAAAGATCTCCGCCATCCGTAGTGCCATGCCCCAGAACGATGCTTGGCGTTGTGGCCTTCTATGGGGAAGACTAGTGCACCGTACGTACGCATAGGGAATACAGGGATCTTGTGTGTGCTCCATACGTGGAAACGCTTCTTGTTCGGTTGGCCGTTATTTCCTGTAGCTGGGAGACAAGCTTATGTACACCACATACGGGATACTTCCATCTCGTGATGATCGCCTCCCGGTTCCTATCGCCGCAAGGGCCCGATCGAAGGGCCGAGTTGTTCAAACGGTTGAGATACTCGACATCTACCCCCTGACTTTTTTTCCCCAGTCCAACATAATCTTTTCCGTATGTGCGACGACTAGCCAGGTTACTCTCGATGTTCCTTAATTCGAAGCTACCCACTATAGCAGCGCACTCTTGGACCGTGACGTTGAAATCGGCCTCAAATCCACGTTTACAAGACCAAACGCGTCTATAATAAATGATTTCTCGCGCATTAGCTTTCGGGTCCCGTTCCTCTCATCTCTCACAAACACCAAAGCAGTCCAAGTGCGCATCTGAGCACTGGACAGCGCTGAGGGAGCGCAACTTGGTGTACGAGCTTCTCTTCCGGTATATACATCAGTAACACCCGGCCTGTCAACGGTACCTGCGCGGCCGCTCGTTACTACTGTCGCTGTTGCCGCCTGCAACAAACCAGCTCTCCACTCACGCACCCGGTATCGGTTTCCATGCCTGCCCTTGGCACCTACTTAAGATGAGCAAACAATGGTCGGCTCGTCCCAATGAGCCAGCCGACGACGATCTCGACGACCTGGTGTTTCGTTTCTGGGACGACGACGACCCAAGATTCCAAGCCGCACCACAGATCCTGGTGGACAGTCTCGAGTACGGCATCGACAATGACGGCAATGCTTATGACAGCAGCCTTGCAACTTATCCCAATGGTCACCTTGGTTTAGCAAACTACACATTAGAAGGCTTACAGAGCTTGAACCTTGACCCAACCCTTCCAGGATATCCAACACCATACGACTGGACTGCTGCCGGTATACCAGCTCGAGATTATGTAACCTACGACGGATGTCTCGCACCCAGCCCACAACAGGCTCCTCGAGCTATCCCTGCCACCTACCAGCCGGATTTTGAAGACTGTCGATCTTCGTATCATGGGTACTCTGCTCCGCCCACATTGGCGCGAGGGGTTATAAGTGCCAGCTCGCACCATCCCGGAACACCCCAGAGGTAAGCCCAAGATTCATCCAATTTGCAGTGCGACAGGATCCTCCTTTGACAACGCTGACACGAATATTCCAGGCCGTCTACTGTGCTGTCCCACGAAGACTCCAAGCGATACTCATGCAGCGAATGTGGTAAAGACTTCAAGCAGCGCAAGGATCTCGAGCGTCACAAGCCGAAACACGATCCCAAGATACCCGACGGCCAGATTGTCAAGGGCCGCTACTTCTGCCGTTGCGGCAAGGGCACCCACCGCAAAGACAACCACAGGCGACACCTTACCACCTGCGTTCTGAAGAGGTACAAATACCACAGATTCGTCTGCCAGTGTCTCTTTGAGACGGGCAACAAGAAAGAGCACGAGGACCATATCGGCAAATGTCGCGAGGGGATTAAGCCGGTCGGGCGCCCGTCTCGGTCGAGGGCCACTTCAACCATTGCCAGTTTGGAAGACTGAGCTGCACCATTGGCACTTCGCGAGCTTCGTCGTGATGATTTATGATCTCAGGAACGATATACATGGATTTCATTTGTGAATGACTTACGAGTTTGAGGGATAGCGTTTGGGAAACGATCTTTTTATACAGCGCGAGGGGCACCGGACATTTCGCCCCTTGCCTGATGACGTATAGCTATTTGCATGTTGAGCGGATTTATACTTTTGGAATTCTAAACAGCCCATCACTTTAATTAGCATTTGCCAATACAGATTTCTTTGTGTATCTTACAGATATTCCCCAACCATTCCTCGCGGTGATTGGGTCTATATCAGGTGGAGACAGTTGTTGCCATGGTGAGGTCAACGAAGACTTTCACATCCCTCAAAACATGTTAGGCTACTTTCTGGTCTTTTATAGTTGCAACGTGCAATACAATTAATGGCGCTACGGACCCCTCAAGCCGTGATGAAATCTACACTTAACAATCATGACCACAGACTCTTCAGGCATCCCGGTGTACTAACTGCAATTCAAACAACGCTTTGTTCACAACTCGATGAGCTCATGGTGAATAAAAACTTCTTTTCCCTGATATTGGCCTCAATTCTCATCCCGCCCGCTTCCGCCCGATCTGTGGACTGTCGCTACCACCCATTCTCGTGAGGCCCATTGCCCCATTCGCTGGCTTGCATTGAGGCCCTTTTGCTGATGTATGACCGCATGACCATCGAGCATCTCCCGGTGATTCAGTGTCGGTCTGCAGCCATTGAGGCCCATTTACTGTACTTCCCTCGCCTGTGATTTCGCGATATCTCCTGCTCAGTAAACGCTGTCGTGGATGCCACGATGGTGAGGTCGTGGGGGCCATGGATTTCGGGGGTTGGCAATGTTGCCGAGGAAATGCAAGGCTTCGTCAGAGTCATGAGATTATCTGAGGACCTCCGGTGAGGTTTTTTCGGTTGATGACTTCAATTGATGACTCCTGTAAACCCAGAATGTTCCCGGCTGCAGTAGATGCCTTACGCCGGAACGATACAAAACAAACAACGGAACGTATAACAACCCCTTTCGACCTCCCATTTCCTTCTTAATGTTTCTCCCTCAGTTGTCCCTTTCCTCTTTACTCCCAAAGTCGACAATTCCAAAGCCATCAACCATGATGCCTTCGTGATTCAGGACATCTAGATCATGCCGGGTGTGCAGAGACCTTCGGGTCGCCGACCGACCACATGTCCCCATCTCCAAAGGCCACACGACGGCCAGGACAGCGACGACAGCGATAGCGATCGTCTGGGTGATAGTTCCTGCAGTGAGAGGGAAGAAGCAGACCATACGTTGGATGACATCTCGTACAGGACATGTCGAGGAGTGTGGGGAGGGCACTACCGCCTGCAACAGCTGCGGCTCCGGACAGAGTATCTCGATATATTCTCCATCGTCTGCCTGTGCGGTCGCGTGTTCGAGGCGCAGGCCTTTTCCCTCTCACTCCCAGCGCGCAACGATTCCTCCTCTTCCTCCTCTTCCTCTGATTCCGATTCCTCCTTGTCTTCCTCCTCTTCTCCCAAGCAGCAGCAGCTGATCGACTCCCGCCGCCGCCGCATGAAGCGCATCTACCGCTCCGACAACTTCGTCGACGCCTTCGAGCAGTCCGGTCGGCGCTTCCTCGTGTCCGCCGTCGACCGCACCGAGAAGGAGTGGCGCGGCGTCTGCGAGCAGGTCGTCTGCCGCGACGCCGACTTCGCCGCCGAGCACCCCGCCAGGCTGGTGGTGGCTGGCGGCGGGGCCCGGCGGCTGCGGTGCCCGGACGGGGCCGGGCGCCGCGCCGCTCCCTTAGTATGAGGGGAGGGCCGGCGACGACGGCGGCGACAGGTAGGCCCGGTGCGGCGATCGTGAGCGGTACCTTCTGCGCGGCAGCGACGGTGGAGAAGAAGAATAGGGCGACCGTGGCGATCGTGACCGTTGTGGCGTCACGGGTGTGTTGGGGGGTGGCGGTGGGGGTGAGGCGGGTGGCGACGACAGCGACTGTGAGGGGCTTGGTGTCACTGGCGCAGGTGATTGTGTAAAGTACTGAGCGTATGTGGGAGCTTGTGCTCCTCTTGGTGACCAGGGCGGAGTGGTGTATGACCACTGCAATGCCTCTTGGGGATCTGATGCCGGAGGGGATGGCGGCGACGACGGAGGAGATGACGACCAAGGCAGGAATGGGCCGGGCATAGTGGCTTGTACTTCCTCTGGCGATGGCGGAGGGGTGATATAGGATTCCTCCGGTGCTTGCGAAGGCTCTGATGCCGGAGATGAAGGGGCCGGCGGCTGGTATGGGCCAAATGCAGGGGCTTGTGCATCCTGCGGCGACGACGGAGGTGATGGGTAAAAATCCTCTGGTTCTCGTGGAGGCGATGCTGGTAGGTATGTTGGAACTGGTACCGAAGACCACCATGTGTTTGCTAGAGCTGCGCCTGCTTCTGGCGAGGAAGGTTCTGATGATGAGAATGGCAGCTGCCAAAGACTGTGGTAGACACTCTGAATCTGAGCCAACGACATCTTGTCGAGTGAGGACTTTGATGTGTTTGTTTATCTCGAGTCTGTGAGTCTCTGATTTATTAGCTTTGTGCTTGTAAACAGGCGTACGAAAATAAAGTCTTACTTGTGAGCGACGTGAAGGAGCTGAACGAGAACTTGATGATCCTAAAGAAGCAGTAATGCTTGTAGAATGTTTCAGCGGATGGTTGGTGGTGTCGTGCTTGGAGCTGTGCAAGATTGGAAGTAGTTGTTGGTTGCGAGCTTGGAAGTTTGTAGTTGTCGGACGGAAGATGTTTTGCGGGGGCCATTCAATTCTCTGGGAAGATGGCCATGTATATATAGGAAAGGCAAGAGGGCGTGTGGGCGGGCTGATTCAATATCTAAATTGATACGTACCGTGTTGTTGATATTGGCTCGAAGTTTTACTATCGTGGAGTCGCTAGATTGTTCTCATCCCCCAGAAAACATCCCCCAGAAAACCTTGTTAAACAGCCAAAGATGAAAACTTCTTACGCCTCATTCCAGTGCTCATGTGTCAAATGGTGGGAGCCAAGGCAAGACCGTGCCACTTATTGAATTCTAGATCAAATCGGGTGTAATATTTTGCCTATTCACAAATGGGGCTTGATAATAGCAAGTAAACACAAGTAACTTTCTTGTGTAGAAGGTGTGTCGGGCCGGTCACACATTTCGATCCCCTGATATACCATCATGGGCGGAATAGTAGGTCGCCGTCTGGCTCGTCATTATTGCCAGGGTGATCCAAACAAATCAAGTCGTTTTCAAAGTATTAATGTATCGTCAATATGATTATTTTGATCCCATTAGCTTAGATCACCTTCTGAGCACTGAATGGCTGGGAATTCTAGAGACACACTCATGCCCGACACTGATCAACTCGTCAATTTACAATAGGTATAAACCACTGACAGATAGAATAGCATGAACAGTATCGCCGGACGAGACGGCTCCTCCTTTCAAATTGGCCTCAAGCGCATCTGAGCCCCTCTTGAGAACTCCTCCATCGGTTCAACACTGCCAACCACTCCTTGGCACGATCAGCCGTTTCGCACTCGTCCTCGTCTCCCCGGGACGCATCGATCAAGGCCTTGACCTGGGGATACATGACCTCCCAGCTCCGTCCAACGGGAACCCGTAGCCGGACAAATTGCAAAAGGTTGTTGATCCACGGGCCATCGCCTCGGTGGTCCTTGAGGATTTTCTGGATGGGCCTGACTGCGATCTCTGGGAACCGCGCGAGCTGCTCCTCGCACGTCGAGTAGTTGGGCCAGTTGGTGTCCTGCAGCCAGCCGAGCAGATCATGGACATAGGGACGCATGTCCCTCGCCGTTTGGACGCGCTCTTGAAGGCTGCGTAGGCCCATGAGGTCCCCCTTGCGCTCAGGTACCCAGACCTCGTCGCGCTTGTCCACGAAGCGAAGCAGATCTCGCGCCTGCGGTACCAGAAACGCCTCATATGCCCGATCGCTGATGACGCCCGACTCGGTGTCAGACAACGCCACTAGAGCCTGGTGGTATGGGAGAATCTGGTCCTCGGGAAGTTTGCATACGACATGGAAGAGCGTCCCGAGAACCAAGTGGAGGTCGTCCTCGGATTGGACGGGCCGAGAGACTATGCCCGAGACTGCAGAGACGATCGCTGGCTCATTCGCTCTCTGTCGGACTAGACTGCAGAACTCTGCGTAAAATGGCGCCGCCGAGTTGGATTCTGGAACGCCTTCGGGCGTGCGTGCAGACAACCTCGAGATCACTTCCTTGATGAGAGTAGCAAACGTCTCCGAGTCGAGACGTTCCAATGACGGAATTGACGAGGTATCATTGAGGTCTTGCGGCACGACCACATTCGACAGCCCCGATGCCATATTGTTTACTTTGAGTATGGTCGACGGGGTCGCGTTTTATACATGCCTTTCGTGCAGTCTGGTTGTTACCTCGATGATAAGCCGCCGGCTTTAGGTATTGAATCGTGAGCGGTGACTGGTAAGAATCTCAAGATCCTATTGGTTGAAGCCACGATTATTGACCCACGCATTTAGCCGCACTCACCATTCCATATAAAAATGGTGCCGATATTGACCTTATTTTCCAAGTATTGACACTATTTTACGGAACCCCGAAGATGGAACTTATATATTGGCAATTAGGTACAGACATGGGATTCTTCCTATTTCCACCGCCGACTTGAATTGAAAACCTGCCTGTAATTCTTTTCTTCTCATCTTCAAACTTAATGTTGAATCTTAACAAATAATATCTCGAAAGGCACACAATAGAATAAATATTGACTTCCAAGTTTGTCGACTTTCACAGTGCTGCGCGCAATAGCTCGCTCGGAGATACTTGGAGTCACGATGCGTTCTCTAAATAGGAAAACCTTATCTATATTGTTGCATACTCCGAAAAGGCCACGAACTTTACGTGGCGTCCTTCGGGGCTTCTTATCGGACGTGGTAGCGATGCGTAACGATATTAGGTTATAACATACGAGTAACCTACTTGAATTTATATCATGATATTTGACTTGATCGACTTATTAGTATAAATACTTCCAAAAGATCAAGCCACTTTCGGCACAACGTCAGCCTTCATTTCCCAGGACAGTCTGGTTTATTTACTACATCCCCAGCCCGAAACTGGTAGCGACAGGAATTCAACCTCTCGACCTTGAACTCGAGCCCCTAGCAACCTGACGCGGATTAGTCGTCGACACGAGTATCAACATGGCAGGCTCGAAGGTTCTGGCCCAGCTCGTCAATAAACTTGCTCCGCTCATATTCCCAATGGCAGTTGAATTCGTAAACCATTGGCAACACAATCCGGGAGCCTTGGAGGTTTATATCCCACCAACTCTTAGTACGTACTTTTGCACTTATTACCTTTTTTGAAGGTTTTTCTGGGTGATTCAAATAAGCTGACTGGCCTTTATTTTAGCTATCACAGCCAGCCTGACCGGGTTGGTGTACTGCCGAACAAAATGTCTATATGATGACATACTCGATACTCCTGGTAAATGATAACTTTTTTAACATATGTATCCACGGTTTGGGAGGGGAAAAAAAGAACCTGCCCTAGAAGAACGCATGACCTCTCTTGTTTTCGCACTTATATTGCCCCAAGATCAGTAATTAACAAGCATTTCAGCCACACCAGAAATGACCACGTGCTTGACGGGTTGTCTTACAGAGCAGCAACCCCAGGGGACACAGACCAAGGATAAATATGTCACGATCAGACTCACATCTACGGACGACATGAACCTCTTTGTGCCGCTCAAGAAGACGGACCATGCCGAGCACCCTGACAACGCCGACGATGGTGGCGATGCCGATTTGCAAGCGATCACGGAATTTCTTCAAAACGGGCACGAGGGAGACAGTATCAAAGTCAGTGGGGTGAATGTCTTCCTGAAGGCCTGAAGGGTGAAGTCGAATAAGACCGATGAGCAAATGTGACGAAAGTTCTCGAGGCTCGGAGTTGTAGTTGTCACGAGTCGAGATGCGAACACGAAGACCGGGCAGGACATGACGACAAAGATGGGACTGGACTTTTTATTTCCAAGGGTATGTCTAGGTGAGGTACTCATCGCAGTTTCGGGAGGACACGTTGGTAGTTCGTCGCTTCTGCCTGAGACGACTTTCTTTGGAGTTTGACTTCTTTGGAGGAAGTAGGCTGGTGCCGGGGTTTTCTCAAACGAGTTTTGTTCTTCTAGTAATGTATAATAATAGGGATTGTTTGTGGGTCACTGGTGTTGCATAACAAACATATCGGCCTTCCTACCCAAGGCCATGGAAAGCACCGATAATATCCCACAGGCTATAAGTGTGACAGTCAGTCAATTCTGGACAAGATCCGGTGCTTATTCGACCTTGAGGGTAGTCCGATTCATCATATCTACTCGGGACCTCAATATCTACACATCCACGTGAAGTCAGAATTAGGATAATTTTATGACTTCAACTATGCCATGAGTTCCTTCTTTTTGACGACCGCTTGCAAGAAACCGGGTCGGCCATCTGGGGTCTACAATCTCAGGCCTTCTAGTAACAGAGATCTGAGCTCGGTTCGACCTTGACACCATAAGCAGTAATTTATGCCGATACTTGAGATTCAAACCTGATGAAGCATTGAAACCTCATAGATTCTGGCGGCATCAAGATTCTGAGAGAGCCGAGGTCTGTAAAAAAAAAGTAAGGGACGAAATGGTTGGTGGTCTAAATCGGGCAATACTTGTATACCATCCCCACCCGGGGAATGCCTTATGTTCCAGCTAGGCCCTGAAGATAGGCCTAACCTGGCCAGCGTCTTCCCGCCCCACCCAGCGGACGATCTTGTACGAAACCGGACCCGTGTGAGAACAGGGTCCCTCCCTTGTTGGCTTGAATATGCAGTCCATAGATCTAGGGTCTGAGGGCATTTCAGCGATTTGGCCATCTCTACATAGTAGCTGTCTAACCTAGCTCTCTGGAATGGCTCAGGTCGGCAGGTGAGAACCTTGAGCAGCATTCGGCAGTGGGAACAGGCGCTCACGACGCCCCCGGGGACTGCCACTGACCTAATAACTCAGTCGTAGATACATGGTACTGCCAGAACAGGATGGTGCATCGATAATCATTGAGAGGAAGAGGCAAAAGGAATCACAATCGCGTCTGCCCTCGATCGCGAATGGATATGATACTTGCCAAGGATGACCATGTCTTGTCGGCCCTCTCCCGTCAGTGCGCCGTGGCTGCTCACGACCCGGAGCCGATCTGATGAGAGGGCGTTTGAGGAACGAACTCGCTCTGGATTTCGCCCCAGCCAATCCTATCCATCCTGGTCCCCGCTTTTGTCCCAAGACTAGGTAGTTACTGCTTCTTCTTTTCTCCCGACCGGCAACCGTCTCAAGAACATTCGCATAACCTCTCGGCGTCTTGGTATAATAAACGTTATAACTTCTGCAAGCCGCCTGCACTCCAAAGTCGGAGGAATCACCAGGCCGGATCTCGACAAATGCGATCAACCTTGTTCAATAATTCCTACCAGTGATAAATATACCCATCACTCAACTTATTCTCATAAATCACAATCCACCGCTGTCCAACCCAGTGGACTAACACGATTTACCCCCACCAGACAAGCTTTCCCAACTCCACCCTTGCCCCAGGACCGGCTCCTGCTTATACAATTCCATAACCTGCTCAACCACTACCACAACTTAATTCTCAACGTCTCTGCATCCCACATCGACCTTCTCACCTTTCTCCGCTCTCCCACGACCCAAGCAAGACAGAAATGGCACCACACGAGACCGGCACGACCATGGCTGCCACGAGCATGGATATGGACATGGACATGTCGTCCTCGTCCTCCTCGTCCTCCTCGTCGAGCATGATGACCATGATGGCCGTCTTCGTCAACAGCATGGACACGCCGCTGTACTCGACGGGGTGGACGCCCGGCAGCACGGGCGAGTACGCGGCGACGTGCATCTTTTTGATCGTCCTGGGCGCCGTGCTGCGCGGCCTCCTCGCGGCCAAGACGCTGCAGGAGGCGCGCTGGCTCGACCGCGAGCTCGACCGCCGCTACGTCGCCGTCCAGGGCCGCCTGCCCAAGGCCGAGCAGCTCTCGCGCGACAGCCTCGCCAAGCGCATGACCATGACCCTCGCCGAGAACGGCGCCGAGGAGGACGTCGTCGTCGTCCGCCGCAAGGGCGTGCCCTCCCGCCCCTGGAGGCTGTCCGTCGACGGGCCCCGCGCCCTCGTCGATACCGTTATCGCTGGCGTTGGATACCTCCTGTGAGTTTTCCATCTCTCTACACCCACCTCAAGAGATAGCACAAGGCTAATTAGTGAATCACAAATCAGCATGTTGGCAGTCATGACCATGAACGTCGGATACTTCCTCTCCGTTCTTGGCGGCGTGTTCATGGGCAGTCTCCTCGTTGGCCGCTACACCATCTCTGCAGAGCACTAGGAATGGAATCATCAGGGCGTCTCGGCTTTCTCTGTCACATCTAGGCCGCCACCAACCCTACTACTACGACGACGAATTACACGTACGAGATCATCTCACGAAATCACGAATTGGCACCTTGGCACAACGGAAAACGGGCATATGTTTCCCATGACACGGCCACAACGGAAGGGGAGAGGAGTTGACATGGAACCATCTCGAGCGATAGATTTTACAGGCTGGCGTTTTTTTGGTGTTTTGGACGAGGCCATTTCTCGCGTCTCTGATCACACGGAGCATGTCGTTTTCTCCAAGCAACAGTCGTCTAGGTTAATCGACTTCTACCATGTGGAGAGAACACTCTCGGAGTTCCATTGACGAGCTGGTAGTTCTTTATTTTCGAACAGCTTTGACGGTCTTCTATTGACCGACATAGACTCTGGCGACGTTCACCCATACAAACTTTTTCTGCATCCCCCCAAAGCTTTGCGCTGTTCCCGTGTGTTCTGCTCCGTCTCACCACTTACACAAGCGGTCGTAAAACCTTCTCAAACCCACTCAAATGTTCTCGCGCCAAGCACCACTTGCTTGATGTGGCTTAGCACAGTGATACTCTCCGCCTTACATAACACTGCCGCTCGGCGGGAGGGGGGAAGGAGGTCAAGGCGGGGAGAGATCTTTTTACTTCTCACTTGACCGGCAACTGCGAGAGCAAAAGCCACCTGCCAGACACATCAGCCACACCTAGAAACAAACGCCGCGATTTGTCCCTCCCGGAGGTCTTATGCCATTGAACGAAGGCGACGGGACAAAGTGCCCGGAACTCCGCATACAAGAAGGATTAATGTAGTATAGAGACAGCAGACGGAGCCGTGATCCCGAGATTTTTTTTATATGATATCCTTACCTAGTCTACATACAAGACACTGCATGCTGTTGTGCCCATCAGTCCTCCGGTAGCGATTACTCATCTTGTTCCCTCGACTTTACTATTCCCAGTCAAGAGTTCCTGTTTGTCAGCCCTTTCCATAACAGTTTTTCGTGTCTTCTTTCCAGTGTGCAAAGAAGCCCGCCTATTCCGCATCAGCCTAGCTCGTTGCCTTTCCTGGATATTCCCAAAAAAGAAGTGGCCTCTTTTTTTCTTCTCGTCTTCGTGTTTTCTTTCGGGCGTTTGGCTCCTTTTTCCCAGCAAAAACCCGATCCACCCGCATGAACCGCACTTGGACGGAATAGAACAGGAACAGCACAAGCCTTGACTGCCGGGCTCCCCGTGTGTGCCCTGCAGAGAAACGCGAGAAGGGGTGGTGAACGAGCTGCGACGTATACTGTTCGCGGTCTAGTCGACTGGAGCCTCCCCTTCTTGTCATTATGTTATTGTAGGGCTGTCGGGGCTGCCGTTTCGTCATCGCCCGTCGAATCGGGAAAGGAGCACTTCTTGTTTGGGCAATCGACAGAAGAAAGAGTTTTCCCCTTCCCCTTCCCACCCTCCTTCGTCCCTTGTGTTCTGTTTCTCTTCTATTCACACTCCAAAACATTGTTCGACTACCTACAAAAAGTCCGAAAACACGGGCGGCAGCCCACCACTTCTCGACCCCGGCCAGAAGCCGAACGTGTGATTGAGCATGAACTACCTACCTACCAGTGGCGCCCACGGTTTTGCACATGACCGGCGATTGAACAGAGTTGCACTGGATGAATACTGCAAATTTCGATATCCTCGAGGGTCGTGGCACGCATGCAAAAAGACAGGACGCGGATCGGAATTCGCAGACGGGAAATGGGCAAAGGCCGACACCGACTAGATCGATCAGCAACCTTTCATTTCAGTATTTATTCGCGAATGGCTCGACAGTGAATGGCCGGCCAGTCTACATAAAAAGACAAAAGACGGTCGGGATTTCAGTTCAGGGAATCACGAGATTCTTATACAAGTCGGCACACCATCACGGGCACAAAGTAGGCGGAGAAGCTCGACGAATCACGATTTCAGTTCTCAAGGTAAGCGGTGCTCAGTGGGTGGATTGCTTCTCATTTTGTTGTCCTATATCAAAGTCGGAATGCGCCATCTTAAACCTCGTTCGACCCGCGGTGAAGCTGGCCTGTCTAGCCGTCAACCCTTTTTGTCGCCGTTGCCAGCCGTGTATTGGCCGCTCCCAGTCTCGCAGCGCTGTACGAGTAAGATCATACCATACGAGGTAACGGAAAGACAAGCCATGGAATGCGCCAAACGCTATGTCATGCTCAGAGCCGTGCTTTGCACAAACCTCATGCAACCTGCCTTGGCTGCATTGAAGGCCGAGGGCACGTCGCCTGCGCACGCCGAAGAAGTAGTGGCCAGCAAGGTATTCTAATCGCAAAGAACAAACGCAACGTGCGTGCCGCCGGAAATTGTCTAGCAGAGATCAACGTCACTGCTGCAATGTTGGATCTTGCGGAACCCCGAACGCGGACGTCTCGGAAGTCTGGTCCATGCGAAGGACTTCCAAGATCGAGATGGAAACCAACCCGCGTCCTGATCAACTCAAGACGCAAACTGCTTGCCGATCGTTATTCGCCTCGCTCGAGAGAAGGGGAAATCTGAGTGGTGGCAATCTAAGAGGTCGCAATTCAGGAAATCCCCAAATGCAAGCGAGATTTGTTCCCAATGGAACCGCCGTGATTAATAGTGTCGGAGTCGAATAAGTCGTGAAACGTGAAAAGACTTGTTCGCGGTATATGCCATGAAGAGTAGTCGTCAAAAGAGAAACAAGGGTGCAGTGAGAGTCGTGTGGAATGGAAATCAGAAATATCATACGGCCATAAAACGCCAGGACCACAATGCTTGGTATTATGTCTGCTGCCGCGGGGTGTTGGGGGGAAGGGCCCTCCGGAAGAGGAGGACCTTACGAATGCATTATAAGTTGGGGTATCAGGCGTAAAGAGGGATCAGCCACGGCCATCCTAAGACTGGTGCGATGCGTGCTGTTGCATGCCCTGCTGAGGAGGCATAGCGTACTGCGATCCCGGTCGCTGGACGTAGCCGTATGCCATGGCCTGCTGAGGGTCCATTGGTACATTGGGCATGTACTGGCCAGGCATATGAGAAGGTGCCATGCCCGGTCGGGTCTGCTGGGGAGGGAGGTGGACATTTGAGGGCTCCTCGGGCGATTCTACCTGGTTGGAGTCGTCGACATCGCCGTTCTGCGAAGGTTCAGGCGCGTTCAAGCAAGCCTGCGCGTAGGTGATTAGTTTATGTCTGAAGTTTTGGCGGGTCAGGACGAGGCAAAAGTACACACCTGGATGAGGTTCTTGCCCTCGGCTTTTGTGACCAGAGGCTGGAGCTTTGGTGTAGTAAACGTGTACACCAGACCGGTCTCGGAGACGACGAGCAGGAGGACTTGAGTGCCGGTCAGGACGGACAACTCGTAAGCCTGAGCAGAGTAGCAAATTAGCGTGATTTTCTTTCGACGTGGAATTTGACGCGTCAAAGCATCAGTTATCGAAGCGACGAGGAGTCATGATGATCAGGAAATAGTCATCAAGGTAGCCATCCGGAGCTCTGTACAAAGACGCGACGAGATACTCATCGTAGGAACAGGGGGCAGGCAAGCTGGAATTTGGTCGATGGGTCTTCTTACCTTCTTCATAATACCAGCCTTTCGCTTGGAAAATGTAATGTGACGACGCGACTTGTCCGTGATGAACTTGATCTCGATCTTGCGACGCTCGCGACCACCCTTCTCATCGTCGTCGTCGTCGTCCTCGGCGATGCTGTTGCGAGGCCGCTTAACGCCGCGGTTCTCAGCACCGCTGTTGCCATTGCCGACGGCGTGGGAGTCGTCCAGGTCGCCGGCGGCGGATTGGTCGTGTTGATCGGCAATGTCGGCCATTGTGTATGTATTGGAAAACAGACGACGAGCGGGCGACTGAAAGAGGTATGCGAGGGTATCACGAAGAAAAGGCAAAAAAAGGTGGTGGAGATGCTCGATTGAGTGTGGTGCCGATGACCTAGGCTGCTTCTGGCGTTGATGCGTGGAGAGAAATTCTGTAGCAGGCTACGGGTTACTCAACTTGTCTTGTTGTAGTAGGCGGTGGCCCCAGCAGTGGGCGCTTTGCAGGAATAGGAAGAGGAGGGAGGAGCGCAATCTGTCAACTCAAATGGGGAAAGACAACTTACTGTTTCGAGTTTGGTGTGATCCTGAACTCCAGGAAAGAAGGCGCGACAGAATCCAAATGGGATATCAAGGCGAGTTGAGGGGATGGGGGGCAAGAGTCGCGGGCGCCTGTTGTGATTCTTATTTGCTTTGTCGATTGGAGAAACCAGATGAACGCAAAAAGTCGCCGTTAGATTTGGGATGTTGGGCTTCCTGATTAGGAATTTCGAGAGTGCAGAGGGTAGGCTTGTGCTTTTATGGGTAGAGAGGGCGCAAACCGGTCAATGCTTTTTGGTTGGTTTTTTTTTTCTTCCTTTCCTCTCGGGCTACCTGACTGCCTGGGTCCAAAATGCTGGCCTGCTTGATTGATTGCTTGCCTGCTGCTGGGTCGGAGCGGACTGCTTCTCGCTCAATGTCTGGGCTGGCAGTGGGAAGCGCCTTTTTACACTAAGGTAGGGGAGCTGGGAGCCCTGGACGACCTCTGATTGATGAACGAGTCTTTCGAGTGCGGGCACTGATCAATGGCCAGCGGGCTGGCTGGTCTGGCTGGGTGGGCTTTTTTGGAGGTGGGCTGGGTGCAGGGTTCCTAGGTAGGTAGCAGGTGGTAGGTCTTTCCCCCTGCCTTGGCGGAGGGTTCGTAGGTAATGTAGAGCGGGTCGACCTTTTGGTACCTGGGAAACAAAGTGGAAGATGGGAGGATTTGGCCTGGTCCAGAGGGAAACCAAAGGTACACGAGCTCTGCCAAGGTGGACTTTGCTTTGTACCACAGTAACAAGTCGGTTAGTTCCCCAGCTGCTGGCTGCCGGATAGCTGTCGACAAGATCTTTTTTGGGGCCGTTGTAGTAATCAGAGAGGGTTATTGGCCGTCACGCTGTCAGATCACGTATGGTTTGAGGTATGCTGTATGTGTATGGACAAGTCAAGAGATTGAAAAGGGAAGTATTGATGCCGAATGTGGACTGGGCGACAGCCTGTCTTTCAATCTGAATCTGTATGGGGATTTTTTTTTTGGTCGGAGGGGGGTGTGGTCCCGTCCTCTTCGCTCTTGGATCTGTGCTCTGTTTGGCAACAAGGCGCAATGCCAATTCCCCAATGGAAGATGCAGCTGGGAGTGTTAGATCTGCGTGTTCAAACGGGGTCAAGGCCAACGAGCCTCGGGAACTGTCAAAAGACGTTTTTGGAGTCAACGGCTTCCCCTGTAGAGAAGAGCAGGACAAAAACGACGACAGAGTGATTGATCAGGAAAGGTGAATGCGGGATGAATGAAAAGAGGATAGTGAGGTTGTAGCACACGGGTGGGCGATTCTTTCCCAACGGCCACCCGATTTTCTTATTTCTTATTTTATCTTATTTTTACTACCACAGCAGAAGGAACCCAGACGGGCGGAGGCGGGGGGAGGGGATCCATATGCTCGGTTGTTGGTGGGCTTCGCTCTCATCACGGGCCATTAGAAATGCCCTGCATCTGCTGCCATTCTCTGGCTTTGCCCTCAGCTCCAGGCTCTCATCAACGATGGGATTATGGGGCCCGACATCGACATCCCTCCCCAGGCCCCTTGTGCTGCGCCGTTCCTTCCCTTGACCTGCATCCGGATGCGTGGAGAATTGATGCACTACCCAGGTCATCCAATTTCTCTGCACCTATCTATCTATCTTTCCCTTCTTATTGCGTATTCTGTTCCTCGCTTTCTCATATCCACGTAAGCGCGTAGGAAAGAGATATTCATTGCAAGCTGCAATATTTGTTTCTGTAATATAGGGTGCAGCTCAGCTAATGCTGTACGTACGAGGTACGTGCCGACAATTTAGCAAGGGGAGATGGGAGCGGGGACGGCGGACCCAGCACCAGCCTATAACAGCTTGAACCTCGAGTTCGGGCGTAACAGACTGGGGAAGGTGCTTCGCGGCCGAATAGCAGGGCATTGATCATTGTGTGTTAAGAAAGCACGTAGGTACTTTGCAGAGCAGAGGTTAATATGTATTGCATGTGCATTCTCCCTCTAGGCATATGTGTAAGTACTGTATTTTACTGTATTGTCCTTTCGGCCCAGTAAGGCTGGCGAGGCTCTCAAAACTACTATGCATCGAGTCCTGGATTTCCAGGTGTTGGTCATAATACGAAGCCATAGTCGATTGCATGATCATATATTCACATGCATATGACGAATGTAGTAGAGACCAGATGGTCTTGTTCCAAAGAGGCAACAAGACAGTCCTGCGCGTCAGTCTCATTCGGGGCAGGCAGTTGATAGCCAGATCTACCGTGTATCTCTCTTCTGTCCACGTCCCAGAAAAAAAAAGCCTGGGCAGCGCTTGCAGTGGCCGAAACACAGGCTGACATGGTCTCCAGCCTGAAAAATCTGGAGCAAATCATTTAAATTCCATCTGCAGCTAGAGGTTCGGGCCCCATTGCGCCCACGGGTCTGTTTCTCATGGCATCATCTGACCAAACAAGATAACCAAGCGACTACCTATTCGGGCCACAACAGTATATTGATCAGTATATTAATGCGGCGCAACTCGTTGTCTACTTGTAACTCCACGTGGGTTAACGACAAAGCATTATGAAGATCTATGGCCGTGATGCCGTGGAAATTCGGCTGGAATGGTTGTCTCCCTGTCTCTCCCCGTTGAACTCTTTTATGCTGCCGTGCGTCTTCTTCTTTTTCTTTTCCTCCTTCCCGCGCCATTCCGAACATGCGCCTGTGGTAGTCTGGCAGGGGGGGTGTGGAGGAGCTGGTGCCCTGTAGGCGGGGAACGAGAGTGAGCCAGACACGGCGCGCTACGCACGACGTATCCGTACATTACAATTACCAGCCATTGATACCACCAGCCAGTCGAAAAACTGCCCCGAGGTGGTGGGAGAGGTGAAGCCGATCGGATGCCGCTACTGCTCCTACCAGTAGTTCGAACATGTCGCCTCCACTCCGAGCCATTTCGAACAAGGCAGCGGATGCAACTAATGATCGAGATACCATCATCGATCGATGGATTGAATCATATCGAATACTCGTGGCTTTTTTTTTTTTTGAAATCGTCATTTTGTTTCCAAGCATTAGAAAGCCAGTCTCTGGATGGTTATGACGCTGCTTGGGGAGCCCCATTTTCAATGTTATATGCCGGCCCAGAAATCCCCATCTACTGCACCAATGGTTCGAACTGGCTCGACTGGCTACAGTTTTCTTTAATGATCCCGGGTCCGTCTCTCGAATCGTCTAAACTCTATCGCCACGGATCTTTCTCCTTAATTCTAGTCAGGCAGTCCCTGATTCCTGTCAAACTGTCTTGATTTTGACCGCTATACTAGCCCGAGCTCGGCATGTTGGGAGTTTGCGAGACTGTCAAGTCACAAGCGAACAGCCGTTCACAATGTCAATTTCGTGCACCGCTTCACCCGCCACTTTTTTTTATTCTACACGAAGCACACGCTACGGCTAGACGTTGCCTGCCATGCAACGAGTTGCGAGTCCCAGCAAAAGCCGCTTGCTGGAAGTCCCTACAGAGTGGATCACCGGTAAGCAAAGAGGTCATTCGTCCCGTGATGCCATCGTCGGGGAAAGAGGAAAACGCCATGCATGGGTGCAATGGGCCAGGTTATTGGGGGTTTTCGATAGGGCCGGGGGTCCATGAGCGCTCGCCACGGTGGATTCAGGCGGCGCTCAGTGCTCTGATCCTATGGAGAGTCCTACCTACACAGTATCTCTTATTTCATCCCGGCTCGCAAGCATCAACTTTGTTCTCCGGAAGGTAGTGTAGCGCTGGCAATGGGCTAACAAGCCGATCCGGCCTCAGTTTATCATCCCGTGACCTGATTGCGTGTTCGCAACGTGCTAGAAACATGGAGACACGTAGGCTCTTGTGGGCGTGCAGGAGCAGGATATGCTTCATAGCCTGAGTTGCCGCATGCTTTAACGTATGCGGAGGTAGTGTTTAGGTATGTACAGTATGCGTGTGCGCACGCAGGCGTCGGCGTTTGACACGGCGGACCATGTACCAGAGATGTCTGAATGTGATGGATGGGAGAGTTCCTCCTGCGCGTATGGCTTCCGGCAGTGGCCTCGCAGAAGGATCGTGCAATCAACGCCTGCGGTGGGGAGCAGGGGGCCTGCACAGCTCGCACATGCATCGAGGTAGGTGTGGGAACTGCCTACCTGGATACTTGTCAGGGATGTGATCGAGCTCGAGTTTCTACTGAGGTACGAGGCGAGCGAGGTACTGTGTGTAGATGGTCAGCGAGCAGCAGAAGAGCCGGTCAGTCAAAGGACCTCGACATGGACCACTGAGTAATCCAGATATTCCATCTGGACCGACCTCTGCCTGATGGGGAGCTCACACAAGACCCGAGGTTCGTGAGACTAAAAAACTAGGTAATTTGGCGGCAACTTCCATAGACGCCGGCAGTGGTCAATGGTGGACAGTGCTGCGCAATGATGCTGGAGATGCACTCGCGGCCGTTAAGAACAGTACATGCATCCCCTATGCCGTGGGTAGGACGAATTTCAATAGAGCGCACTTGTTCGGTCGGTTCACACACAACTTTTTGCGTGGCCATTTCGACCGGCTTTCACGGTATCTGTCGGCTCTTCTCTGTCCGCAGCTGGGTCGCAGTACTAAATGACGAGAGAGCACTAACACGACAATCTGATTGGATGGCCGCCAATAGTCATGATGCGGCGCTTGAGATCGTCCAGAGTTGGATGTCGAGGCCCTGCAGGCACCCATGTCGTCCGGTGATGCTGTGCCATGCGTAGGTACTTTGTCAAGCACTGCACCGCGCTGCGCTACACTAGGGATGTAGGGGCTCTCTGGGCAACTACTGGGGGGGAGATGATGTCGGCTGTGAGAAGATACTTCTTGCAAGGTGGTCTGATCAAGACGATGCCAAAGCGCTTGGTTCCGAGTCTTCGAGGTCCATAAGGCAGGAGGATTTTGTGGCCTGGAGCCCCATGACTTCGGATCGAGAAAGATTATTGAACTGAGCTTCTTCTCCAACGGCCTGGGGATGCAACTACAAGGGGCTCCAAGATTAGGCCCGCTCGCTGCCGCGAGGCATGGCATGGATAGCATGTTTCCCACTGGATCGGACCATGAGTTTGCCCAGTGTGCACCGGGCTGCCGAAGCGCCTCAGGGCTTGTTGCTGGAATGACTTTAAGAATGTCTGTACTCCGTATCTGCCATTGAGTATGATAGAGAACAAGGCACTTGTTACAGGGTGGAGATCTCAGATAGCAGGTCGGCATGCTACGAGATACCTACCTAGACAGTGCGATTGGAACCTTTCGAATCAGAGCAGAGCAAGTTGCCAAGAAGGAATGGGAAAGAAAGACTCTTGGTGCTGTTGTATCGACGCACACATCCGAAGGCCGGGAATCTAGAGCAGGTCTAAAATGCATATCACCTCTTCGCAAATGGCAACTACCAACGCGGCTGCCCAATCGGCGTTGGTTTCGTTGGGAGCTCCATTCCTTCTAACGTTTCGGGCTAATCTCAAGACGCAGGTGGAAAGGGGGATCTGCTTCAAGCTTGTGGTGAGGCGTCGTGTTGAAATGTTGTTATCACTTCTTCCCTCTGCCGTATGATATCCCGCAGCCGGTGAGAATGCGTTTTTGTTCTTGCGAGGATACATCCTTGATAGCATGGATTCTGAACAAACATGAGATATGTACTGGGCAAGACAAGAAAGCTTAGCTGCCATTTTCAGATCCAAGCAGTATGAGGGCAAGTGCTTGTCTCTCCGCGCTTTACTCAAATTAGAGTTTCTCCAGGTTTTCGTTGGACAACGGTGACAGAGACCTTGACCTATTAGAGCTAGGTGACCAAGAGCCCTTCCTGTAATTTCGAGCAGCGTTGCAGCCGGCTGAGGTCGCATTCAGAGGGCGCGGCGAGCCGTCGATCGGAACCAGAGGAAACCTCTTATTACATATCCTTGCTCCTCTACACAGTACACCTAGATGCCTAACCTACGGTCGCCAAACAAGCGACCAAATGCTACCTCGCACGCCATCTCAGCTTTCGAGTCAGGTTGGCGTGCATGCACTGGAAAGCCAGACTGATTCCTAGCTCGGTCGGATCCTACCGTCGCAAGGTTCCTTCAACTCATCACAAGCTCAGCATCGGCTCCGAATGATAATATTGCGCCGTCTAGACGACATTGTTGCTCCGGTGATCATAGCAGATCATTCGGACTGTAATGTCGGTAACTCGGAAGCTTTGATCAAGAGGCGTCAACCGGATTTGACGGATCTCCTAGCTGCAACACCGGCGTCAGGATTGGCCGTTGACGCCAGAACGCTTCCACCGCCGGCTCACAAGAAAGATTGCACCGGCGAGGGCCCTACTGAACGCCATGGCTGGAGAAGTGGGCGCAGAGATCGCTAGAAACAGGGACCCTGAATCTTTTCCAAGATTTCCTTAGCATCCGTTGTTCGGGTGCAATACACCCGGTGTATAGCTTGGGACGGCCATTCTGGGCTCAATTTCGGCGTCGACGGTTATTACCCAGCTGTATGCCAACCAAAAAGGCTATCAACTCAAGGCCTTTGGCTCTCGTATCAAGATTTCAGCCCCGTTTGCCCCTGATATGAACCCGATTTCTTTTTCATACAGAGGCCTGCAGAAAAAGGGTCGCCAATTCCAAGACCTTGCGTCGCTGGGAGGTGCTGGAGTCAAGTATGCGATCCTATACTCGTCCATTTGCGTCGCCCTCCAAGTCATCCCAGATGGGCAGTGTATACTTGTACGTGGCCCAAGTATCTCGCCGGCCCAGGGAGGCAGAGTGCATGATGGCATCTCTCAGTCTTGTCCCAGATGATTTCCTGTGATTCAGGGTACCCCAGATTGACGTGACGAACCCAAGAGGCCGGAAAGGACAATGCTGCTGTGTTGTGCCGCGAGCCGAATGGCGTTTCTCCGGTGTACCATCTTGTACGATGCAGCCTGCCGTTCGACATATCGGCAGCTTCTTGACGTATCGCCAACGACTTGGTTCACAGTGACCTGGAAATCATGTGTAATCGATGCACCGAGCCGGCGGCAGCTTGCCGAGGCGCATCCTCAACCCAAGAGAATAAGACAAGCGTAAACCAGCGCTTCGCATCACGAACGCCAGCTGCTTGATGAGGCAGGCATTGTCCGTTTTATTATGCGCCACATGAAAGTGGGCGGCATCGTCCGAGCTGGGAGATCATCTTCAAGCCAAATCATGAAGATCCCATAATCATGGCACGGGTGGTGATGATCCAAGATGCTTCCATGCACGTGAGACAGTCATCTACCGGCATAATGGCAACAGCACAGGATAATTAGATTTGCGGAACACTTATCGAGCTTGCTATACTCCAGGATGGTAAAAGTACATCGTCAGCCTTGCACGAAAAGTTGCTATTTTTGCGTTGGTATCCTTGCTGCACATTGGAGGATCTCCGACATACCCATTGATGGTCCCGGGAGATGCACCGCAAACAGCAGCAGCTCTGGCAAAGTTTTGAAGTGCAGCTGTCTACGTAATCAGCCTCAAGATCTACACACGCCTGCAACCCGGGGGCTCCATCGGTTGTGGTATCGATGCTGCTTTGACACGGAACCGGACTCTCGCTGCAGCAGAATTTATGGTTGACTTGACAGGAGATGTCAGTGTCGTAGGTATACAGCATACCCACAGCTTGCCGTTAACCGGTTCTAGTGCGTGCCTATACCCAGCTTGGCAACGAGCAACCACAACTCTTTTCACTGGGTCAAGAAATGAGGCTCAACAGTCAAAACCAAAAGGGTCGATCGGGGGTGTGTACTGTTCACATCTAGATCCCGACGTTACCCCAGGCGCCCGCCGAGCTGTAAGAGCCTCAAACCAGAATCAGTCGATTTCTCGCGACGGCTTCCAGGGTCCGTTTGGAACTTTGCAACGATTGGTCGTCCAACGTCGAGGCCCCTGGCCTACTCGAGCCAGCACGGGTCTGTATCTGGCACGTGCCATGCCATTGCCGAGCACTTGGACGCTCCCCACGGCTGGGCGCTTACCAGACTCGGCTTGGACCCCCGACAAGCGCTGAAACGCCAACTGTCTGATCTGTGCCAACATCGTCACGAAGCTCGTCGACGAATTCAGGCCGTCTCGCATCGTCCGTCGGTGGAGTTGGACGGCGTTTCTACTGCGTTTCTGCTTGCCCAAACTCAGCCCACCGCGCCTGGATTCCAAGCCAACCCGCGCTCCTCTGCCATCCTCCTGACTTGTGCGGCCTGGTCCTCTCTTACCTTGTTGGGCAGCCCCCCCTCGAACCGTCAACAGGTACGAACGGTAAGTGGGTGACTCGTGCATACATAGCATGTGCGACATGATATCTGGTGGGTGGATGGGTATGGATGCATACCACCAGGCCCTGGCGCTTGGAAGCCGCCCGTGGGTCCATTCTCGTTCTACTCGTGCTTCGTCTTGATCCGATTTCTCTACTACCTTCTTTCGTAATCAACCAACTTTCGTTTCACCTCTATTCTTCTTTTCCTCTTCCGTTTCCCGGTCGAGCTGTCGGCTGTCTGTTTATCTTCGTGTGTGTGTGTGTCTCTTCTTCGCCAAGGTCGGATAGACTTTCGACATTCCATTCTTTTCTTGCTTCGCACCTCGGGGTCTAGGTCGCGCTTTTACTCTCTCCTTCGACAACTTGTTCACTTTTTTTATTTTTCGCTTCACGACGCCGGTCGTCATTTATTATCGATATTCTTGGTTGGTTGTGTTATTGCGTGGTGGAGGATTAGAAAGGGTCAAAAGGTCCGAGGACCGAAAGAGGCGATTCAGGAAAGCAAATTTGGGAATACGGCGAACCGCCTTCAACTACGCCCAATATGGTCAACAAAGTGGTGGCAGCCTTCGTGGCTATGGATGCGCTGTTCGCCTTGATGGGAGCCATCATGATGGGCTTCTCCGTCATCGTGCTCAACACCTGCTTCAACCCGCCGACCGAGGGCAACGAGGCGGCTCGCGACCTGCTGTACCAGAGGTTTCCGCTGACGGCGGGTATCGCCAACGCCGCCTTGACCTTGTTCATCTTCTTGATCACCCTCCCCGCGCTGTCCACGCCGGCTCGCGGTTGGTTAAAGTTCGCCGGCTACCTGGTCACCATCGATGCCATCTTCACCATGATCATCGGCCTGGACCTGTGGATCATCACTCTCAAGACGCGCCAGGAGTTCTTCGATATTTGGGTCAGCCAGAATGCCGATGTGCAGTCGCTCCTCCAGACAACGGTACGTTGACCTCATCAGTGTCTTTGCTATGTTATACTCATTCAATAAACAGTTCCAATGCTGTGGATACTTCAACAGCACTTCTCCGGCCTTTGTTACCGACGTCACCTGCCCGAGTCCTGCCGCCGCCGCTCTGATCAAGGGATGCGCCTCGCCGCTGACCTCGTTCACCAACGTCTTCGTCGATAACATCTTCACGGCTGTATTCGGCATGGTCGGAATCGACGTGGGCATGATCATGGCCATCGCATGCCTGATCAAGGACCGCAAGGAGCGGGAGAGGTTCCGATACATTGATGAGAAGAACGGTGTCAAGGGCGGCTTCTAAGGAAGCCGTGCCTCGTATTCATCACGCTTCGCTTCTTCGACTCGCCCAGAACGGCGACTCTTATTCCCGCATACGGTTGCGCCTCGCCGATACCATTTGGCATAATTACCCCCCTCTCCATGGCGCCTACCTTGAACCGATTCTTGAACTACGGAGCTGGAAACTCCTACCTTTATGTGCCGAGAGCAATGGAGGTGTCATTGACAAGGCAAACGTGGAATTCGAGACCGGATGCGCAGCCTCGAGCGCCCCGTACACTTATTCCACGAACCACATGATCCGATGTTGGTTTTCCGTCAGCGGACACATGTGGCAAGATGGCTCCTCAGATATGGTGTTGATAATACTCCCGACAAACGTCCCCCCGTTTCTTTTGCTTTAAGAACTATTCGGTTTGAAACGCTGGTGGCAGCACCCGTTGGCAGATGTTTGTGCTGGTATTGTGAGATAGAGAAGATATAACGAAAATGAAAAATCAATAAAGCGAAATGACGAGCTTTTGGCGATTGGAATTTGCCTGTGAGATTCTACGTATCAGCACTCGCCATGACCCAGATGTGAGAGAGCTAACTGGATTCCATGATCAAACTCGAAGCATATTCGACAAGAACGTTCATTCATTACCAGCAAGGAATAACCTCCTCAAGGCTTGTCTCGAGGGCGGACTGGGCGCGGCATATTGATATGATCCTGGAATGGAATAGACTCGAGAGATACTATCAAGAGTGTTGGGAGGGAGCTGGTCGCTCATAAGACAAAGAGATCCTCGCGACTTGAAATACAGCAGGCACTTTCCTTTTGAAATGGCAGGATGATTCAGAGGGAAGATCTCCTCAGTTATGCGGAAGTACTATGTCACAGTCCTTGTCTTATCGCCAGGAAAGCACGCAGAAGATATCTGATTTGAGAATGACTTGACCCCTACTCTGAATTAGTATTTCGAGTTCTTCATATACCAAGAATACCATCAAGTATTCTTCCTTGTATGCGGATTAGTCAATCAAGTATATTTATATACAAAGATATGTGTTTTGTCCAAATGTATTCTATGAGGAGGATTTCCTACCAGGCTCGGTTGTTGATTGACACCTCTAGTATGGCTGCATCATATATTTACAACTGTACGAAAGTATGGGCCCGTTATTAGTGTTATCATGACCTGACTCTAATCAACTATAAGAAGTCCCCCTTTGTTCCGCCAATCTCTGTTGTTTTCAAAATACAGACTGATTGGGTTTCTCGCTCTGCCCATCAAATATGGACAGTAGCACTGCGTTGAAAGATTTACAACACCGGTCTTTTACGATCTTTTCTGAATATCCTCGAATTGTCGATCGCCAAGAATAAGCTCTTGTTTATTCCTGGTTTATGATGAGACTTGCGACGAGCAGCCCTGTAGTCGCTAATAAGCATTGTTAGCGTATTCATGAATCATCACTATCCACCACGCACTATCCAAAGCATTTATAGTCGAGAAGGACCATGCGACACCAACAACTTTGGACCATCCCGTCGTTGCAATTCTTATAGAGCTGCACCTGGTAGTATCTGTCTGACCTCTGCTGCATACTGCCGGAGCTGGAAAACTTGGCCAATCATCTCCGTCGACGCTCCAATTGACCTGCAGATTATAGTACACCAACTCTGGCCTGCCAAGCTCTAATACACGGGAATAGTCACATATCAAACAGCAGCGTTTTTTCTTCTTCTTGTTTTTCTTCTTGGTCTCTTCCCAAAAATACACCCATGTCTAAACCCTGGATCTTCGTGTCGCCCTCGAGCCGCGGCATCGGGCACGCCGTGACGCGGCACCTCCTCAAGCACACGAGCCTGCCGATCGTGGCGACGTGCCGGTCCCGCGACACGGCGGCGACCAAGGCCTCGCTGCTGGACGCTCTGGGTCCGGCCTGCGCGTCTCAGCACGAGGTCGAGGACCACGCCTCGCGGCTCGCCGTGCTGCGCCTCGACGTCGCCGACGAGGGATCCGTCGCCGACGCCGCCGCCCAGGCCGCCGAGCTGTTCCCCCCGGCCTCGCACCACCTGCACCTCGGCGTCGCCGTCCCGGGCATCCTGCACCCCGAGAAGAGCCCCGCCCAGGTCGACTATCAGAAGGCCGAGGAGACGTTCCGGGTCAACGCCCTCGGCCCGCTGCTGCTGATGAAGCACTTTGGCGAGTTTCTGCCGCGGAAGCGGACGGAGCTGCTACCCCCACCGGGCCAAGAAGGCGAGACCACAGCCGGGGCGCTGCGCCTCCCCCGGCACGCGACCTGGCTCGCCATGTCGGCGCGCGTGGGCTCCGTCTCGGACAACAGGCTGGGCGGGTGGTACAGCTACCGGGCGTCCAAGGCGGCGGTGAACTCGCTGGCGCGCACGTTCGACCTGCACCTGCGGCAGCGCAGCGGCGACCGCGCCCTGGCCGTCGCGTACCACCCGGGGACCGTCAGGACGGGCCTGAGCCGCGAGTTCTGGGCCGGCGTCCGCGAGGACAGGCTGTTCAGCCCCGAGTTCGCGGCCGAGCGGCTATGCGAGGTCGCCGCCTCGAGGACGCCCGCGGACCATCGCGGGCGCATCTGGGACTGGGACGGCAAAGAGATTTTGCCGTGAGAGGAGGGAAGAAAGAGAAATTGGCAGTCGGGTGATGGATAGGATGACGACACGCCACGCGAGGATCCTAGAAGGTAGATGGCTGCAAGGTCGTTATCACATTAATTTATAGAACCAGAAGAAAGTTGGCGGCTGAGCACTGGATTCATCGGTGCTCAAATGTAAAGTAGTGATCGAGGTGGAATAGGTAGCCTTTGCAGCGATTAAATTAAAGAGAGAAGAGCCATTTCCAGACCATAAGAATCAAGGCTCCATATACCAGAAGGAGTTGTTGCCTTTATATCAGAGACCGATTGTACGACCACCGCAACCTGACCAAGTTATCTTGACTATAGCACAATGGCACTGTTCCAATAAAATTGGCCAAGTCAATGTGACTACTTGTGCTGTAAGAACATGTCGTCTAATCCGAATGGAATACGATGGTGTGTCATCCAATGGGTCAATACTGTGCTCTGGTTTGAACGTGTGTATATATCTCTATCAAGCTTCGTCATTATTAGGAAGGCTTTTAAGAGGTTGCTTTTCAAAACAATGCAAAGTCCTGTTTCTGAACTCCATGCTCAATTAGACAACCTTTTTGCCGTCATTATCATAGAAGTAAAAAAAATCATCTTGCCTGGATCGACTGGATCGATTATAATGCCACATCCTGGAAGCTGGCGCCGTCACCGGGACTGGGCGCTGGTTTGTCGTCATCGTCATCATTGTCATCGTCGGCGGCACCGTTGCCGTTTCCTTCATCCTTGGCCGACTTCTCGGCATCCTTGGGCCGTAGAGCCACCTTCTGGTCCTCCTTGTCTTCGAGCCTCATCTTTTGTTCTGCCTCTGCCCTGGCCTTCTCCTCGGCCTTCTCGTCACCGCCATCTTCCTCCTCATCATCGTCACTGCTCTCCTCCTGCTTGTCCTTGCTTTCTTCCTTGGCCTCGCCATTCCCAGCAGTGGGCTCTGGGGGCAGGGCCTTTTCCTGCTGCGATTGCGATTGCTGTTCTGGCTGCGACGATCTCGAAGCCATTGTGTCGGTCTCATTCGGGCCAGGCCGGACGGCATCGAGGTAGAATTTCGTGACTCCCAGGATCCTGCCATTCTTTTCGCAGGCTTCGACCCACTCGGGGCGGACGACCGGGATGTTCATCTCGACGGCCTTTTCCCAAGCCATGCCGCGTCCCTCGGTGGTGACAAAGTGCGTCGTGTCGATCCGGACACCGTCAACGATCTTGGCCCCAATGCGCTCGACTGCGCTGGTGAGGGACTCCTTCATGGCACCGGGCAGGATGCCAGTGGTGATGGTGATGCCGGACAGGTCGGTCATCTTATGCGTCTTGACGACGACCTCCTCGGAGCGGTAGGTGCCGGCGCTCGTGCGCAGTACCAGGTGGAACCAGTACTCGGTGTCGACGGCGAGACCGCTGATCTTGGTGCTGTGCATGTGCAGGGGCCGAGGGATGTTGCCCGCCTTCTGGCCATTGCGGTAGAGGCTCAGCGAGATCAGGTCGGCCGTCGCCAGCTCAATGGGGTCCCACTCGAGCACGACCGAGGTCTGCGTGGCATTGCGACAGCGCAGGACGGGGACGGAGGGCTGCGAGGCACCAAAGGCACCGAAGATCTGGTCTTGGAGCGCCGAGAAGCGCGACTCGGCAGCGGATTCGGACTTGGTGTTGCGCGCGACGGTGATATCAACAATGGAGCCCGAGGCAATGTTGGGCGGGAGGAGGATGGAGGGAAACTCGATCTACATGGATCAATCCAGATTAGCAAGTGAAGGAGAGTATACAGCGAGCGACAGCGGAAGGATTGTTTGCGATGGGCGACAGGTTCACGCCCAGTGGGAAGCTATCCAAGCCGGGAAGCTCCAAGAGGCCACCTACCAATCGTTTATCAGGCGTCAAGAGCACAGTGACGCCGGCATCGACCTTGCCGACGGTCAAGGAAACCAACATGCTGGGCGGGATCTGGTCAGTCTCGGTGTCGGAGATGCTGCAACTCGAGTCTTAATTGGCGTGGCGTAATGGTCTGTCTCTCTCTCTCTCTCGGCGCAGAGCGGGCAGACGGGCGGCTGTCGTCTTTTTTTTGTGTGCATGGAAGTTGGATTTCTTGGAGATTGCAAGTTCACGGTTACATTTGGGCAGGGGCGCCACTAGCTGGAGCAATGTGTCTTGCCGATCGTTTTTGGGGGAGCTTGGACATTTCTTAGTGCTAATCTGTACAGTGAACCCCTGATCGGCCAAGGACCAGCACATGCAGCGTCAACTCTATTACCTATCCGTTGTCAGCATTGCCAGGCTTCTTGTTAAAAGAACTTGTCGCATTACTACCTACTTACAAGACATATCAGAGTCAATTCACGCCAGCCATGATTCACTTTCTTGGTAACCTGTACCATTCCCATGTCTAATTCTGTTTCTATCATTGCTGTTCCAAAGCCTGACCGTTTCGATATGCCGAGCCAAATAGAACTGGGGTATCTCATGATTTTGTTCATACAGCTTGCAATACATATTCGTACATGTCTGCCGAAAGCAGTCTCACCTCGTCTTCATCTCACCACTTTTGTGAATAGCCCGTCTTTTTGTTCGAGCCCTGATTTGGTCGAGAGGATTTGTTGCGCGGGTCGAAACGTTTTTTTACAGCAGGGCCGGACGAACCATCAAGCCGTTGCAAAGCGGTTGCGATGATCATCCGCCCGATATCCAGTATTTGCGATTCAAACTTGAGTTGGCAGAGTTCTTTCGGGCCAGCACATTGAATACGCAGAGTTCCGTATAGATCGAAAGGGTTGTTCTTGGGCGGCTGCACCCCGTGTGGTACAAGCCTCCTGCCATATCGATCGTACCCTTTCTCTTCGAGCGCAAGACGGATCGCACGGTTGAGAAGCCGCTGTGCTGTCGTGTTGACAAAGGGAGGAGCTGCGCCTCCGTGGATGACGACTGACCACCATAGTGGTCGGCTTCCGTCAGAAGCCTCAATGTAGCGATCCAACACGCTGCCCGTCGCCGGATGCTCGGGTACGTCAAACGACCTGATGTCCTGCTGGGAAAAAGCATGGCTTTGGCTAAACACCACCCATACTTTGCTCTCTTTCGATCCGACGTGACCTGTCCGGGGATCGTTCAGAGGAACTTTCAGAGCTCGTAGAACGCTTGGGAAATCGATTTTGTGCGCCTTAGCCACGGTATGGTGACGCGATTGTCGGGAAAGGACCGCGTTGGAGGCGTTGTCAGGCACAGGTCGTGGGCCATATCCAGCAGGGCTGTCAAATGCCTTGGGACTCCATTGCTGTTCCTCACCCTGGTGTTGGAACTTCTTTTGATAGCCGAGACCTGGAGCTGGATCGTTGGAGTGAGAGGCTGTGGCAAAACGCCTTGGGAGGGTCGTTCGCATCGTCCTAGGAAGCCCACAGACGGGGCTGCTGAAAGGCGCCCTCATCATGATGCTAGCCAAATCCTTCTTTGTCCAACTGAGTCGCGAGCACACATTGCTTCAGTCGCCACGTAGCTCTCGTACTGGCAAGTCGAACTAGGGTGCGAGGTTTTGGCGGAAAAGTGGTGAAGCCGTTGGAAAATCCTAGTCACCCAGGTAACTAGGAAAGTTTTGGAGGTGCCAAAGCTATAGGACACCGAGACACCGCACTACCCGTCTGGAGGCGTTCAGATCCGGTCTTCAATGGGATGGGTGCTAGTAATTCAGATCATGTACATTGATTGGTACACCAAGATGATGGGTAGCCGACATACTAAGGTTAAGTGAATGTACCCGACTGCCATAAAACTTTTTTTTTTTTTTTTTTTTTTTTCGGCGCCTCCGTCCCAGTGACTCGAGCAAAGTCTCAGTGGAGGGTGGGAAAAGGCCTGAAGGCGCTCAGGTTGGCCCCTCCACAGGCTCAAGCAGCGCCTCCGTCCAGTGGGAGTGAGCCCAATCACCGCCCCCCGAAAACCCATTTAAAGGTCGGCGCAGCCCACTCATGCGTCAAGGACTGTGCTGTGCCCACTTTTTTGCCCATCGCTCCATTCTGGTTCAATAAAGCCCCTCCATCGTCACCACAGGATTTTGTTGTCCCTCAATCCCCAAACAACACACCAACTCCACAACCCAACTCAAGACTCCCGACCACTTGCACACCTCTCAACCAGAGTAACCAGCAAGTCGCCAACATGCCTAAGAACAAGGGAAAGGGAGGAAAGAACCGAGTACGTCTTGCAAAGCACTCCCCGTCGCGACCATGCTGCCCCCACCCCACATTCCTCCATATCTCCGTCTTAATACCTTTGCTGACATCAAAAACAGCGTAGAGGAAAGAACGAGAACGACAACGAGAAGCGTGAGCTCGTCTTCAAGGATGAGGGTCAGGAGTATGCCCGTAAGTCACCCGCCGACTGTTTTGAAACCACCTTTTGCGCCTTACTCGCCCTGCTTCCTTCTGCCCCTCTGACCGCCGTGCCGGGGAGACCAGCCCGCGTCTCTGCCCGAGCACCACGTCGGCGCAAAAATCACCCAGAACTGTGAGCGCATCGAGCACAAGCTGACAAGACATTACAGAGGTCACCAAGATGCTTGGTAACGGCAGACTCGAGACCCTGTGCTTCGACGGCACCAAGAGACTGGTATGTATCTCTGCGCTGTTCCCGCCGTAATTTCGCGCGACTAACCGCCGCCTCCACAGGGTCACATTCGCGGCAAGCTGAGGAAGAAGGTCTGGATCAACCAGGGAGATATCATCCTCCTGTCGCTCCGTGACTATCAGGACGAGAAGGGTGATGTCATCATGAAGTGTAAGTACCCAGTTTTTCTATTTTCTTTCTCTGCCGTTGCGCACAAATCATACGATGTCACACATGCTCACATACATCCTCCAGACACCGCCGACGAGGCCCGTTCGCTCAAGGCCTACGGTGAGCTTCCCGAGTCCGCCAAGATCAACGAGACCGACACCTACGGCCCTAACGAGGACGGCGAGTGCAACTTCGAGTTCGACGAGGACCGCGACAGCTCCGACGAGGAGGGCGGCAAGGAGATCGAGATCGACGACATCTGAACGAGGAGATGCTACTCACAAATGCACTGTCCGCCTGGTTCTCCGGTTCCCTGCAACACACGAGAAGCCTCAGGTAGCCAAAACAGACGAATCCGGGCAAAGCTGTCTTCTCTCTCAAACCGGTCACATCTCTGGTTGTGTTCGATCGCTCGAAAGCCACCCTGGAAGAGACCGGTTCCTCGACAGTTGGGCATGTGTCAGTTGAAGGAAAACCATGGTGGGAGAGACGTCATGGTTCATTGGATGCGTTACTCGTTCTTTTTTTTCTCGCTACTTGACTACTTCTGAATCGTCCTTGTTCCATAGGGATGAGTTTAATGACGATGGATATGACTTTCCACTATGGTAGACTCAATGCATACATTTCATGTAACCTTTTCCCCTACGAAATTTGTTTGCACTTCAACTTCCGCCCACATGACTGTTCATGCCCTTCTTGTGACATCAGTGGCCTTGGTATTAAAATAACAACAACACGACTAACACGAATGAGGCGATCTCGCCGTTGGGTTGGCTACTATTTCAATTCTTTTTATTCAAACTAATTTGGTTCTTTGGTCACGCCTATAGCTCGAGGATCATGCCAGTCCTGTAGCCAGCCTTTTCCCTCCCAAGCTCATTTTTGAAGCTTTCGAAATCCCCGTCGCATCTTCTCCGCTCTCTACGGCAGTCTAAACTAGACATGCTTGATCTTGCGGTTCCTTCCTAAACAGAAATGGGCGTGTGAAGATACCCGTTTGTAAAGCCATGATCCCCAACAGCTCGCGCATTTGGCTCATGTCTATCGAATCCCCGTGCGCCCAGATCAGCACGAAGAAGAATATCTCAACGACCTCATTGGTGAGGTTCGTGACTTTACCAAGAAGTGCAGTTTCGTTATTTAATTTAGCCCTTGATGGATCTGGGCGCCTTGTCGGCCGATAATAAAAATTGGACACCATTTTTTCGATTACAGTGCACATGGATAAACAATGGCAGCTGATTTACCAGTCATCATCGTCGCCTTCGTCGTCTATCACACAATGTTAGCATCAACCATCCATTCAACAAATGGACATATTCGAAAGAAACTTACCACTATCGCCAACTTTTTGCTTCCGTTTCTGAAGTGCTGCTGCCAATGCGTCTGCCATGTTGGGCGCGCCGCCAGGTGTGACACCAGCGGGCGGCAGTCCACTACCATGCGGCCCGGTATCGCTGCCTGATGGGAGGGCTGCGCTTCTATCGTTGATCTGAGATCTGTCCACCTTCTTGAGGCCGCCCACACCTCCTGCCTTTTGGATACCCACAAGCATTGCTGAACGTCCGGTATCAGCCGCTGGAGCTGCAGGTACTCCCGAGGCATACCCGGAGTCGCGATTTGGCGGAGGCGGCGGCGGCGGCGGAGGCCCGCCAACACCACCCGGAGGAGGTGGAGGCGGAGGCGGCGGCATACCAGCACCACCGGGAGGGGGAGGAGGCGGTGGCGGGGGAGGCATGCCAGCACCACCTAGCGGTGGAGGTGGTGGTGCGTTGGAAGTCGGTAGTGGCGGCGCCGGGACCGCTCTGGGAGGTGGAGGCGGAGCGGCGGGTGCTGCTGGCACCGGTCTCGACGTCGGAGGGGGCAATGGAGGCGCACTCGAAGCTGGGGCTTTGGGCGGCAACGACGGAGGCAAAGGCGGGGCCGGTGTGTCCCTGGGCGGCGGCGGCGGCACTGGGCCTCTGGACGGAGGTGCGGGAGGAGCAGTGGTACGCGGTCCGGCAAATGGGGGAGGCACGCCGAACCGTGCGCCGGAAGCGTCTTCGGCATCCAGCGGGGTCTTGGAGGGCCGCGGTGGAGGGGGAGGCCCAGGCGCAGGGGCGGCTGGCACCGGGCGCACGGGCTCCTGGTTTGCGAACTTGCCAGCATCAGGCAACGGCGGCGGGGCGTTAAACCGCGGCCGTGGAGGAGGCGGAGGCGTCGAGTCCTGCGGAGGAGTCGGCTCACGGTGAACATCTGCCTTGGCGGGCCCCCTCTTTGATCCGCGAACCGGAGGTGGTGGTGGAGGAGCACCACGGCGAGATCCAGACGACGATGTGAGCTCTGACGTTGGTCTGATACCCGGAGGAGGTGGTGGCGGAGCTCGACCATGTCCGCTGTTGCCATTGACGGGAGGCGGGGGAGGCGGGGGAGGTGCTGTAGACCTGGGAATCGCATCCGGCGGCTGCTGCTTCAGGAAATCCACAATGAAGTCCTGGTTGTCTTTTATGAAGTCGTCGGTCAGGCCCTGCTCCGTCAGGAAGTTTCCAAAGTTGTCTCGCCAGAGAGGATCATAGGCTTCCAGAGTAGCAAACTCGGAGCCTGGTTTGTGGAAGCCATTCACGCCGGCAGGAGGCGATTTAGTATGTAGTGGTGGAGGCGGCGGCATGGTGCTGCTTTGAGGAGACTCTGGCGGCGTGGGAGCAGAGGCATGCCTATGTCCTCCAAAGATGCTTCCAAATAGGCCGCCCGACTTGACAGGTTGGCCGTGTCCGCCAAAGGGAGTGTTTCTGGTAGCTTTGCTGGCATTCCTTTCCCTCTCGTCCATCTTCTTCTTGAACTGCTTGGCCTCCTTCTCATCCACAAACGACAGGCCTGCCAGGCATTCCTCGAGTTCGAAAGTATGGAAAAAGGTTCGGTCCTGGTTATACTGCCAGGTGTCGTAGATCTCGTGATCCCAAATGACTCCTCGGCCAGTCGGCTAGACGTTCTGTGAGCAATTGGGGGGGCAACTGCGAGGACTGGGGCTCTGACTCACCGATACATCTACCATCTTGAGCCAGTACGTATGTCCCACCAGATCATCGGCGAGCACGATGGCGCCCTGCAGGCCAGTATAGGTCCATTTCGACTTGTTGGGGTATGCGACGTATAACCTGGCGACGGCGACGGCATGAATCTTGTTGGACTGCTTCGGGATGACTCTCTTGACCGTCTCCTTGTCCTCGTCGCTGAGAATGGACGGCATGGCGGGCGGGTTGCGAGCGTCTTCTCGAACGAAGGGTTGCGGTCGGTATGGTGGGAGGATCCCTCTCTCTATCCTACGCCTCTATGCTCCAGCTAGCTTCAGCAGTCTCGGGTGGCAAGCCCAAAAGATCATGGACACGAATTGAGACGAGTTGTGCGATGCGCCCGGCGGCGAGGTCTGGAAAGAGTGCCTTCTGCCTTCGAGAGAGTGTTTGCCAACGTACGCGCGGTGGTGGCGGCGGGCGCTTACTACTAACCTAGTAAGGATGAGGCTCGTAAAGTGGTCGTGGTGGTTTGTGTGTGTTGAGTTGGTCTTGGTCTTGTGCCCCCTGCCTCGACTTGGAGAGAATGGAATGGACAGTCGGACGTCGACAAGATAAGTGGAGGCTCAGCCCAGCCCAGTATTTAGTACAATGGAAGCAGTGGACAAGAGACGATTTAAGAATGTACCTTGACCTTGGGTCTAGGCACGGTACTGTAAGGTAGGTACCTAGATAGTCAGGGGACTAGGCACCTATCTAACCACTGAAGCTGTTCGCTTAGGCGTCAACGAGCAATTATTAGGTAGTTCTTGTCATGCAGAATTGTTGATGCGAGTTTTCCCTTGGGTAGGCAGTCGAGGCAGTGTAAACGCTCTGAATCAAACAGAGGTCCGAGCAATTCCGCCAGCCCGTCACCTCTTCAGAGCAAAACTGAGTTGTTGATTCTTGCGAGAAACCCGAGACGCAAGACCGGTTCTTCCGTCACTGTGCAGCGTTTCTAGCGGGTGGATTGCTTGCGGATCCCCATTGCATCAGCCAAACGTGCCGGCAGGGGTCTCGGTCTGGATCTCCTCCAGAGCGCCAAGCCCACTTTGGGCACGCTCACCTTTACTTGCAGATACGCAACCGCCATTTGTTGCTGTTATTCACCAGGTCTTAAAGAATACATACATACATACATACATGGCAGATATAATTCTTCTTTTCTCTTACGACTGGAAGGAATATCGAAAGCATATGCGTACATTACCTACAGCTCTATGGTCAATCCATCATGATTCACGCTACCATGTACGCTATCGAGAGGGCAGCATCATCTCCATTGCCCAATATTAATCTCCTTGAATCTTCAGTGTTGGGCATGAAATTGCAGTAAATGACCTGGAATTAATGACCGGTGTTGGAAACTCCCTGGCTGGCTGTCAAGGATCACGCCGACCATTCCAAGAAAAGACGGGTAATGAAGAGGATCAAACGTCTTGTTATTAACATTCATGTTTCATTACTCCGTTTCCAGGAGAACCGGCCGACTCAACCAGCAGTAACCGACTTGGCCCTTGCTGTATTGTACAAGATCAAGTCTGGAACGTATTCAACCCTCCCGTAATGGGTCTTGACTATTTATTTATTCAACTCCTTGGCCTTGGCTTGACGCTCCTCCTTGCTGCCCTCCTGCTCGGGCATGCTCTGCGGAACGGCCGGTCCGGGGTGGGCCTGATGGGCGGCGAACTTAGCCGCTCCCTGCGCCTGCGAGGCCGAAGCGGGATCATGAGGCTTGGACTCGGCGTCAATCTTGCCAGTCTTTGGATAAGACGGGGGGCACGACGATCAGCAACTATACTACGGATGTATATAATACAGGAACAGTATGTGGAGTGCAGGGTGTTAAAAAAGAACCCCGTAGTGTACAGAGTAGTGTGGTGTAGGTAACGGAGTGCACTTACTTGGGCGGCGGGGTAGTTCTCCTTGCCAGACATCTTGTCAAATGTATGAGATGGTTTGTTTAGGTTTTCTTTGGAGTTGTGTTTTGAGACTTTGTATGCAGTCAAGAGCTGATTTGCATCAATCAACAAGAGCTGTATTTTAAAATGCGGTGCTGATAGCTCTTATACTGAAGTTTCGGGTTCCTGTTTCGACTTACAGCTGACCTTTTAATGACGTATCTTGGACGCCCCGAGGAGGGGAGGCCTGTGAATGGGGGGTCATGCTAAGGCGGCGATCTAGGGCGTGTAGAGCCGATGATTCGCAGGCACGCGTCTTGGCTTCGACCCCAGATTTTGATAGCTGCAGGCAGAAGAGCACCTGAGGCTCTTCAAGATTTGTAAACTGCGCTATCACCAAGTCAAGGCCCAGACTCGCATCAAACTTGCTGCGCAGCATTCCTGGCAGGTTACCAAGCCTTGGAGACCGTCCAACGCGTGCCTGGGAATCTTGGAAGCCCGCCACTTCAGAGTTGGACCCGGCCTTGCTCCAGGCTGCGCGTGAGAGCCAATCATTACTCAACCACACCTAATCCAGCCCCAATATGCACTTGTCAAGGCCGATACACGGTTGAGCAACTAGGAGGTCGACTTATCGATGCGATTTCGTTTTGGCAATCCTCAAACCATCCCGAGGGACTGACCTAGAGACGTCCTGGTGCCCCGCATGTCTACCAACAATGCCCCCCAACCAGTGAAGCTCTCGCTGCCTCTTGTACGCAAGCCATCTTCCTGATTCCTGCACCACATCACGGCAGCTCACATACCATAGGAGTATCAACAGCACCTATTTCAGGAACTCCGCAGCGAGGATGAGCTCGTGGTTCTTGCCAGAGGACTTGGCCTCACGAGGTTGATCACCAACCTGCTGCATAGTTATGATGCTGCTGGCAACAACTTGATCATTATTGTGGGAGCCGAGGACCGCGAGAATGCTTGGATCGGTGAGGCTCTTGCTGAGCATGCTGCCATCAGCATGGCTCCAAAGGCAAGGGGCTTGACCGTCGTCAATACCGACTTCACGAGCGTCGCTGCAAGGGAAAAGATGTACGCAAAGGGTGGCATCTACAGCATCACCTCCCGGATCTTGGTCGTCGATCTCCTCACCAGTCTTCTGAACCCAGAGACCATTACTGGTGTCATCGTATTACACGCTGAGAAGGTCATTGCGACTTCGCTCGAGGCCTTCATTCTTCGAGTCTTCAAGCAAAAGAACAAGGTCGGATTTCTCAAGGCCTTCTCCGACAACCCTGATCCCTTCACGATTGGATTCTCGCCCTTGACGAACATGATGCGGAATTTGTTTCTAAGGAAGGCTTCTCTGTGGCCGCGGTTCCACGTGACCGTGGCGAGCTCGTTGGAAGGCAAGAAGAAGGCAGAAGTTATTGAGCTCGAAGTCCCCATGACGGACGCCATGAAGGAGATCCAAACGGCTATCATGGAATGTGTCGAAGTCAGCATACACGAATTGAAGAAGGGGAATTCCGGACTGGACATGGAAGACTGGAACCTCGACAGCGCACTGTTGAAGAACTTTGATGTCATGGTACGCCGCCAGCTGGACCCCAACTGGCACAGAGTCAGCTGGAAGACGAAGCAAATCGTGAGCGATCTCACCGTCCTTCGAAGTATGCTGCAGTCTGTCCTCACCTACGATGCGGTGGCCTTCCTTCAACACCTAGACACCATCCACGCGGCTCATTCACCACAACCCGGCTCGAATCGACAGAGCCAATCCCCGTGGATGTTTCTAGATGCAGCCCACACAATTTTCAGCGGCGCGAAACAAAGAGTATACTCGAGTACCGCCAAAGCAACCGAGCAAACCCCGATAGATTCGCTGCAGCCTGTGCTAGAGGAGCAGCCTAAATGGGCGGTACTGGCAGAGATCTTGGAAGAGATAGATCGCGATCTTTACTTTGAACCAGCGCTGAGGGACGACTCCAATGGTACTATTCTGATTATGTGTTCGGATACGTCCACTTGTCGCCAACTCCGCCAATATCTAGAATGGATGCACGTCAAGCCAAAAGCCGAGGACCCAACGAACAAGAAGGACNACTCCGCCAATATCTAGAATGGATGCACGTCAAGCCAAAAGCCGAGGACCCAACGAACAAGAAGGACAGGGACNATTATGTGTTCGGATACGTCCACTTGTCGCCAACTCCGCCAATATCTAGAATGGATGCACGTCAAGCCAAAAGCCGAGGACCCAACGAACAAGAAGGACGAAGAGGGAAGACCATCTGCGGCCTACATGATGAGACGAAAGCTTCGAGAGTATCTGAAATGGAAACGGGAATTCGCACAGATCAGCAACGCATTGTTCTCCGAAAACCAGGAAGCCATCAAGGGTGCTGCGGATCCGCGACTTGGTCAAGCCAAAGGCCGAGCACCAGCCAACAAACGAAGGCGGCAGAGAGGCGGCGGCACTGCGGGCACAGTCATGGGTCGTGCTGCCAATGGGAGCGTAATACAATACTTTGAAAAGCCCGCAGAGGTAGATGGACTGATTGCAGGAGTCCAGCCGACCGAGGAGGAAGCGGCGCAAAAGGCCGACATCATTGCCGATCCACTGGAAAACATGGACGAGTACTATCAACTGTACGAAATGCAGGATCTGGTCGTCATTCATGCTTTCGAAGGAGACCAGGACGAACATATCCTCGAAGAGATCAAGCCACGATATATCATCATGTACGAGCCGGATGCTAGTTTCATCCGCCGCGTTGAGGTATATCGATCTTCCCACAGCGACCGCAATGTCCGCGTCTATTTCATGTTTTACGGCGGTTCTGTCGAGGAACAGCGGTACCTTGCTTCTGTACGCCGAGAGAAGGATGCGTTCACAAAACTCATCAAGGAGCGCGCCAGCATGACTCTTGTCGATTCGACTGCGGGCAATGTCGTCGAAGATCCGCAGGAGGCTTTCCTTCGAACAGTCAACACTCGAATCGCGGGCGGCGGCCGGCTTGCTGCAACAGCACAGCCACCAAGAGTTGTGGTCGATGTGCGAGAGTTTCGTTCATCTCTACCATCGCTGCTGCATGGGCGGAACATGGTCATTGTGCCGTGCATGCTGACAGTCGGCGATTACATTCTCTCACCGACGATCTGCATTGAGCGCAAGTCTGTCAGCGATTTGATCAGCTCCTTCAAGGACGGTCGTCTCTACAACCAAGTCGAAACCATGTTTCTCCACTACAAGAACCCCATGGTCCTGATCGAGTTTGACCAGAACAAGTCGTTCACACTTGAGCCCTTTGCCGATCTGTCAGGCAATCTATCTGCGATCAACCCAGCAAACGTGCCGTCGGATCTTCAATCCAAGCTCGTCTTGTTGACCCTTGCTTTCCCGCGCCTCAGGATCATCTGGAGCAGCAGCCCCTACCAGACAGCCGAGATTTTTGAGAACCTCAAGTCGAACGAAGACGAGCCCGACCCGATTGCGGCCGTGCGAGCTGGGCTGGACAAGGACGTGAGAGCCGAAGACCAAACGTTCAACCTCGAGCCGCAGGAGATGCTGGGCGTGGTCCCCGGCGTGACGCCCAAGAACATCAAGAATTTGACCTTGAAGTGCGAAAATGTTCGGGAAGTCGCCAACATGACTGTGGAAGAGCTGGATCCCTTGGTGGGACGTGAAGCTGGGCGGCAGATTGAGAGGTTCTTTGCGCGGAACCTGATTGATATGGATTAAATAGATTTATACATGATAGAGTGGTTGTGGCTGATCAATCCCGTCTTGAATCCAATCCAATCAGTTCGCTGCTCCCGTGACTTTTGACATGAATTGCGTTGGTCAAAACACATGTCCACCACGTTCCATGAATGGTACATTGGGGTATCACTTGCTAGTTTCTCAAGTGTTCCCATTGTTCACGAGATCGAAGAGTTCTCAAAAAGTTGTGCAAACGTGGTTTATATTATCGACGCAAATGAAAGCGCGAATAGCGTCATGCCAACCGTCGTAACATTAATGCAAAGTGGGTATCGTGACTTCCTCTCGCCTTTCCCTGCTCTCGTCCTCATCCGTCTCGAGGTATCATCTCCAGGTATCCATCGCTCCTCTCGCTTGGTTTCAAACAAAATAAAAATTCATTATCCTTTCTCGCGTTGACGTTTGTCATGTCTGGAGAAGACATCGCCGACTCCGGGGGGCTTGTCCGGCGCACCCTCGCAGCCTATTAGGACTTTAGAGGGCGACCGCGACAGGACGCCGTCGCCGGCCCGCCTAGACTCGACTCGTCGTGTGGTGGCCCCTGGTCCTCGTGCCGCCGCCGCGCTTGCGTCCGCAGTAGCCGCAGGTGAGGAAGGAGATGAGGATGTTGAAGAAGGAGGCGATGCCGTGAATAATGGCCGTCAGGATGCTGGCGATGCCGTTGACGATGGCCATCAGGACGTTGCCGATGGTTCGGAACAGGCTTTGAATCTGCAAAGGGGTCATGTTAGCAACCGGTGTCTGGCAAGGCTGGTCGTGGTGGGCTACTTACGCAGGAGACGACGGCACCCATTTTGATGGTTGTGTGTTTGTGTGTTGGGGGGAGATGTTTTTGGTTTGGTGTGTAGTAGAATGTGTCTTGTAGGACTTCTTCAGAGGTGAAGATTTGGAAGTGGTCTTGTGTTTTGTAGGTTGTTGATGTTCAAGTAACAAAGAAGGGGAGCTATGGAACGCGGGTTGTTTGTTCTTTATATCTAGGAATGGCGCTCAAGCTGCTTCCGTCCCGTACCACGGGCAACCCGCCGAGCTAACCCACCCGGCCTACGCAACCGCAGGACAGGCAAAAAAAGGTTCGAGTCACAAAGGGCCACCCAATAATCAAGGCACATATCCCTGTGCTCCATTTGCTACCAGGGGCAGCTAAAACATAGTATCATAGAACGCTAGTAAAATGTCTTCATACACACTGACGAAAAGAGATGTCCCAAGGTTCAAGGATTGGACGTGGGTCGGAGCCTCTCTCCTCTGGCCTAGACCTATACGTACATGTGCTGATCTCTTGCTGGCCCCTTGTGGCTGCTTCTAGCAGAATCGTCTCGGTACATGGAAAGAAGGAGCATGCCATCATCGTTGCAGGGTGCGGCTGTTCGGTTGTGACGAGACGCAACCTCACGAAGATGACATAGGGATTACGGCAGTAGGACAAGCGACCAGGGATCATGGAACCAGATTGGGGATATGGGAACACGAAGAGCAAAGACGACCAATCACTCTCTTTCCATGTGGCAGTCTCTTCTGCAGTCTGTCGCCCGTTTGAGAAAGGATGCGAATATGAGATTTCGCGCCGACGTTCCCAAATCCAACCTCGTGATGGGGCTAGTAAGGAAGCGCGATCTATTCGGGCTGATCTCTTTTGGTGAATCTACAAGCGTGCATGCGGGATTGACGTCATGCGAGAGATGCGACCGGTCGCCAACCCAAAAAGACAATCTCCACTAACGTTCTTTTCTGACAGGCGCTAGGTAACATTTTCTCATACGGCAGACGGGCGACATGGTGTACAGTGTACACCACACCTACCCAAAAAGTAGATCACGATCTGGCTCGACCAACCCCGATGCGTGGTGACATGTCGACATGGTTGGCATTGGGGTACACTACTGCCGATTTTCCCGCCGCGTGCCAGCAAAAAAAAAAAAAAAAAAAAAAAAAAAAAAAAAAAAAAGGTTAATCTCTGCATACTTGGCTCTCTTTCGGGACTGGCAATGTCGAAAAAGGGCCTGGGCTACGAGGTACACGTTGTAAACTTGTAATTTGGCACCGCTAGTGGGTATGCGCCGGCGCAAATGGTCCGCTGAATTCAATCTCCCCTGCCTCGAATCTTTACTCGCCCAGCATGGCCAAACAGGGCTGATAGTCGCTTATACCATCTACGAGGGAGAATAGCGGCCTCCTAGCCCGTAATGGGCAGACGATACCGGTCCGGGTCCTACGTTGAAGTTTCATATTGAAGTCGGAACGCCATGTCGAGCCATGTCTGCTCATTTGCGCTGCGAGATTGAGGGGCTTTTCGCGATGCAAGCGAGAGAGCAAAAAGCAAGAGAAGAGAAATTGTCAGATGATGACGTCAGTGGAGTCTCTATACCAGCATGGAATTCCGATGTCTCTCTCACGAGCCGCACAGCAGCAGAGTCTGCATCACGTCTCGGATTTGCTCAAACCTTGAAAAAAGATATCAGAAGAAGAAAACGGACTAAAAGGTGATGGAGCGGGTAAATGGAGAATGTGTGTACTACTCTAGGAATGCTGTATGAAAATCTTATGCGTGACAGTCCCACAGAAGAGTCAGAGACGACCACAAACGTTACCCCCATGGCATCATGGCTGCATACAGACGGCTGACGGACAGAGATCAGGGTGATCAATCAGGCTAGCAGGCAAAGAGAGGCGATCAAACGGTCAGAGAAACCTGATTCAAGATTCAGACTGCATCTGTGGCTGAAATTGGAAAGTCGCCGAGTCTCGACCTCCCCGACCTCCTGTCGTGATGCCCCCGCGCCACAGGTCCGGGCCTAAAATCCTGTTTTCTCTCCAGTCTGACGTCGTTTCTCATACCCCTCTCACCCTCGACTCACCTGGTGCGCCACAACCCCGGATTATAAGCCTCCAGCCTAGAGTCCGCTTTTTCCAACTTTTCTTCCTTTCCACTCCATGCGTGCTGGCTATGATGCTTTTGACAATTGCACTCTTCCACTGAAGATGGTTGTCAAAGCATTCCCGTCTCGGGATGAAGAGGTTCTCCTCTTCGCTCAGCCGAGTATGGCTTCCCACTTCACCGTGGTAAATGGTTCCGAGGAGAGGCTGTTCAAGTTTCGCTCGACACCCTCCTGACCAACGACTTTGTGTGTCTTAGAGTCTTTCGATTGACCGGGTCTCTGATCTGCGTCTCGAGGTCCTTTCTCATACAAACCGACCATTCCGTCCTTTCGTCTCCTCGACATGCCGGCCACCTTCTGCCGCCACTGACGCCTCCGCCTGTGAGCCGGAACATCGTAGGCTCGTGCCGCGCTCGACTTGGTTTACTCGATTTCGCGACTGCCGGGCACGGGATGTTGTCTTCTGAGTTGTCCCAGTTGTAGTTGCCTTTGTGCCTCCTGGTAATGGACCGTTGTACCGTCCTCCCCCCCGCAGAACCGATCGAGACCAACGTTTGAACCCCGAGCTTCATATGTATACATCACAACAGGAGTTGATTGTCGTCGCCGTGCGATAACTGCCGCTGTCACGAAAGGAGAAGGACAACAACAAGACGTTCCCGAGTTCGGCCTGTCGAGACTTTTTCTTCAATCTTACTCGACACGCTTGGGGACGGTCGACGCCGGCCCGGATCTCTTGACTGACGATCCGCCTGGCTTCGATCAATCGCCAACAAGAGATGATTCCAGCTCTGTCAACACGTCAATACTGGCAATCCACGTCTCTACACCAAGCCAACAATCACCTCACCTCGGTTTACCGCGCCTCGGCATGGTATCTGGGCAGGTTCATCTCTATCTACAAGAGAATCGAACTTCAATAAACGAATCTCTTCATTCACCATTCGACAAATATCGTAGCACTCCCAAGCACCTAGTGCTTGCGAGCCGGCTACCGTTGGATTACTCGCGGATGTTCACCCTCGTTCTACGTGATGCACCATGGCTATACATGCGTGCTATTAGCAAGGTTCGGTTTGGATATTCGACAATTATGGGGATGTTCGTATGAGGTGGTTTTAAATCGAGATCAATATAATCTCTACCAAAATCTCTAGTCTTTCGTCTTGCCCGTCGCTCCTTTGAAACTTTCCTTTATCCTTGCCACAACCTACAAGCGTCGCGTAGTCTATTAGAACTGGCGCATGAGAGAATCTGCCAAGTGCACACCAAGACGCATTGCTTTGGTCAGTTTTTGCCATACTTTCGTATCTACGATCTGTGCTATGCAATGTTTCGTAGAATCATACCATATATACATGCTTCCATGAATCTACCGTGGAACAGACGTGGCTACCTAGCCGACAAGTCAAATAATAGTATGCACCGGACATGTATAGGCTGCAAGTGGATGAAATAGTATGTATACAGATTGTTGCGTGCATGGTGTCACTACCTTCCGCGTGTGTTTCATCCATATCTATCATAACAATTCAAATACGAACCGATTACTGTTCCTGTCGAGTTCTTGACTGGGCAGGCATCTCTGCATATGCACAATATGTTTGCGTGTCACACGTCCTTGCATGACGACTCCATACAATAGGCCCAAAGGCACGAACCGCGTGTTTTTCCAGGCACATAGAACAATCCTCACGTTTCGGGCCAAGAAACACAATCTCCTTGCTTTTTTTGTTCAGATCAATGCGGCAATCCGAATGTATCGAGAAGAAAAGCAGAAGCTATCCCCTCGAAGTGAATCTCGGGCAATGGCACGCTACGGGCCCGGGATTTGAATGGCAAAGGCCGGTCTTCGGGAGTTTCTAACGGGGATTTGCGGAGCACCCGGCCTAACAATTGATCGTGCGATCCGGGATTTGAATCGTGGGGTGCGCCCGCCATTATGCAACGGATCTGTGTGCTACTGAAACCGTGGCGTCTGGTGGTGATTCTTCTGGCGACGAGTCTCGACCCAATAATCTCTGTAGTCGTCCACTTGCTAACCGCCCGATCCGTTGCTCCCCAAGGTGCTATTTCAGTACGTCGTACAAAATACTCTCATATTAACTCGGAGTGGAACCATGACTAAGTAGCCAAATCGTGGCCACCTGGTAAGGCTTTGTAGTCTGGGATAGGAAGTATCGCAGTGGCATGATTCGCAAGGCGACTCGGTTGAAGTTCGCACTGATTCGGGCTCTCCGGATTCCCCTCACATACCGCATCTCGGATGATAACGATGAGTTGTACTGGATCCCTTGCGCGAAAGGTTGTCCCCTTGCGTCTGTGTCGGTTACGCGTATACTCTGTGCAGTCGGCCTTTGACGCTGGGTGCATGTTTGCCTTGTCTTCTTCTCGGGAGAAGAAAACTGGGTTGTCGTTCATGCATGTCTTCGGTACGGCAGATTCGCGCAGTATCTCTTGTAATATGTGGTTCGAGTTGATGACTTCCAAATGCCGACTTGCCTCGACCGGGTTCGGTTCAAGAAGTGTATATAAGTGATTCGTGTTCCACCCTCTCGAGTCAAAAATAATCCAGAACATCACCACAATTTCAAGCTTATCTATCTACCAAACAAAAATATCATATCAACAACTCGCCAAAATGCCCATCACCAAGTACAAGGCAGCCGCTGTAAGTGACTCGCTGCTCATCAAACCAGATCAAGATTGACTGACTTAAACAGGTTACCTCCGAGCCTGGCTGGTTCGACCTCGAGGGCGGTGTCCGCAAGACCATCGACTTCATTAACGAAGCCGGACAGGCAGGATGCAAGCTCGTTGCCTTCCCTGAAGTCTGTAAGTCTAAGAAACATTGTCCATATCAAGTACTCCATCTACAGACCACGACTGATCATATCTTACCCAGGGATCCCCGGATACCCCTACTGGATGTGGAAGGTTACCTACCTGCAGAGCCTCCCGATGCTCAAGAAGTACCGCGAGAACTCGATGGCCGTGGACTCAGAGGAGATGCGCCGGATCCGCCGCGCCGCCCGGGACAACCAGATCTTCGTCTCGCTGGGCTTCTCCGAGATCGACCACGCGACGCTCTACCTGGCGCAGGTGCTCATCTCGCCGACGGGCGAGGTCATCAACCACCGCCGCAAGATCAAGCCCACCCACGTCGAGAAGCTCGTCTACGGCGACGGCGCCGGCGACACCTTCAAGTCCGTCACCGAGACCGAGATCGGCCGCGTCGGCCAGCTCAACTGCTGGGAGAACATGAACCCCTTCCTCAAGTCCCTCAACGTCTCCGAGGGCGAGCAGGTCCACATCGCCGCCTGGCCCGTCTACCCCGGCAAGGAGAGACAGGTCTCGCCTGACCCGGCCACCAACTGTAAGTATTTCGATATCATTTTGTCTGTCCTCCCGTCTCTTGAAAGTATACTGACTTGTCTTCCCATCAGATGCCGACCCGGCCTCGGACCTGGTCACTCCCGAGTACGCCATCGAGACCGGCACCTGGACGCTGGCTCCCTTCCAGCGCCTGTCCGCCGAGGGCCTCAAGAAGAACACGCCCGAGGGCGTCGAGCCCGAGACGGACCCGTCCGTGTACAACGGCCACGCGCGCATCTACCGCCCGGACGGCAGCCTGCACACCAAGCCCAGCAAGGACTTTGACGGCCTCATGTTCGTCGACATCGACCTCAACGAGACGCACCTGACCAAGGTCCTGGCCGACTTTGCCGGCCACTACATGCGGCCCGACCTGATCCGCCTGCTGGTCGACACCCGCCGCAAGGAGCTCGTCACCGAGGCCGACCCCGCCGGCGGCATCGCCACGTACAGTACCCGTGCCCGTTTGAACCTCGACAAGCCCCTCGACGGCGAGCCCAAGGCCGTCAAGGTGCCCCAGGAGAAGGCCAAGGACCTCTCCGAGATCTAGATCTACTGACTTGGTTAGACGGTGGCTCTGAATGGTAGATGACCCTTTTGTACATAATAGAAACAATTCTTCTCATTGAATATGTGATTAGCTCATGGAGGTATGAATGACTGGTACTCTGTTACTAACTAACGTCGGTTGTGATTATGTTGCGCCAGTTCTGTGTCGGTGGTTAGTATCATATATTCACACATGCCTTGCAATAGAATTCGTGATTCACTTATGGAGCTGTGAATACTAATACTATGTCACTGACCAACGTTGGCCGTGATTGTGTTGCGGCCAGTTCTGTGTCAGTGATTAATACTATACATTCGCAACTGCCTTGAAGTACTCTTGAAGAATTTGGTATGAATATCCTGCTTTAGTCTTTCTTGAACAGAAGATTACCATTGACACATCCTACACACATCCTATACACGCCCACACAAACTCATTCCCCTATTTACACTCTCGACACACACAAACACACACTGTCTCTCTCTCGACACACGCCCTCTCTCAACGCACCCAAACGCACGCGCAGACCCAAATACGCAGTCACAAAAGCAGGGGTCTAAGATCACGACGTCCACAATACACTCGACAAACTACCCAACCAAGCATCATGATACTTGGAAAATCGCGACCATGTGCGAACACATATACTACCTGTTTGACTGCCAAGACAAGAAGTACCAATTCACGAATGTCTGTGAAACAGCCAGACGCCTCAGCGACCCCAAGGCCGGCGCGACCATATTTCTCCCCATGGGCAACGTCAGCGACAGCCGTCACCGTGGAGATTTCGGCCGGCATATTCCGACCTGGATGAAAGACTGCCGCCCTACGGTAACTACCATGAGATACCCGGGATCCTCGTGCAAAGTATGCACCGACATTGCCGAGTTCAATGGCCAGTTTGACTTCCAGGCTGACCAAGATCTGGGAGATACGCACCACTGAGATCATTCACAATTCCGAATGGAATGTGGGCTTGCTGCGTATCTCCTACAACAGGCAACCAAATGTGCACGAAATCAATAGATGTATAATGGTCTGACACCATAAGATGCGCTCTTCTTTCCTTCTTTTGTGAGCATTGCATGTGACACGTATGCCATAGATATCACAGCCCATAAACAAATATTTCATATTCTGGAAAACGATTGTCGCGAGGAAAAATAAACATTGCTGTTCTGTACAAAACAATACCTTGTTCTTGTTTCACTGCGTAAAACTATTTCATATCTATTTATGCGACCAAGGAAGACCTGCTCTCTATTTGTCTTCTTGCCAGGGTCGAGCATTACATTTTTCTATTTGTGCCGACGCAGCGTATTAGCAATCTGAAATCTAAATGGTGCGAATCCTCGACTGTCTTGCCTCCTACAGAAGCCCATGTTTCTTCGACACTATTTACACTACTCTTCATATTTTTGAGGCAGGTGCAATAAACGCACAACCAAGTTCTGTAATGGCCAATTCCAATGGCTCCATGAGAGAGCCCCGTTTATTCGAGCATGTGTTCTTGGAGGCAGGAGGAAATTTTCGCCGGTGATGCCTTCAAAATCATACCCCTCAAGAATGATAGAAATCTGGGTCAAAAAGATTTGAGCTTTCCTCCTTGATGCTTGCAGGGCCAGTGAATAACATGGGCGTTCTGTGCAATCTATTTTGTAGATACTGGATGAACGGCAAGCCCCAAGCATTCACTACCATTGTCAAGTCGTCAAGGAAGCACATGATTCACACACGACATACCACTCCATGAGTAGGACTGCCGCCCATAGTAAAGCAGTGAATGTATCACAGACACAGAGAAGCACAAGTGAATAATATGTTTTGTGAAGAGTTTGAAGCTGTTGAGTTACCAGATCATAGACACACGACTCCTGTACCAATAGTATATATATTTCTTTCACACTCCAAGAAATCAACTTTTTTCCTTTTCTGATCATCCACTTCGACAAACACATATCTACACAACCAAATCTCCTGCGTAACCGCACACAATACCCTGAAACAACAACTATCTACTAGTCTTGCGACTTGCCAGCTTCCCCAGAAACGACCAAGCAGCCAAGAAACTCATCTGGCACCCAGATCACAACTCGGGCCAGACACACGGTCCTTTACTTCACTATTAAACAAAGCACAAATAATCACCCCCTGTCACCATGTGCACGCACTACTGGCACTGGTATTCCTGCCGACACGCGGTATACACACATACGCTCACTTGCCCAGTCGCACGGGCCAGGGATCACCATCATCGTACGGAGCTGTTCTTTAATCCACCCCCCAACCCAGACACCGTCTACCCCGATTTCATGCAGGGCTGTCAGCGAGGCTCTAAATCAACAGACCATGAGGAATGGTGCGCTCATTGTCAAGGCGCATGAAGATGATCAGCCAACGAGTGCCGAAAGAGTCGAGCGGGCTGAAGGACGACTCACTGGTGCCGCGACTCGAGTCGGCAAGGAAATGGTTCGGGCAGTAAAGGGCACGGGAGGTGCTTGGGAGGGGTCATGGACAGACGGATACCGCTAAGCCCATAGGGAAAAGAAAGAACCATTTCGCAAATGTGTCACGCATGTAACTCGAGTGAATATATGCAAATGCCAGTTGATCGAGAATTTCATCATGGACTTCGCAGCCCGGCGTGCCAAGGTGAAATCAAGTTGAAGCCAGGGATATGCTGTCCAAGTGACAATGTAATCTGTTATCTATCTTTCATTTTCTTCTTTCTCTCTTCTTGACCATGACTTACTGCTGACTCAGAGACTGAAGACGAGGGCCCAATTCTGCTTCTCGACTCGTCTTACTCACTATAACGCCTGAATATCATCGCCAGCATCTGCGTGAGCTGTTACTTTCGCTCCGTGTGGGGTCACTTCGACGATACGGCATGGATTTGTGTTAGACGGCAATTGACTTGGCGGGACTAAGGATATGATTCGACTTTTCTCTCCGACTTTAAATCGTTCTTGCATGTCGTTAGTACCCGCCTTGCTTGACGGGCTACTACTAGAACATACTAAAATGAAGTGGAAAGTTGGTGACTGTCGATAAGCTGCCTCGAAACACATACTACACCTGTGCCGACATGAATTCGAGTGGCCTTGGATTATCTCTACCTAATGCTCCGATCTTCGCCCAACGTCGTGTCTCTTGGTCTTGCGGGTAGACTTTAGCCAAACAACATATGCACCACAAGCATGAATCCTTCGTTGTATTGAATGTTTACGCGGAAGATCCGCAGGAATGTGAAGGCATATTCAAATGAAAGGGAGTTGAGTCCAGGGAAACAGTATGGCAGTAGATCATGACCATTGTAGAAGATCGCACAAGGATTGCCAGCACAGCATCAGAGGTATTTGGAACTGGTCATATCCCAGAGAGGTCAGGCCAGCCCACGAGTGAAGTAACACAAGTGAATCATTGCTATCAAGAGGCTTAAGCGTTCAAGATGGTTCATCACTCGCAGAATCCTCAATACCAAAAAACTATAAATACAGTGTCTACGCTGCAAGAATTCGACTTCTTCTCTTTTGTTATCATCTGCATTCTACCAACGAATTCTACCAGCACACTACTCAACACACTCGACCAACACATCTACACACCTGCTACAAAGCAACAAGAAAAACTCAGGTTCTCAAGTCAACCCTTCCTGTTCTCGCAGACAGTAAGTATCACCGAAAACTATCAAGGCACGAAGACGCCAAGACACCCCTAATATTTCGCACTACAGCACCCGGATACTATCGCCCAAAATGTGCGTACAACATATCTATATATGGAGTTGTGAACACATGACCCATGGCAAATGGGAAATATGTCGCCCCGTACTCGATGCGGCTGGCGGCATCCGGGGGAAATTCCATGTTGAGGGAAGAAAACGTAGATCCCATCCGCGTGTCGCACGTTGGTTGACACGCTGCAGGGGAACGTCCTACATACACGTCGAAGTTGCAAACTATTGCGAGCATTGTTACGATGCATGGGGACAGAGCCGTGCTCCGCCCACTCAGGAAGAGTTGGGCGAGCCTTACGGCGAGGGGAACTAGGGCAGCGGAAGGAGGAAAGAGGTGAACCGAGCTCAAGATATCAACCGAGTCGCCGGCGTCGATATCATGGCTGATGACCTGGTGGAACACCGCTTCCAGCGCAATAGCCTATGGTGTCCATATGAAACACCGCATGTTTACCTACACAAAACTTGACAATCAATAAATTTGTTCATGTTATGTCTATTGTGGTAGATTTCGCAATGAGTGCCAACTGCAATGCTGACAAGTTTAAGGGTATAGAATGCTAGCGGTATGGACGCCACACCGAACCCTGAGAGCACGCGATTCAGACACCAATGCTATGCCTATTTAAATTTATTACAAATCACAGTATCACAGAAAATAATTTCTTCATATTTATATCATACTGAGATACATATTACCCACCGCAGGTGACCGGCTCGGGCGCATTAGGCTGCTCCTTAGTACCTTTATTTTATTGCTCTCCATGGTCAACTCGGGCTTCATTTTCAAGCTCTACACCAGTCAACTACAACAACCACCAGCGATCAAAACATACAGACTCATATCCCGCGGCATTTCTTTGTAGCTAAACATACCGCCTTCTTATAGATCCCATATTTGGTCATGTGTATGGGGAACTCTACTTCCAAGACTTCGTGTAGGATAAACAAAAATATGTACTCGAGTGCTGGTCAATTTTAATATCAATCCAAACCACATGCAATTGTTGTTCTTCTCCTGCAAGTAAAGTCTTGATCCCTTTGTAGATAGTCCAGTTCTTCTGGTATAAACACACAGCATTTTGTATGGGAACCCACATCTTTGTTTGTCCCACTAGGCGATCAGCCATGGTAGGACTCGTTCAGTTCGCCCAACACAAGTGAATCATTTTCGCTGTGGATAGGTTAACGCAGCACCAAGAGATGGTTTGTCATAGGCACCTACAGGAATGAAAAACTACAAGTACCATGGTCGCACCGCAAAAGGGCGACTTCTTTTCATCTTTCGTCACTCATATTCTACCTACCAACATACTCGATCAACTCATTTGACCGACACAACCACATCCACTACAAAGCAAAGCAAAGCGACACAAAACCTTGGAGTCTCGAGTCAAGCCATTCTATTCTTACAGTCTGTAAGCATCACTACAAACTATTTATGAAGATACGACGCTAAGACTGCTCAGACATCGACTCCTCATTCCATCGACAGCACCCGAACATCACCGCCCAACATGTGCACAGAGTACTGGGATATCCTCGAGTGTGGCTGCGGGGTCTATAAAGGCACCGCCCTGTGTGCAACCGTGACTAGAGCGACTGGTCTCGAGCCGGGCTTCTTTACGGCGGACCCTGAAGGCAACCCGGATATCTCGCCTCACATGAACAACTGTAGAAAGCGCCAGTCAAATACGGATGTCGACGGATACTGCAAGTCTTGTGTCGCCGCAGCAGAACGTCGGGCTCGCCAGGAGAATTCTCGCCGAAGGGGCAGGATGTACTAGGAAAGCCCTTACGGGCGGCGGAGGACCGAGGGAGGAAGAGACAGGTGAACCAAGTTCAAGATGTCAAACGAGTCGCCGTCGTCAACGGGCTCGCAATGTTCACGCTCTTGAAAACAAATTGGAGAGGAGAAAATTCGGGGGAGAGATGATTTCCATTTTGAGGACTGTAAGCATGCAGGCTGGTGCTAGACAGAAGTAAAGCTGGCGACACTATACTTCCTCAAACTGTTCTTCCACATCTTGCAAAGTCTTTGCCTTTTCTATGTTACGCTCTTGTGCATGTTGACCCGGCATCACCGTCTTGCCTCTGGCAGTAAATACGCCTCCCGTGAAGCCGCCTTTGTGGAATAGTGATGGGATCTGTAACGTTTAATAGTCAGCTTGTGTGAAAATCAAAGATATTACCATGGACTTCTCAGTCGGGTGGCTTGTTTAATAGATCACTCTTACTATTCGAGGAGCCAGTTTTGTAGGTCATCTTTGGCAATGAGGAAGGTTTGATACTTACCATCTTCTAGTTCCAAGTTCTTTGTTTCAGGGTAAAAGAAGTACACCATGGGAATGAGCAGGGCGTTCAAAATAGCGAAGATGATGAATGTTTTCCAGCCAATATTTTCTGTTATTAGGTGAGTATAGTTGCAATCGAAGGGGAAACCCAAGAAACATACGGAATGCAATTGGCGTGATCTTGACGACGGCAAAGACAGCCATCCAGTTCCAGCCAGACGCGATAGACTGCATCTTGGCTCTGACCCGGGTGGTATTGATCTCACTTGGATACAACCAGGGAACCTGCTCATTGATTAGCACACATCTTGGAATCTTGGTAAATGATACACAATAGGTGCTTACGGGCAGCCAACCAACACCACAGAAGAGCTGGAACAGAAATATGAAAGCAGTAGCCCCATACGCAGGGCCCTTTGTTCCCAGAGACAATAGTATCGACACCATGACGAAGCAGAAGCTCAAACCAGCAGAGAAGAACATGAGCAGGTTCCTCCGTCCCTAGCGGTCCATCAGGAACACTGGGATCGCCGAGCCGACTAGATACGTAATCTGCGCGCAGCCGCCCAGGATCAGAGACAGGTTTCTGTCGAGCCCCATACTGCCTTGAAATATAGTCGGCGCATAGTAATTGATCATGCTGTACCCGCCGAACTGCTGCGCCAGCTGTACCGAGATGGTGAGGAGCAGTCGTCGGAGGTTCTGCTCAGGGCCCCACGAGAGCAGCTCCTTGAACTTGAATGGTCCGCCCTCGTGCTCTTCCTCGAGTCCGGTCTGGATATCGACGAGGATGCGGGTCACCTGGGCATCGTCCTCTGGAACTGCCGTAATGGCAGCAATGACGGACCTTGCCTCCTCGTGTCTGTCGTGCGCGACAAGCCATCGGGGAGTCTCGGGAAGACCAACGATCTGTAGAATTGACAAGACGGCAAAAACAGCCTGGAATGCAAGCGGGAACCGCCATTGGAACCCGGTATCATAAGCCGCCGTTCCATAGTCGACCCAGTATGCGATGACGACGCCGAGGATCGTGACGGTGCCCTGCAAAATCAAGAGCGCACCTCGGATCCGGGCCGGCGAACATTCTGATTGATATACGGGCGCCGTGGACGAGTTCATACCGTTCCCCACGCCGGTGATGATGCGGCCGGCGATCAATTGTGCGATGATGAAAGAGGAGCCAAGGACCGCGGAGCCGATGATCATGATGAAGCCGCCCAGCATGAGCATGGTCCGTCGTCCCAGGCGTTCGCCCACGAAGTAGCATATGATAGAGCCGAACACACAACCAATGTCGTACAGCGCTGCGATGTTGCCCTGCATATCTGCGTCCGGTTCGCCAAAGTCCTTTCCGAAGCGGTTGTCGGCACCGATGATAATGCTATCACGCCTGTAGCTTGTCAGCCATATTGTCCTAAAGACACGTTTGATATACCGAGTCATGAAAACTGTCTGCTAATACTCACCCTGATCATAGCCTAGTAGCAGAAACGACTGACACGAGGCTGCCGTGATGGCATATACCAGAGCCCGCCCTGGAGGTTGTGTTTCCAAAGCCCCATCTTCGATATGATTATTCAAAATCTTGACAATAATATTCAGTCAATGATCTCAAGGCCAGCTTGTCACTTGTAGGCTTCGTATTATCAGCCAAAAGTTGACGTTACATACAGAAAAGAGAGATATACAACAGCAAATGAATATGCTTGTACACAATCTAAGCCGCCAAGAAACTTCGCAACAACGACCGCCGAGCAAGGCCCATACTCATATAGCAGACCCATCGCCCCTGCATTCGACGTTTTTGACTTTTGGAAAGTGCTGATGATCTTGTTCCTTTCTCCGCAAAGAGCCCCGAGTCCCCCTCCGGAAGCGGAACAAGTCCCGGGATTGTGAGTCCCGGGATTGTGAGCTGGGTCGGCCCTAGAGTTGACTCGCCACCTCCACACATGCGGAGTTCTCTTTCGGGTCTCACTTGGCCGAAATGCGATATAACCATATACTTATACTCATCGTCAGGAGCCGTTATTTTACATAAGACACACGCTCTCTGGATTTCGAAATCAATTCTAAGCTGGCAATGGTTTAATTCTTAGAGTGACTCTTTTACCGGTTCACACTTTTGACATGGTTCATGGCATTGTCATCTTTCGGAGATGTCTAGACTAATGTCAGATACATGGTGATATGCCTTCGTCTACCTCAGCGCCAATTCAATTCGGCCAGGGACATATACGTCAGGCAGGGCGGTTCGATGTAGGCGCGATCTGTGCAAACTATAGCTTACCACAGTAGCAATGTATTATGGTCACCACATGACTAACAATTCGACCACATAGGACTCATCATCATGTGAAGATCGCACTTACTGTACAAATTTACATTCAATCAGCCAGCCTGAATTGTGAAAACATACCAAAGCCAACATAAGTGCCGGCGAGGGGCACGAGGTCGGATGTGGTCATTCATCCCGTTATATATAGGCCGCCACTATACAAATTAGCCGCTATACGGAAACCTACTCTTCTCAGCAGCTCTTCCTTCGTCTCATTGGTCCGCGATATTTTTTTAGGTATACCAATCTAGTCAAACTCCATACAGCGCCTCGACGCTGATTTCTTGGCAACCTCACAGAATGCTACCGGTCAGGCAATGCCAAAGGATAATAAGTCTTGCCATATGTATAAACACGGGCGGTCGACCCACGTCTTCTCACCAACACAACAGAGACACACCATACAGTCGCGAAGTATCACCCCAAAATGCTCACCACGACCCTCGCCCTCGCGGCATCCAGTCCCCGTGAGTGTCTTTTCTTCCTTTTTCTCCCCCGCCGACCTAGCGATTGCACTTCACAATAACCAAAAGGCCTTTTATTCTCCATGACTAATGATTCTCGTCTCAAAAACACAGGAATGCGTCGACCTGCAGTACATGAGAGCGACGGCCAACAACCCCGTCGGCCTATACAAATGCGCCGGACTCGGAAACGCAGGTGCAGCAGACAAGGGCATCAATTGGCCACTGGTCAACGTCACAGCATAATCTTGTCTCGAGGGAGCAAGCCCGATGGAGACATCGTGGACGGATGACATGTAGCTATACGTATCGGCACTGAAATGAAAAAATATCCAGGTAAATGCCTACGCCACTTTGGCCATGTATAGGTGGATGGAAAACCGCTATTGCGAATATTACACTTTGCCTCCGGACTAAATACTCCCTACTTTCTGGCTATGAAGAGGATCAAGCCATTTCGATTCACGGTAACCCAGAGTGTAATATCTGCTCAAGATCTGGGATAGTATTGGGTTGAAAGTGTTGGGTTTCTTGAATCGTAGTGGCACTGGAATACTGACATCTTTGGCCTCATCGCGGTCACTATGGGGCTTGTCACAATAGCTCACCCCTAAGTATACTCGACATGAACAAGTATCGCCAGCCATCGGACGGCCTTTACGTTTGCGGACTCACGAGAACTAAACAGTCATGCAGACTAGACAGGATTCAACCACACACAGCATGTGAAAGACATGGTCAAGACAAGAATTAAGTTGGCAACAAATTTCAGATTTGATATTGAACAGTCAAAAACAAGTATTCATGCGCACTGTTGCGCAGTATTTGAAACCTAATTCCCATCGACACCAGTTTTAATAGACCGACCAAGGTCTGTAAAGGAGAAAACCGAAAAACCCTAGAAACGACACAAAAGAAACCTTAGGAATATTCAGCGGTCAGCATCGTCTTGTCAAGCACGCCCAGTGCGACCGATGCTACCACTATCCAGGAGGCGACCAGGCTCCGAATGAGCCTGTCCCTCCAGTCCGTCCTAAGCATACGACATTATTCCTGGAAAGATCAAAAACAGGTTCATGAGCCGGTGCGGCTCAAAGCAATTCGCTTCCAGTGATCACGCTCCTCTTCGAGCTTGGCGATTTTGAGCTCGAGATCGTCGAGTCGCTGAGCCTTGCGTTCCCGAGACTTGCGAGCTGCCAGAGTGTTGCGTGCTCGCTTCATGGCAGTCGTGTCGCCAGGGTCATCAACGATGATGGGAGGCAAGGGCTTATCGCGTCGTCGAGAGTTCACGCCCGCCACAGAAGAGTGACGACCGTGGCCAGCAGACGGAGAGTTTGACGACTTGCGGCGAGGCTGAGAAGTCGTCTCAATCATGTCCAAATCATCCGACAACGGAGGAGAGTTGTCGGCAACGGCAGGCATCTGAGTCTGCTGGTCCTTGATCATGGTGCTGTCCGGGAACAGCGGGAACCATGGGTCACTGAGGCCCGTGTCAAAGTCGCCGGCGCCAAAGTGAGGAGACACATCAAGATCGGGGAACTCGGGAGAGTCGTCGTAAAGAGACGGCGAGGTCAGGTTGGTGAAAGCGGTGGAGTTTGGCGCGGAAAACGGCTCGCGGATCAGCAGGTCCTGGGGAGAGACCGTGCCGATGTTGGTCGTGGAGCTAGAAGCAGAGTGCATATCGTACGCGGGAACAGCCGGAGAAGAGAAGGCTGAACCGGAGGCACCAGCCTCGAGGGCGGTGAAATCCTCAAAGTTGCTCAAGGCGTCTGGAATATGTGAGCTAGAGTCGCGGGAGGCGAGCGGCGAGTGCGAATTACCTTGCAGATCCATCTTTCCCTGCTGGGTGTTACTCTGGGTAAACAAGGGAACAGGCGGACGGGCAGATCTGTTGCTCTGCTGTGGAGAGTTCAGAGCGACGGTGGAAGACGGGGCAGATAACGATGCGTAAAGCTGTTGCTGACTCTGCTGCTGGTTTTGCGCGGGAGAGTTGAACCGGTTTGAAAAGGCCGAAGTAGTAGTTTTGTGCCCTGTCGCTTGGATGATTTGGGCCACTCGGTGATTCTGGAGGGCGGGAGAACTGAGGATGTTCTGCTGCGCGTTAGACGAGTGACGTCTGTTGGTGTTCAAAGATCCAATTGGGGAGGAAGCTGCTGCAGTGTTGGTTGCAGGTGCGTTGGCGGCACAGTTAACGTTCGTTCTGGCGGGTTGATCGAACAAGACAAAGTCCTGTTGAGGGGCAGGCAGGAAGTTCTGTTGTTGCGCGGGTGTTGCCGGCAGGCTCGGGGAACTGGAGGGAGGCCATGATGACTGTTGGGAATCCGTGGTGAAGACTGAAAAGTCCTGAGGGGGAATGGTGGCGTTGGTGAGAGAACTGTCGCTTTGAGAGCTGGGAATGGCTTCAAAAAAGTTCAGATCGACCTGGAAAGGAGGAGCTGAGGTGAAGGGTTGAGTGGAGAAAATGGTTGTTTTAGTTTTGGGTGAAATTTTGACTGAAGCTACGGGAGCGCTGGGAACGGCGGGTTCTGGGGCGTGATTAACGCATCTTGGAGAGAGGTGCTGAATGTTTGTATAATTGTTGTGATGTGAGTCTGGGTTGGAGGAGAGGGAAAAGAGAAGGGCCTCAGCACGCCAGGCAGAAATTTTGTCCTTCTTATGGTTCCTGGGCGGGCAGAGGGACTGGGGCCGACTCAGACCAATCAGAGCAAGCAGAGGGTGTGAGTCACACTGGATCCCTGCCCTCCGCCCTAGCGCCTCAAGTGCCCCAATCAGTTCCCATCCACAACCCCGTTTTGATTGATTTGATCCTTCCGCGAGGCCAAAGCCAGCCGTATTTACGGTGGTACTTTTCTTTCCATCCAGGCCAGTTTTTATTGCGCCGCACTGTCTATCTGTCTGTCTGTATTTCCCACTCATGCTGCTTCCTGCTGTTGGCTTGTAGTGCACACAGCCCGCCCAACCGTCAACTCAGATCGCGGGGATCGTGGCATGCGCAAAGTTGGTGGGGCACTCTCTCTCTTTTTTTTTTCTTTTTCTTTTTTTTCTTGTTGTACCTTCTCTGGGTGCAAACCGTCCAACTGTATGCAGACCAAAACTAAATTGTATTACAAATCTGCCTCAAAATGTATACCTATCCAGCACGTCAAACCCGTAGACTTGGTCGGATAGCCTCTAAAAACACACGGACGGGTAGGCCTTATCTTCGTAGCGGCATCGCAAAGAGATGCCTACCGTGGCACCAAGCGGAATACTGGCGCATTAGAGGGACGCCTAGGGACGCCTAGGGACGCCGTTTCACCGGCCATTGCCCGCTAGCTCGACAGTCGACCCCAGTTTTGATTGGATCTCTCTCTCGGCGAAACGTTTTTGGACGTGGCAGATGGCTGAAGGGCGCATTGGACATGCACCATGGATGTCGAAAAGCCCCTCGCTGCTGCTGTCGCCTGTGTCCATCCCGGAAGCACAGTGTGATCGGAATCGTATTGTCTGGATACTTGAGGAATAGCCACCATGTGTGAAAGTATCATCTGGCTATTGTGTCCCGTCTACAACTGGTTTATGGTTTATCTGCCTGGCCTAGGTTGTTTGAGTATACGAATTAAAGTACAGTAGTCCAAGATTTGATTTTCTACACCGGTACCTCGTGTCTAACCGGGGTTTGTATACTTTGTACCTTAGAGAGCACACCAGCACGACTGTTCCATGATGCCAAAGATGACCTGTAGCCCTCGAATCTTGTGGTCTCTGGTTGGTTATATTCTACTCGTTGAGACCGCATCACTGGCAATTCGCCTCAGGCTGCTCTTGCTTGATTTGGATCTCCTGCAGCTAATGCTGACCGTCTTGTGATGTTTCCTGTTCCCGCATCGCTCCTACAGTACATGCATGAAGGCTGTGTTTGTCAGCAATACGCGCACTGCCTCTACGCCAGATGTAACCATGATCACTGGCCATTTGGCTAGCTTGGAACTTTTTCTCTGATTTGAGGACACGGTAATTCTATAATCTTGTTACTGTCCAGGCACTCGAATATTTCGCATTTGTTTACGTGTTGGCATACGTGTTGTTATTAGGAGTAGAGATAGATGCCTGGGACAGGAGGTCCAGAGTCTTCCAGGCAGGCATATACGCAAACCCTGCTTTTGGGTTCGTCGCTTGCTTTCCAACACAGATAGAATCTCCATGCCAGTCGTGTACCCCACAAACTCGGCTTCCGATCTGTCGCACCTAGATTCACGATACCGCTGCTGGGGCGTAGCAAAAAGCAAGCTCTTCCTGAGACAGCGTGCATCTGCCGAATCAGAACCCTCAATTCAAAATGATCCAGGAAATTATAGGGAGAATGCAACTCAATTCAGAAGAGAGATGAGTCACTTCTCAGCGGATTGTCCCGCAACCTGGAACTTTTTACATTACCCAGCGGCCGTGTTGCTGATTCCGGCCTTGCATACCATACCATATTCGCACCTCAGGACTCGGGTAGGCCTGTAGTGTAAGAGACCAGGGGGGGGAGGCCGTGAGCCCTAACGTTCAGAGTGACCTAGTGGCCTCCATAATTATCTGCAACATAATCCCATCGGTATGAAATAACTCCTATTCGCTCGCGAATACCCTGCGTCCAGATGGGGTCACATGCGAAGCCGACGTTCCCCCCCCTGGACGGTCACGAAACCTCAGACCGAAGTTGCCTGCATTCGCGTGCGCATCCGTCTAAGAAGAGCATCTCCGCTCTCGTGCCTGATGGGCGAGAAGAAAAGTCCCAGGCAGAGAGGCCGACAGATGCCGTTGGGCCCGTTGCCAGCCAATGAGCCCCGCCTAGGACGCTTCCACCAGGTTTGTGATATACAGTACGTATGCAGTCCTGGAAGGACTTTGCCTTTCGGGACATGAAAGCAGCAGAACACAATCGTGTCGAGGATCTTTTCGTAAGACACCGGGGGATGGGAAATATTGTCTCGCTTTCCTTGCTGCAAATCGGAACTCTACAGCAGTGCTACCCTACACATCCCGGCCTCGCTTCCAGTCTTGTGGTTGAGCCCTGAGCGAATAGGATCTCAGGTGGCTTTCTCTTTATGCCTCAGCCCGGCCCGCAGGCAAGCAGGCATTCATTCCAGAAAATCCAAAGTTCCTCCGCGCTTACGTCCTCGTGCCCGGTTGCGCTTTTCGAGGTGCCGTCTACATACAGTGCGCGCGCGATCGGGCGTCTCATGTTCGTGTCCCATATCCGTCTCACTGGTTTTCTCGAATATGGTCGTCCGGGGGGCTGGCAGCGCCTCAGGCCTCAGCATGCGCGCATACATTTACCCCCCACGGCCTCTGCAGCACATGGTGTCTGCTGACCGTATTCCTATTTGAGGCCAATATGCAGGCGAGTCCTCACTTTTTTACAAGGACTTTTATCCGTGATTACTTATCCCAATGCCTCCGAACAGAAACATTATCAAGAAGGGCCTCAGGCAGCGAAGGACCTCGAAGGCCCTACAACTTCTGAATTACGTACCCATGTCCTTGATCTACTTTCATACTCAATTCTTTCTACTGAATACTGTGCGGCGTGCCCAGAAGTCAAATCAAGAAGCTTCCGCGGTGACATACCCGAGAGAAGTCCATTGAAGCCGATGCCGAAGCCGACACCGACGCCGATCGCTTGAACAATCACCGCAGCGGGTCGGAAACTCCACCAGTCGCAGGACCTAGCAGCTCCGTAACGTTCTGGATCGAGATGTCGAGAGGTGTTAAATTGAAGTTCACGATTTTTGTGTTTTTGTTGAGGTTTCTGGCCCCCAATTGCCGCGGCCGCAATATACTATCTTCCTCGTAGGATGGCGAGCACTGCTGCCAGCGCCGGGTGTCAGCATCTGCTTACTTACTTGATCCCGCATTCCTCTGCAAACTCGGTAATGTGGGGGCTGTATGATCGGTCGCTCTCGGGATGGTCCTCATTGGTTTTTATCCATCAACTTCGTGATGTTCATAACTTCATATGCATGTATGTCGAGATATCCCAAGTTTCAAGAACGGGCTCAAGCCCAGCGATAGAGAGCTCTGGCAAAGGAAAATGATAGCGCTTGACTCGTGTCGCTTACACTCGGCTGGTATAGTGATCTAATGTGGGTCGGAACCGGCCAGGAGTCAGTGATGGAGGAAGGGCGTGAACTACATGCACCTGAGCTGCACTAGTCCCTAGATCATCATGGCCACGACTGAATATAATGTTTGGCTGCGTCTGAGAACTGGTCTCAAGATGTAGTGTGTATTGAATATACATTCCCGTTTTCTGGAGCACAGCGACTTCGCCGTCATCATGACCGGGGAAGCGATCAGACTGGATACTCTGGTTGCCATTCCTTCAACGACGGCAACAAGACTTTCGGATGTCGTTCCTGAATCTGGTTCTCAAGAGTCCGGCCATGATGCTCAAGTAACGGAGCAGGAGTTCAGTCTGCCGCCCACTGATGGCGGCAAAGATGCGTGGCTCTTCCTAGCTGCATGTTGGGCAGTTGAAGCTCTCGTCTGGGGTATGTCTTGACCAGCATCTCCTTTGGGAGAACCTTCCAATGCAGATCTTTGAAATAGTACTGATCGACTCGTTCCAGGCTTTGGTTTCTCGTTTGGTATCTTCCAGGATTACTATACCACCCACAAGCCGTTCGAGGGTGCCGGCAATGTCGCAGCCATTGGTACTTCGGCCCTGGCAAGTCATCCTTAGCTGAATGGACAGCACGACATGTGAGACCTTCAACTTATTCTTCTTCCTCGCTCAGGGAACCATGTACATCGGAACGCCAGTAGTCATAGCCCTCTGCCATCTATATCCCCGCTACGCGCGCTGGGCGACCCAGGCCGGCTTGTTCGTGGCCTCGCTCACCGTGGCTCTGAGCTCCTTCTGCACGACGGTGCCGCAACTCATCGCCTGTCAAGGCGTGCTTTTCGGCGTCGGCGGGTGTGTGGCGTACTGCCCATGTGTTCTGTACATCGAAGAGTGGTTCATCCGGCGCAAGGGCATGGCGTACGGCATCATGTGGAGCGCGGCCGGGTTCGGGGGCGTCGTGCTACCTCTCGTGCTCGAGGCCCTGCTGGCGAGGTTCGGGTTCGCGGGCGCCATGCGCGTCTGGGCGGGGATTTTGTTCGCGGCCTCGTTTCCTCTGGCATTCTTCGTCAAGCCGCGTCTGCCCGCGGCCGCAGCGGCGCGATCGAGGCCGTTTGATGTCAGCGGCGTCTTGACGCGCGCCTTTGCCCTCCACCAACTAGGTAATATTGTCCAGGCCTCTGGCTTCTTTCTCCCCGGGATCTATCTCCCCTCGTACGCGCGGTCGTCGTTTGGCGCATCGTCCTTCATGTCGGCTCTGACCGTCCTGCTGGTCAACGTGGCCGCAACGATGGGCTCCATCATGATGGGCACGCTGACGGACAAGGTCCACGTCACGACCTGTATCGCCATCTCCACTGCCGGCACGGCCGTCGGAGTCTTTCTGATCTGGGGCCTGTCCTCGTCGTTGCCCGTCTTGTTCTTGTTCTGCGTCGTCTATGGCTTCTTTGCGGGCGGCTGGACTTCAATATGGCCCGGCATCATGCGTGATGTGACGCGACAGGGCGAAGCTGCCGGTCGGTACGTCGATCCGACCATGGTATTCGGCTGGCTGTGTGTTGGGCGGGGCATTGGCAACGTGATTTCCGGTCCGTTGAGCGACTCGCTGCTGGCTAGCAGTAAGACGTGGGTTGGTCAGGCGAGCGCTGGCTTTGGCAGTGGGTACGGCAGTCTTATCGTGTATACGGGAGTTGCCTCGCTCATTGGAGGCAGCAGCTTTGTTTGGAAGTGCTTGGGTGTGATCTGATGCCGTGGCATTTAGAGTCACGATACTTTTTTCTGATCGATACTACACAATCTACACTTCTTTGGTATAAAGACTTGAGTATTTTCGCCAAAGAATTCACATAATCATGAGAGGGAATGCATCTTTGCTTGCCAGCCTAAGCTGAGTTTTATTTCACAGACTGATGCTACCTTGCTGTGAACAATGTATGTTCTCAAGCATCGTTCTATGAACCTATCGAAGTTTTCTTGTAGCAATTATGTATCCATCGAAGAACCTTGCAATAAAGTATCTTCTTTACACGCCGAAATTGCACAAGAAAAGAAAGCACAAATTGGGTATCTTCGCGAGAAAAGAATTTCGCAGAAAAAACAGATCAGACAAAACGACCATCTAGTCGCGCTTTCCAGCTGTATAGTTGGCCTTGCCCTTGCCCTTGCCCTTATCACGAGGACGAGGAGTGGTCGGATCCTCGGTGGTGGCCTCAACGAGGGAATTTCCCTCCAAAACCACCTCTTGAGCAGCGATGCGTCGCATCAGCTGTAGGAAATTCGACTTTTGGAACTTCTCGCTCTCGTCACGCTCTACAGCGTTGACGAGCATCTGAGCAGTCTGCGACAGCTCAGTGCCTGGAGCAGAGAGGCCAGCGGCAGCAGCAGCTTCGTCAGCGTCGGCACGAGCAGCGACTGCTCTAGCCTCAGCAACAGCTGCATCGTGGTAGGCATCCCACTGGTCGGCCACCTTGGCGGTCTCGGCGTATTCGTCCTTCTCGACATCGCACTGCTTGTCCATCCAGTCGGCCATGGCCTCCTCAAAGCCCAGCTCCCATGCGGCAGCCTCTGAAATCACAAAGTCAGTTGATCAAATCTTCAGAAAAAGGTCATAAGACAGGGTGGAGACAAGTTACAGACAAAGAACAGATGAGATGTTGGGGTGAAAGACATACCTTGAGAGATGGGAATCTCTGGTTGGCCCCAGGGTTGGTATCCGGGGGGACGGTAAGCAGGATGGAGGCGATGACCAACACCATGCTGCATGTTGTTGAAACGCTGTGCGTTCATCTGCTGCTGGTGACCATACGGGGCCATACCGGCAGTCATAGCTCCCTGATCAGAGGCAGGGAAAGTTGGCTGCTGCGTGAAGGCCGAGTTCTGTCGGGCCTCGACCAGTGCTGCCTCATCAGCGGCAGCGTTGAACCTGGCGACGGCAGCCGAGTGGCCCTGAGGGGGAGAGTGCATCGGACGGAAGAAGTCCTGGGGAATATTGGCAGACAGCAATCCGGTCTGCTTGTTCTCATCAGAGAGGCTCATGTTGCTCATCTGATTGTCGATGAATTGCTGGTTTCCCTGGTGACCACCAGCAGAGTTGGCACGAAAGGTGGACTGGGATGATGATAATTAGTTCTTTTACTGTCCAAATATTGAAAAGTCGGAGGAAATTGAACTTACGGGACCAGGTTGAGCACGCTGAAAATTCATCTGACCACCTCGCTGCTGGTCAAAGTGACGGGCAAGAGCATGAGCAGCACTGTCGCTGGCCTTGGCGTTGTCAGACATCTTGAGTGATGAATTTGTGAAAATGCTTCACAAGATGGGACAAAATCGTGGAGATCGTGAAAAACTGAACAAAAAAGATTGGACACGTCCAAACTTGGTCGAAATAGATCAAGATTTCGGATGGATGATGATGATATGATCAAGAGACAACCACACAATGGTGAATGCTAGTGATCAGTATCGATGTACTTTGGATTGCTGTGGGAGAAAGGCAAGTCCAAGAAAGGATGGTCGGCGATGAGAGAGTTGATGCGAGAACCAAAAAAAAAATTGATTGTTGCACCAAGATTGTGCAAGAGTGTTTGTAGGTGGCTGTATGCAAACGGGCAGGTTAGCATTGATTCCGACCGTGAAAAATTGTCATTTTGATGTCCCCGATGATGCGCGACTGGCAATCTGCACACAAAAGTGCACCAAAGAAACCAGCAATAGACGACAGCGAGGTCATGGGCGATGCGATTGTGAGATGGGACTTACATAAAAAATGCTCCAAAAATGGCATCGACGACGGGTTGGTAGTCTGTACTGTAGCCGCAACCGAACCGAGATGGATGATCTTCACATGCGGGGTGGGCGGTTCTCGGTAGGCGCTGGGGGGACTTGATGGACCGGGGTCGTGTGCAAGGATGAAGAGACGTCCAAGATTCAAGCTTGTTGGTGCTTGGAAGGGGTCGGCGTGGTACGGGGGTACTCAGAGAAGGCTGAGGATTGACTGGCCTGCACAGGAAATGCTTGGCTTGCTGCTGGGCTGGGATTGGTTCGTGATGTGGGCTGTTGGAAAGTTGTGGTTGGCTTGTGAATTTCAGAGCTTCACAAATAGTTACGTAAGAGACCCGTGCACGCAAGGCTGATTCTCGCCGGCAGACCCCGCTGGGCGGTGAGGGCGTGCTCTACTAGCGCTAGTCCTAATTCGCTCCAATTACCGGTAGCTGGAGTGGATCCCGGCAGAATCGAGGGCGGTGTGCGGCGTGCGCTAGTCCCAATATACCCAGCTACCGGTAAGAGCCACGCTAGTCCACAATAGGAGCCGGCGGCTTTTTCTGCCACAATCCGCTCTTTCCCACCAGCCACCACATCGTACCTGCCTGTGGCTGCACAGCTACCCAATCGACATTGACCTGCCTAACTACCTTACCTAACCCAGTTGTACCTGGGTGCTCCTGAGTGTGTCTAGAGTGAACAGGTGTACAACAACACCAACAAGCTTACAAGCTATCAACGTATTCCATTTTGCGCCTGGTTGCCTTGCACTGCATCTGCGCACGAGTCTTTGGCCTTAATTTGACTTTTCAGGCACTGATTCACTCACACAAGTCATCATGGTGCGCCCATACAGCCATGCCCGCATTCAGCGTCCTGTAGCTAACGTACCTATCATAGGCGCAAGTCATAACGAATTCCGGCCATGATGATATGATTGTACGTGCTCGAACAACATGGCAATTGCTCCAGTCTGCCAGCTGGCTAATCCCGCGAAACAGCATGATGCCGTTCTCGACTACTACGGCCGCCGCCTCGCTACCTGCTCCTCCGACAAGACCATCAAGATTTTTGAGATCGAGGGCGAGTCGCAACGACTGACGGAGACGCTCAAGGGCCACGAGGGCGCCGTCTGGTGCGTCTCGTGGGCCCACCCCAAGTACGGCAACATTCTCGCATCTGCCGGCTACGATGGCAAGGTCTTCATCTGGAAGGAGCAGGGCACCCAATGGCAGAGGATCTTCGACTTTGCATTACACAAGGCCTCGGTCAACATGGTCTCGTGGGCCCCGCACGAGTCGGGCTGCCTGCTCGCATGCGCCTCCTCCGATGGCCACGTCTCCGTCCTCGAGTTCAAGGACAACGCCTTCCAGCACCAGACCTTCCCCGCCCACGGCCTCGGTGTCAACTCGGTCTCCTGGGCCCCCGCCACCACCCCCGGAAGCATCGTCTCGTCTGCCCCTCCCAGCCAGGGAGCTCTCAGCCAGCGCCGGTTCGTCACGGGCGGTTGCGACAACGTCCTGAAGATCTGGACATACGACCCCGCCACGCAAGGGTACAAGCAGGAGGGCGAATCTCTGACGGGTCACACAGACTGGGTGAGGGACGTCGCATGGAGCCCTACCGTTCTCCAGAAGAGCTACGTTGCATCTGCCTCGCAGGACAAGACGGTACGCATCTGGACGAGCGACAGTGCCAGCCAGGGCCAGTGGTCAAGCAAGGTTCTCAACTTTGATGCCGTCGTCTGGCGCGTGAGCTGGAGTCTCAGCGGAAACGTTCTTGCCGTTAGCGGCGGCGATAACAAGGTCTCGCTTTGGAAGGAGAACCTGCGCGGCGAGTGGGAGTGCGTGAAGACCATGGAAGAGTAGATCTCCAGGGACTTCAGGCTACCTAAACACCGTCTGATCAAGGCCATTCGGTCACTGGGCCCTGAGAAAAGCGGCTGAACATTCCATACATGATCACGTTACGCCCAGAGCTGCTCGCGGGAAGCACTTATGTTGCAGCATCCTAGCCGCAACGCATCTCTCCATTCTTTCTCCAGAATGCTGGCTGGACTATCAGTTTCTCGTCGGTCGGGAGACATTTCCTGTGGAGCAGTGGGGGTTGATACTGTCAGGCCACGTAGATGTGGCTTTTTGATACACCTGGCGCAAACAAAAGGAAGCCGTAGTATGATTTGAGGCATAATGCGCTGAGCGTTCTAGATAGAGAGCCAAAAATCTGAAAAAGCGCAAAATACGATATATTGGTTCTTTTAATATCAACTTTGTTGGTCGAGATGATGGCCAGCTCAAAACACGCAGTTTGAATGTGACGCTACTGGACAAAAGGCTCTGCCGGCACAAGTGGCGGTCTTGCCTGGAAACGAAGGACGACCGGGAACATCATTGTAGGTAAAAGACAAAGTCAATACCACGTCAAAGGAGACATCAATGCATCTGAAATGAATCACACTATAGGTTGGACGATTCAACAATGTTCCGTTGGTTCATTCATGCTTGTGTTGACCAGACATGCATCTGGCATGGTTACTTGTATTGTGCGCCTCTAATAAGCCGTTGAAAGACTATCGCACCGACTGAGGTCTAATCCCATGTGTAATTCACAGCTAGCATATGCTTTCTCCATATGGTCCAAAGTTGTACCGAGATATATACTGTGGTCCAGGCGGCTTTAAGAGGCCTCGGCTAGTTGCGAGCATGGACGATCAAGGCTTCTTCAGAATCGGCATCAGCCTTGGTTACCGAGTATAGACTTGGGCGTTGTTTCCGCGTCGACTTCTAAGCGACGTGGCCAAGCATGCCGCAACCCACAACAGTGGCCACTCCAGTCAACCAAATTCCCCAGAACGAGACACCTCCGACAGAATCTCGTGCCCGGATGCTGTGTCCTGCAGAGTCGGCGTCTCCGCTAGACGTAGACGAAGGGCTGATCAATGTGCCGGATGCCGTAGGTTCACCTGTTGCTGTCATCTCGGCCTCGACCAACATATAGATTTCGCCAGTGGAATCCGAGGTCATGAAGAGGCGACTTTGCGAGTCAAGCGCGAGTCCCACAGGTCGGAAACAGCCATCTGGACAGGCACTATTGTCGGCATTTGACAATATGTTTCTCAATGACGTAGTAGATGTAGATGGTTCGACAGGTTGCCCGCTCGCAAAGGCGATGCTGGAGACCATGTAGCCGGCCGGGCTATCTCGATCCCCTGCTGGCAGTTAGTATCACGATTGATGTCCAGTTTCATCCATTAGTCTTACAGCTTCCATGGAATGAGACATATGCCGTATTGCCATCAGGTGTGAAAACGATATCTAATGGCGCCATGTGAGCCTGGAACGTAAGCCTCGGCGCAACTCGATCATTGTTACACGTCGTATCATTTAATGTCGTGTTCTGGCTGGGAGGGAACTGGCTGCCGACAACCATGTTGCCAACATCGGGAATGTTGGTGTCCCAAAGGGCAAAGCAGTCGGGATAACCGTAGTTGCCACCTTGGTTCTCAGTTGATCCGTTGAGGAAACCATGAAAATTCAACTCCTCTCCTGGATTGTCCTGGTGGACATCGGCACCATCTCTGCTGATCTGATCGACCGAGTTTTCGACGCTGAAGATCCCGCCAGTGGTTGGTTCTTGCGCTACACCTACTGAATTTCTCAGGCCCCAGCCGAGCCTGGTTCCTGCAGAAGCGTAGTCGTAAGGTGTATCCGGCAGTGTTGTCATATTGAAGGCTTTGATCTGTGAGATTCCTGTGGAGATGTCCTGGGCACGGAGATCGACATTCTCCCCACTGCCTCTCGAGACGATCAGCTGGTTGTTGGAAGTCACAAGTAAAGTCCTGGTCGTGTGATCGGTGCCGCCAAGATTCTGGACAATAGTTCGTGGTTCGCCAGTGATCGTACCAGAGCTTGGGTCGTAGGACCAGGCATAGACAAACTGCGAGGAGGAAGCGAAGAGCGTTTTGCCGTCATTGGAAAGGGCGATTCCGTGATTCAACTGCGCATATTAGAGAGTTTCCGACGGCCACCTGGCTTGAAGGAAGATACTCACGTCAGAGTTATTAATGATGCTTCCCGACCCAGCTGTTTCCAAGCACTCGGTGCTTTCGTTCTTGAAGGTAATTCCAATCACACCGACGCCTTGCTGCACGACCAGTAGATGGCCATTGCTGTCGAAGATGATACCTCGGGGCTTCGTCAAATTTGTCACGACCAGCTGAGCAGTCCAGCCAGAACCGACAACTGGTGCCGAATACGAAGGCACCAGGACATTCGAGCAACTATCATCTGCTGCATTTGCAACTGAGAGATCGAGCACAGCTCCCGCTAGACGCAGGAAAGTACTTGCCTTCATGATGAACGCGAAGGCCACAGAATGGATCGATGCGGTAGTCTTCAATAGATTTTGTCGTCTCCAAGGGTTCGTGCTGTGTTCATGTCTCCGGGAAACGGGAAGGTGGCAAAGCTGTGATTTATATGGTCACAGGTGGCTGGCCGATATGCAAGCACAATAATTGGTTCTTGCCAATCAAGCCGTCTATTGAACAATATCCGGCGAGGAAGGAACCGAAGCGGTCATTTAGGTGTAGAAGGAGCGAGTTGACCTCAAGTCTGTAGTTGCCATGAATTGATCAATTACAAGGCCAAAAATGGACTCCGCAATGGCGATGGCGAATGTCCAGCTTGGCAACCGGTAGCCCGCGGCCGGACTCATCCTTCTGAAACGCGGGTTCAAATGCGACGCGCCCAAATCCAACGATCTCCAACTTATCAATTGGAGATGGCGTCCGCCAATTTGACGAGCTGAAAAGCCTTGCGAGGCACGGGATTGGGAGCCCGAGGCTGTCGTACCGCAGGGGTCATTGCAACATGTCGGCTTAGTAGACTGAATATACATATCATGGCTTCTTGGCAATGACATCATTATATTATACCTATAGTTCTGGATATTTCACTTGGAAACAATCTCCCTTCCTTTCCATTGCCAGCATTCATGTTTGTATATTTTCTTTGACAAGCAGTTTTATGACATGGTATCGGAAATGATTGTCTGGCCCTCTTAATGTTCCCGTCCTAATCGATTGAATAGACATTGGATCTAACGGCAAGATTCAAAGTGTCATAACAAAAGCTTACCTAGGTAGGCATTGAAGCAAAGTGCAGATAACCTCTTATCAACCGGCTCATCTTGATTTACTATGAACTATCTCGTTGCGAATCAGGGTGTCTTTTGACTTTATGTCATTCTTCAGCTGGCATAAATGACAGCGAGCTTCTGCCCAAGGCATGGGGATGGACATACGAATATATTCATCGTATTACCCCCGTCCCCTATGTATCATCTCCTCGTAACGCTTGCTGAGCCCTATCAACTGGGGACGTGGCTCAGTGGTACTTTTGGGATGTTTGCAATAAAGAAGTTTTTCAGGTAGTTTATTCTCGTCGAAAAGCAATGCATCGGAACTTTTAAGAAGCCCAGGTGAATCGTGATCTACATCTACCATACTGCACGAGAATCCGGTCCTATATTGGTGTCAAGTCGTCCTGGATGAGGAAGAGATTCAGTATCGGCATAACAGATGGGTATTCTGACAGCCTCAACTCTTTGAATCTATCGCCAAGTGTCGGATCGTTGAATGCCACGGTCATGTGTTATGTGTATGATCAATATCTGACCGAGTTCGGAGGACCCGGATGGCCAAGTCGTCCACCTGCTAATGCCAAGTACCATACCCCTGGGCGGGACCCTTTAGGCGGACCCCTCCGGACTGCCGGTACCACGTTCTCTGCATGCATCGGATCTCTCACCGTTGAAGAAACAGCCTTATATCGTGCGTCTCACCGCTAGACTGAGATAGACTCCACCGCATCATCTTGCTTTTAGAATCTTAAATTCGAGGGCATATTCATTGCGCTATGTACAAGCAAATATGACAGAATAAACGGGACGAAGGACTAGGAGGGGCGAAAGTGGATCGGAATCGGGCCTCCCGTGGTACACGGTAAAGTATAGGCAACCCGCAGTGTTTGTTACTAGAGTCAACAGAAATACAACTCTAGACTTTTGAGATTCGGCGAGTCTTGAGTGTCCACGATGTTTGCACTCGATGATAAATACATATACATGTACCAGCCCCAAGCCATGAACATGCCACACGGTTCATTCTTCGGACGAGGCCCGCAGCCGATAAAGATGGACTGGGATCCTTCAGATTAGATCATGGCGATAACGGACCGCCTGTCCCTGGGCGACGACTTGCTTTCTTGGCTTTGGGAGCCGCACCGGGGAAATTGTCTTTCCTATATACAAACATTGACCTCTCTTCTCCTTCGGTAACCAACGCTCTTTTGTTATCGGGTATTGGAACCAAACATATTATCTCCAAAAGTCGGCTGTTGTGCGCCACATCGGACCTGTGCTGCCGCTGCCCACCTCGTCCGTCCACCAGGTCCGAGACCCGCCGGGATACTTGTCCCCCACCACCGAACTGGCGGCCTTCTTCCGGGTCTCTCTCAGTCGTGCCACGCCATCTATGTACCTACGATTGGGACTGCTTGAACTGCCCCTCCAATCGACGCCGTACCTTTCTCTGCCAGCTAGCCAAACCAATAAATTCCTTGTGCGCAGGCCGGCAGAACAAGTCTAGACTCTGGACCTGTCCCATTCTAGCTGCCACCTGCCTCGAGGACCGACTTTCCGGACGAAGAGACATTTCCATTGGTCTCTTCAACCAGGTGAAACCTTATTCGGTATTCTAGGAGGAAGGCACGTCGGCAACCCACAGATTCACTACTCGCCTCTACCATGGATCAACCACCAGTCCAGCCCGTCTTTCCCGTCGCCGACGCCACGGTGCCCTTCTGGCGAACAGAGCTGCACGAGCTCGACTCTCACCGCAGCACCGACCAACTCCCTGCCGAGCAAGATGTTGTCATCATTGGCGCCGGTTTTGCTGGAACGACCTGCGCCTACTATCTGACTGATGACAACCCCGAGCCGCCCAGCATCACGATCTTGGAGGCCCGCGAGGCATGTTCCGGAGCCACGGGAAGAAATGGTATGTCTTGACCCAACAGATTCCATTCGAACATAACTTTCTCACTCAAGTCATCAGGTGGCCATTGTAGACCGGATTTCCATGTCGGTTTCGCGACTCGGCGCGAAGACAAGGGCTTCGAGGCAGCAAACGCAGTTGCCTGCTTTGAGCTTGCCAACCTAGAGGCCGTCACGGCGCTGGTGCACAAAGAGCAGATCGAGTGTGATTTTGAAGAGGTCACATCTGCCAATGTCTATCTCGACGAGAAGCAGGCCCTCTCGGCCAAGGAGAACCTGATGGACATGAAGGAGCTCAGATGCCCAACCGCCAGCTTGGTCAAGTACCACGGCCCCGAGGACGCAGAGAAGGTGTCGGGCGTCAAGGGCGCAAAGGCCGTCACCACTTTTCCCGCTGCGACACTATGGTGAGATCCCGTGCGCCGAGGTTAGTAATGTGGCCCAGCTGACATGATCTAGGCCGTACAAGTTCGTCCTGCACCTGCTCTCGGGACTGGTCGCAAGGGGCGTCAACCTCCAGACCAACACACCAGTCACCAAAGTTTCCGAGTCGGCGGACGCCGATGGCTACTGGACGGTGACCACCTCGAGAGGCGAGATCAAGGCAAAGAAGGTGGTGTTTGCGACCAACGCTTACACAAGTGGCCTGTTGCCCGAGTACAGCCAAATCATCCGCCCAGTCCGTGGCACCTGTAGTCGCATCACCGTCGGCAATTCCGGCCCTCCCATGGGCAAGCTCAAGTCCATGGTGCAATACTACGGACCCAAGACGGCCGACTATCAGGCAAACAGATCCGACGGCAGCTTCGTCATCGGCGGTGCCTGGTCGACCTGCCGATTCAAGCATCCCGAACAATGGCGTGATGTGGTGGATGACTCCCAGCTCGTGCCCGCGGCGACTAGCTACTTTGACGGATTCATGGAGAGGACCTTTGTTGGATGGCACAAGGCCGAGTCCGAGGTCGACAAGCTCTGGTCCGGAATCATGGGCGTAAGTTCTTAGTGGTGTACTACCGCCTGCAAGATGACTGGCTAACACTGAGTAGTACACGGAGGACAGTGAACCTCACATCGGCAAGGTACCATCAAAGGATGGTTTGTTCATCTGTGCCGGCTTTAACGGTCATGGAATGCCACTTGTCCTGCTTTCTGCAAAGGGCGTCGCCAAAATGCTTACAGAAGACTGCGAGTTTGCAGCAACCGGAATCCCTTCCATCTACGAGACCTCCGAGTGGCGATTGCGCAAGATCACCGAGGTTGTGGTGTAGAGCCAGTTTTGCGATGAGAAGAAGATTCCATTCATTTGTAAATTAGCATAATCAGCACAGTATATAGAAGAGTACAGACATAGAGGTCATTCTACCAGACCTTTGGGTTTCCAATTGTATAATTGCTAGTAAAAAGATTCTGAACACATTTGCTTTTGTGTAAACATAAAACTTGAGAAATCAGCCTGTCAAATTGTATGCCGATCGTTGTTGAAACCCCTCAGGGTATTGTTTACTGTCGAGGAACGACCCTACAGACTGGCCACCCGGTGATGCCTCATGCGACCACGCCGTGAAATATTGCGCCGACAGAGACATGTCGATAAACTGGCCCGCCGGGTCAGACCGCGGTCCCAGCACCCGCCAGCGGCTCATGTGATAACACGCAATATCACAATGAATGCGATTGAGAAACCCGAGCACCGTACCAATATCCCTGTCGACGTCGCGAAACGCCGCAATGATATTTGTTTTCCCGGCGGCCCCCGTGAAGAAGGGCTCGAGCCGGCACCGGCCCGCCGGCACAGGACTATACAGCCTTCGCTGCGACGGCAGCTCCGTCGACGACGGCACCACGACGGAGATGCTCTGCACCCGCGGGAACCCCTGGAACACGCAAGACGCCGAGGGCGGTTTCGCCGGCGTCGACGTGCACAGCGGCCGCCAGTACGCCAGGGCGACGTGGCGGACGCGGCCGAACAGCTTGGCCTTTCCGCCGGGATGGTGTTCTTGGGATGCCCCGACGGCCTGGCTGCGCCCCGGCGGTATGTACAAGACGTCGAGGTCGGGCCGAAAGGCGCGAAACGGGACGCCGACGCCGGCGGCGGGCGAGAAGCGCAGCCGCGCGTGCCGCAGGGCGTGGGCGCGGGACTCGTGGCATATGTGCATGAGGACCGGGAAGGCCGTGTCGACGGTGAACGACTGGCCCGGGCAGCACATCTCGTCGTCGTCGTCGTCGTCTTCCTCATCATCAGGCTCAATGTGCCGGCCCGTCTCTTCTCCCTCTGGTGGTAAGATGCAGACCTCGGAGACGTCCTCGGGCATGGAATCGTCCCATATCATGGCCCTGAGCTCGCAGGGGAGCTGCATAAAGGTGGCCGCCGAAGACATGGTGGAAAATCGAACACTGTCTGTCTTGTTCTCACGTACAACGATTCCCGGTGACGGCCAATAGTTATTTTATTCTCGCCAGGATACGATGGACCATGCTCAAGCTCATGCGTATCACATGAGCCAGAAGCCAAGGAAGCGATTCAATGCCAGGTATCGATATCTCGCACAGTCTGCAATATGAGGAGAGCCATGGAGTCCAGTCCATCACGAGTGGGGAAAGAGACGGGACAGCTTCCCCAGCTCTTATCACTATGTTTCATTAGCTGCAGCCATTGATGAGCTGTTTCTTTAGCGGCTGGCGCTGATCATAGACGTCGTCCATGACGTTTTGGGGCCGAACTCCTATCTCAACCAATAAGACTACATCGGCCTATAGAGCCCAGACGAACTACTGCTCTGTATGGTCAAGCCATCCACGGCACGCAGGTGAATCGTCACAAGTTTGTGAGAAGTCTCTGGCCTTAAAAAAAAATTAAAAAAAAAAGGACATCAATATTAGGTATCCATGCTTTCTTTGGGTAGTCAATCATTATGCTTGGTTGATATAAACAAAAAACAGGAGGGAAAACGAAACCTTCGAATGTATCTCTACCTTGAGAGCGCAAGTATTAACAAGTGGGAATCCCAACAAAAAGCAAGTATGAGAGAGCCCCCTCCTACACTGGCTGGCTCTCTGATGCCGCTGAACAAATGAATAACTGCCATCACAATGCTTCCTCTCTTTTTTTTTAAAACGCGTAACACCATGGGACATCGTCTATCGTAGACCAATGACGCTCATCTCGAGTGTCCACACCCTGCGGATCCAGACCCTCAGTGAGCCGTCGATTCCTTCCACGTCCTTCAGGTCCACGCCCTCCCACCAGCAGCGTCGAGCGGGTTTGCGCCAGAAGAGGAGTAGCTTTTGGGCCATGCCGACCGCGTTGCCACTCATGTCGTTACCACGGATGTCGCTGCGAAGTCTGGCGAGCGCGAGACTGCAGACGACAGCCTTGTTGGGCTCTCCAGCTCGGTGACCCCATCTGTCGTCGTGGTTGAAGCCACTGGAAACATGTCAGTAGAGTCATCGAAACACACCATACCAAAATTCAACATACCCGGCTGTGAGCATCTCAATCAAATGCGCCTCGGTCGTGCCTGGTTCGTCGCTTCTCTTCAGGCCCGAGAAGATGCCGTCTTGCTTGAGCAGAGCCCGTGCGGCGGCTCTCTTGACCTCGATCATTTCCTTTTGCTCAATGTCTTTCCTTGGAGGAATAACGTAAAAGTCCAGATCTTCCCTAAGGACAATGATACCTGCACGCTTGCTTCCGTCATCTCTTCCGCCTCCGAGAGAGTCAATGGGCGTGACTCCACCATCAGGCGAGGCATCGGGAGATTTTTCAGTAGGAATGGTTTGTGCAACATTGCGGAAGAAGTCTAGCATATACTGGAGGGATGCAGGGTCATACTGGGAAGTGAGGTCAGTGAAATGCATATTAATATTTGAGAGTAGATTGCGAGTGGTGGAAGAGGGAGGAAGACTGGAATGGATTGTATTCGACGTCAAGGGGGGAAGGTTGGCAGAGGTTGTGACCTGGCTACTAACATCAACTTGGACGGCATCACCCTCGGCAAAGCCACCCATGTGGCCCTCGGGAAAGAGGCCGTTTGGGAAGAGTGACAAGAGAACGAACTCGGGCAATGTCAATAGCTCATCCCTGGACAGGACGAAGCGAGTGCCCCTGTGATATTCTGTCAGCCGCGATTCAACATGATTCAACTCTAGACACAACCCACCGCAGGTCCATGGAAATGGTCTCATCGGCGCCAACATCTACAGACAAAGTTAGCGGTGCGGCGCAAACAGCATCCAGCCGGCCCGAAACTTACCTCCGATGGCATTGATGGGCGGACCGCCCTGTTGGACTTGAGTAATAATACTCGACGCTCCTCCGGCGGCAGCCATTAGATAACAGAAGGACAAGAGCGGGCTATAGCTTTCTTCGTAAGCAGGGGGCGCGTCGTCGGAATCTTCACTCTGTTGAGCTGATGAGCCGGCTTTATTATCTTGCGGGAGTGCACGTTTGGTCTCGGCTACAGCGTTTCGAAGGCCCTTGGACGATGCGGGAGAATCCTGGCCTAGAAAGTTGGTAGAGGGCGGCGCGTAGGCTGGAGCTGCAGTCGCAGAAGATGCAGCTGTCTCAGAGACCGGTTCGCGGGAACGAGATGGGGGAAGTTGAAAATGGTCGTCGGCCAAGTCCTCGGCAGAGGCGTACTCGTAGAGACTCGAGAAGGGCGGAGGTGCTGGTCGCGCAGCAGATAGTGAGAAGGAGGTCGAGGCCGAGGCTGAAGGTGCGGCGTCGGGATAACGTGGCGGAGGAGATCGACGTCGGTTGAACTCGTGCTCCTCGTTGTCGTCTTCTTCTCCTTCTTGGTCGAGGTCAATCTCGTCCGGGTGGGCCTTGTCGTCGGGGGTTGAATCCGGGGGCGAATGATCGGGTCGGGGCGACTCGATGACAGTGGTAGTCTGTCCGGATTGCACCTCCTGGCGTTCGGGCAACGTGATAGTTGCGGTGGGATTCCTGAGCGACGCCGTGGTCGAGGTGATTCAAATGATGTCGTGACGGTGTCTAGGTCTGGAGATTGGAATACAGTCGAGCGGCGCTGTGACCGGTGGGTGTCCCGACGTAACAACGGAGATGACTGCCAAGACCGCTGGCCGTTTGTTCGCAGCAGGAGACTCAGGGCTGGACTAGGCGAGGTGAGTTAGATACCTCTTAGCGACAGGCGATTGAAGGTCGGCTCGTCGATTGGGGGGAAGGAAAAGTGCCGGTTCTCGTCTCTTTCTGGTTAATAAAAGCAAAGATGCGCAGAGATGAATGGCATTCACTCTTGTTGCCCGTCGCAGCTGGGGGAATTGTCACTTCCACTTGGGCTGTTGTCTCCCTGCTCTAACCTAGGTCACAGCATCCCGGCTGGGCTTATTTTAGCAGAATCCACCTTATTTCCCAGAAGTATCTCTGCCTCCATTCCTCCCCGTCGCCCCCGCCCAATCGTCGCATGCAGGTACTTCTGGGTCTGCTGCCACTCTGCACGCTAGAATCTCCAGAAGCACGGGCCCCGCTGAGCTTCGGCGGTCTTGGGCGTCTTCTATGGAGCGCTAAGCGCCCACTACAGACCCCCAATCACCCGGAGCTTTTGGTGGAATTCAGGGGTATTGGATGTTGTGACAGCAACTTTACAGGGCCGTCACACCAACCACACCTTGTCATACACAACGGTAACATGTGTATCGACTTCAACTACATTACTGCCAACTGCTACTCTTTCGTTCAACAAGTCCAAATGCAAACATGCTCTCAAAGTGACTATAACCACTGAGACTCGTGTGTGTTCAGAGACCTGTTTTGTGTTAGATTCAAGTGCCGTCTCAAGCTTTATATTGCTTCCAGCCCTGTTTCCAGTTCTCTGGGTGAACCATCTTCGGATGCTACAGCACCACGTCACTTTTTCGACAGCCAGTGATTTTATCAGCACATATACGAATCAGGATATCAAAGCATGAACTCGCGGAAAAGGAAAAGCTCACAGCTTGTTGTTTCCGTGTCACTACGCCAGCGCCATGTGATCGCCAGGGTTCAACTGGTTTTAGCCTCCACTTACACTTTGAATGAATTCTCGAATCTGGGAACAATTATATCAAGGCAATATGGACTGTAGCCAATGATGCAGTATGGATGTTTTCGTAGTATAATCATTGTAGGTGCTGCCACAAGAACATGGCTTACAAACGTGATGGATGATAGTCTATTGTAGTTTGCTGTCTTCCGCCATGCCATAAGTCGTATCAGGCCACAACAGCAAGGCCTCTTCATTCCATGGTATAAGGGGAAAATCCTTCCAACATTAGATTCAGCAGCCAGCCAGCCATTGTATCTCAATTGTATAGTTCCTGAATCAGACTCGTTCTTCTGTGTGACGATGCTCATCGGGAGTCAAGTTGTTTGCAATCTTGATGGGCATCAAACCTCGCGAGGCGGGGAATCAATAAGTACATGATAGGAAATTTTATGCTGGCACTGTTTGTCTGTGATAGAATTCATGTCCGTGGCTTGGAGGAACCAGACATGCTAGGACATCCCGCCGCTGGTCACTCAAGTCATGCATTAGCGTTCATAATCAAAACATTTCGCACTTCCGAGTGATGCTTGGTATCTTGCTATAGAATATAATTTTAGGGAATGAACAGATCGACAAACATGATGTTTAGCGAATATACCATTCTTGAAGAATGTTTGTACTTCTACATCAAGGATTGGACTTTTAGCTCGACGAGACAGACAAATAAATATCCATATCAGTATCAATTTTCTAATTTATTTTAATGTTTTAAAATAATGATAAGCTATTGTCCCTGATTCAGATACTGACAAGATATTTCTACGCGATTTGGCTCTCTCCTTATTTTGTACTGTGTATAGTATGATTATGTACACGCGTGTTGCACAACTACAGATTATGTGCATGACATGACTTATATGTGTTGAGACCGACCTTGCTTTGTATAACAGGTCAAGTGGCATTTCCAAGTATTATCTGCGTCTGTCGTTATATCGTGATTATGACATGATGATGCTGGCGGATCTCGATTTCTCCAACTATGAACCAGGCTATCTGGATACAGTTCGAGTTCATCGTTCGACCCCATATTATCGTATGCATTGCAGTGGTTAAAGTATGGGACCGGATGCTGACACAGCATAGGAGTCGACAGTCGGGGGAACATTGAACGTATGCAGCTATTAGTGTGATTGACACAAGTAAAGTGGCTTTTCCTCATCACGAACTGACCACTTGGCTCCTCTGCTTTCCATGAATAAATACTGGACGCATTGGAGAAACGAATAATTCCAAGTTTAGCAGGTCCAGTCCACTGCTGTAACGCTACGATACTATATTTGGGGCTCGGGTGCGCCATCAGCGGCCCATTCCAGGGAGAGATAAAGCTCCACTTACCGGCGTCATCCTTGTGTCGGCGCAGGGTCCACGAATTTGGGACTCGACCATTTTCGAGGCGGCCTTATTACGGATGAGACACGAACACACGGCCTCTTTTCCTCCCACGCTATCCCCGGCATAGCGAGTCGAGGTGATCGTCTTCAAGATCGGAATATACTCACGCACTCCTCCTAGATGCCAGGAACCTCTCACGCCGATTCCTCCCCCCCTAAGTCCACGATTGTGTCGCCCCAAGTCTGCATCGCTCCGGCCTGTATCGTGGCCCGCCCACCGCTTGACTCGACTCGAACTGGCGCCTTTTGCCTAGGCTTTTTGCCTCCGGACTACTACGATAATAACCTTTGCTAGAGCCAACTTGCGCAGGCGACATCATTCTACACCCTCTGCCAAACTCAAAGACCGCTACTATCTACATCTCCTCATTCTCTTGACGAACTAGGTCGTCACTCGATCGCGACAGTTCCGGCGCTGGGGGAGCATGTGACACAAGATGGCAGACAACAAGACGGCAGACACAAACAGCCCTCCTCCCGACCCGGGAAGGGCATCATTTTTGCGCCGGCATATCCTACGAACCCCAACCGCCAACTCCTCGTCCTCCTCGCTACACGAGATGCCGCGAACTAGGAAACTGCGCATGCTCGTCGCTGCCAACGGCTCCAAGGATGTTGCATACGCACAGGCTATCGCCGTCCGCCTCTTGAAGGACTCTCAGATCGAGACACAAGCATTAGTCGACGAGGTGCCTCGCCGCCTGGCCCAGGAGGTTATAGTGAGGGAGAATCGAAGCCTGGCAACATTGGCCATCGATGCCGACCAGAGGACGAGAGAGGCCATAGAGGCCGCGAGACAAACTGCATACGAGCTGGTCGACTGGGCCGACATCCTAGTCCTTGCCCCCATCGATGCAGACCACCTGGCCAAGATGATGGGCGGGATTGCCGATACGTTGCTGCTCGAGGTTCTGCGCGCGTGGGATGTCTCCAAGAAGATCCTGCTGGTACCCGGCATGTCGATACAGATGTGGGAGAACCCCATGACGAAGAAACAGTTGAGCAAAATAAAGAAGAAGTGGGATTGGATCAAGGTCATGTCGCCCATCCTCTGGCACTACGAGGGCGCCTCCTCTTCCAAGCGCGTGGTTTCATGGGACGGCTTCAACGACTTGGTGGGCATGATTAAAAACCAGGCCGAGCTCCTGAGTCTAGGCCACGATGTCGAAGTGGCTGCCCAGCAAGCTCTCAACACGTCGGATCCCAGCAGGGTAGCTACGCAGCTGCCGCCAGAGATTTGGACCATAATATTCGAGTATGTGGGAGACTGGGAGTTGGCACAGGCGCTCAACGTTTACACCACGATACCTACGCCGACCGAGTGGCGTACCAACCGGCTCACGCTCACGGATCCCGCCGACATATTCAACAACGAACTCGAGTGGCTGATCCTGTCTTGTCGTTCTCCTTCTGTCATATGTCGCAAACTCTCCGAGGCCCCGAGCGAATTGCTCATATCACCGCTGGCGGTCAAACTCATCATAAAATTCTCACTTACCGAAGTCTTGACATATCTGGAGAATCATCTGAGCAAGGTCTTTTGGGCTTCTTTCCACTCGAAACTCCTTCCAAACAAGGCTTCTGGAGTATATGGCAGGACGGATATCCTCGACTGGTGGAACACATCTCCCTCCTTTCTCAAGAAGGAATACGACGCAGAGGCTCTGGATAACGCTTCGCGCATGGGATTCGTAAATGTGCTTGACTGGTGGCTACGATCTGGCCTGCCGCTGAAATATACGGAACAAGCATTTGAGACGGCGTCAGCAAGGGGCCACTTGCTGATTCTCGAATGGTGGCGGGACGCCGCATCGCAAAACAGCAGTATCACTTTGAAGCCAGGGCGCAGTCTGCTCGCGGCCGCGCAGCAGGGTCAGACGGCAGTTCTCCGATGGTGGGAGTCTTCGGGAATCCCCGTAGCCCACGGCGACGGCGTACCCAAGATTGCGAGTGCGCATGGCCACACGGGCGTGCTGGACGCTTGGCGTGAGATCAAGGGCGACAAGTTATCATTCGATTGCCAGGTGCTTGTAGCACCAACACGCCAAGGACATGTCAACGTTCTCGAGTGGTGGAAGCAGTACGCAAGGGGCGAGGAGGCGGGCGAGGGCAGGACACACCGAGTCGAGTACAAGACTTGTGATATTGAGGAAGCCCTCGAAGACGCCATCGGCAACTCCAAGTCCATCAGAATCTGGTGGGCTCGCAACGGGCTCAACCTGGGTCTGGGAGTAAGCGAATGGATGAAGACAAGGTGTTTATAACATCAAACTATCATAGAATGAAAACTACCAACAGTTTCACCACAAACATGTCCGCGTGCTACATCGTGAACTTTATTTGTCACGATGGAGCTAATCCTACAGCACCCCGGCATGAACGTGAAATTTCGTGTATGCATGTACATGGTGCTTTGAAAAACGGTCAAGAGATGCTTGCCACGAGCAGTCGTGTAATTTATTTATTTGCTATCTTCATTCAGGATGGAGTGTTGACTCCATACGGGATGCCATCGTTTCCCCGCGCACTAGAATCTCTGACCAGAGCCCTGTTGCCCCTTTCTAGATGAGCTCACCCGGGAGGTGTCTATTCTAGGTTATATAGTGGACGTCGACCATCAAGAATGATCGACGTAGGAGATGCCATCGTTTCCTCCCGGAATGATCTTCAGTGACCAAACCCCAGAAGCTGCCTCAATGGGCAACGTTTTAAGCAGCGCGCCATCTGCTGCTATGGGATAGGGTATCTCGACTTCAAGCGTCTCGACACCGCTGACAGGATGCCATCGTTTCCCTGCGGACGGGCTGTCCTTTCGTAAAGCGCCCGACCTCCCTTTATCCCCATGTCCTTTCCCCTCGGACCACGCGACGTTCTACTCTTTCTCTCTCACATGGCTATTTACTACCTCTAGTACTTCTCGCCCTCGAGGATGGGCTTGGCCTCGGCGCTCTTCCACCAGCTGACGCCGTCCTGGCCGGGGTAGGAGAACTTGTCCATGCTGTCGGCCTTCATCTCGACGCTGTAGCCGGGCTCGGTGGGGGTCTGGTAGTAGCCGTCGCGGATGACGGAGGGGTGGAGGAAGTGCTCGTGGAGGTGGTCGACGTACTCGAGGACGGAGCGCTTGCCCGAGACGACGACGTAGTCGATGGTGCTGAGGTGCTGGGTGTACTCGGGCAGGCCGACGCCGCCCGAGTGCGGGACGATGGGGACGCCGTGCTTCTTGGCCATGAGCAGCACGGCCAGGACCTCGTTGACGCCGCCGATGCGGCACGCGTCGATCTGGCACACGTCGATGGCGCCCGACGCGATCAGCTGCTTGAAGACGACGCGGTTCTGGCACATCTCGCCCGTGGCGACGCCGATGCCGTAGGGCTTGAGCGCCTCCCGGATCGCCTTGTGCCCCAGGATGTCGTCGGGCGACGTCGGCTCCTCGATGAACCACGGCTTGAACGCGGCCAGCTCCTTCATGTAGGCGACGGCCTCGGGCACGCTCCACACCTGGTTGGCGTCGACCATGAGCACGTTGCCGCGGTCGTGGCCGATGACGTCGCGCGCGATGGCCAGCCGGTGCTTGTCCTGCTCGAGGTTGCCGCCCACCTTGATCTTGAAGTACTTGTAGCCCTTGGCCAGGGTCTCGGCCAGGAGCGCCTTCATCTTGTCCTCGCCGTAGCCGAGCCAGCCGGCGCTGGTGGTGTAGGCGGGCACGGCGCGGCTGTCGAGGGCCTCCCGGATGCGCTCCTGCTTGCCCGGCTCGGCCTCGCGCAGCAGGGCCAGGGCCTCGTCGGGGGTGACGCAGTCGGTGATGTAGCGGAAGTCGATGCAGCGCACGAACTCCTCGGGCGAGAAGTCGGCCACGATGCGCCACACGGGCTTGCCCAGCACCTTGGCCCACAGGTCCCAGACGGCGTTGACCACGGCCCCCAGCGCCAGGTGGATGACGCCCTTCTCGGGCCCGATCCACCGCAGCTGGCTGTCGTTGACCAGGTGCCGCCACGTCTTGCCCCAGTCCTCGACCAGCGACGACAGCGTGCGCCCCTTGATCCGGTCCGCCACGTGCTCAATGGCCGCGCAGACAATGTCGTTGCCGCGGCCGATGGTGAAGGTCTATACCACGGAAGAACGATGGTCAGCTGCCGAAAGTGAAACCTAGAGGTCGGGGAGAAGTAGGAGTGAGAAAAGGTCGACTCACCATGCCGTGCCCGCTGAACTCCGAGTCCGTCTGCAGGATACAATACGCGGAAGAGTAGTCGCCGGCAGCGTTCATGGCATCGGAGCCCGTCTTGTCCAGAGACGTGGGAAACCGCACGTCTCTGGTGGTCCAGCCGGTGATGGTAATGTCGGTCGTCATGTTTGCTTTTCTCAAGTGTATAGACTTCTGTGTTGTGAACTTGTGTTACCAACGTAAAGGTATATGAGGAGTATAGCTGATAAGAAGCAAACTCCAGACAAGTAGACTCAGAGAAGTAGGACAAGGAAAAAAGGAGTACGGCCAAGAATTAGCAATTGAAGATTTTGAGTACAGCTGTGAGAGAAAATATATGTGTGTTTTTTTATTTTCCAGACCCCTCGTGACGCACGACACGATTGAGGGGCCTCCGCGCAATGGAGGAGTAGCAGTTGCATTATCCGTGGGGTTAGTCTTTGGGCGGACCCTGCATTGCGAGCCCGGTGCCAGATCATGGTTGGTGGAAAAACTCGATGCGGGAAAGAGGACGGAATAGTATTCACCATTGGCATCTAGAATCGCACTGAGAAGAGAGGGAGATCCACTTTGAATTTCCCCGGCTATAGACGGGGGGTGGAAGACTCTCGAGAGTCGAGACGCCGAGATCGCGGGCCATTCTTAAATCGTGGGGTGGGATCCGTGGGGGAATGGAGACGGGAATAGTATACTAAAAACGAGACAAGTAAATCCTCACGTTATTGGGCGGTAGATGATCCAGGGCGACCTGTACTGTTACCTCGTGTTGGATCAAGCTCGCGTAAAATACTACAATGGTGCTAGGTCAGACAACTTCCGGCGGTGTCTCAAGATGGTAACTTCATACACGCAATATTGAATATACTACACTAACATACAGTTTAAGATCATGGCCTGTGTCTACGCGATTCTACACTGCTTGCAAAGACACCAGAGTGGCCACACAAAAGCACACCCACGCAGGTAGGTCTGCAACAAGAGACCTGACTGTGTGGATGTTGAGCCACCTCTTCAGCTCCCTATTGCCCCGGCCCTTGGGCTCGTCGTCCGAGAGGGCTTTCACAGGCCACACTACAATTGTAATTGGCTTCTTTGCCCATAACCAACAAGAGGGCGTATATATATGGGAGTTGAAATGAGAATGACTCTCACGTACTAATCTTGGGCACGAACACGAAGTGGGCAAACGCCAGCGCGGTCCCGGCTGCGAACCACCGCGAGGCGCCGTTGGGCTTGCCCCAGACGTTGGCGGCGCCGGCTCCGATGCTGACGCCGTAGAACATGAGGAGCTGCGGCAGCCCCCGCATGAAGAAGGTGGCAAAGTAGGACGGCACCAAGCTGTTGGCTTCGTCGCGGTGCTCCGGCCGAAGGAAGTTGTTCAGGAAGAAGTACTGATCGTACGAGAAGCAGAGGGCCGCGGTCGAGGAGACCAGCGGGCGGGCCCTGAGCAGCGTGATCGGGCCGGAAAAGGCTCTTGATGCCATTGTGAAGTTCTACTCGGTGGTTTGAGACGATATGGCTCGTAAGTTTTGCAAGAGAGAAAAGACAATTGTTTGTACTGTTCGTTGGGGTCGTTGGTTTGTCTCCATTTACATACATGTGGCACGGCAACGGATGTTCACGGATGAGCGTGGGGCGGAAAGCATTCATCGCTCCTGGTGCTATACCTTTCATGTTGGGCTTACGTGTGATATGAGTCAACAGTGCTTACGCGGGCACTATCACGGATTTGGAGCCAAGAATTATACAATCAAAACCCATGCGAATAATTGTTCGACCTGAAAAGACGACTGGCTCTTGACGGAAGTCATGTTCCTGAGAGAAATGGGTACAAGGCTGTGTTGAGAGCAGAGTAGGTGGTTTTGGTTTCTAAATGCAGCGGCATACATTAGCGAAAGGGGACCAAGATATATTATTGGTTCTTCAAGCCGACTGCGTTATAGGAGCTGTCTCGGCGTGTGTAGTTGAGGCTCTGGTTCACAGCAATTTTAGTCCAGACGGACCTGTCAGCCAGTGCCAATATGACCCGGGTCATTCTCGACCAGAAGGTTACCAAGTGGGGAGGCAAGATGCGATCCTTTTATCTATGTTAGGTGTTACAAGCAGTTGGCAATATACTCCGGTGCGATCCACCGAAGATCTGCAAAGAAAGAAAGATATAATGGCCGGATGATGGTTTGCCAAGACCGAGTCGTTCGCGCACCTCTCGGCCGGGCGCAGCAAGAGGCCGCAGGCAGCGGCATTTGCCCAGACGCAAACCACGGAGGTTACCAGCTTCGGTATCCCTTCTCTCGTTGGGAATTGCATTCAGTTGCAGCACAATCTGCGAACGTGATCAGCCACAGCCCGGCCTTTCCCCAAGTCCCCGGCTTTCTAATTGGTATCTAGGCTATCACGGAAATGTGCGCTGCATCATCGCCATACTGTATACACAGTACATTGGCACAGCTGGCGGTGAGATTTTCGACCAAAAGCGCGGTGGTGGGCTCGGTACTGTAAGCAATGATGATCGTGTATGTCAGAGGCAATGTAGGCAGTTATGCACTTGTAGGTTAGTGCCGCGACGCAGTAGGCTATGAGACGAGCGAGGTGATCCAATGGGAGTCGATCCCAATGTCGAGAAGCACTGGAAGTTCTAGATTATCTGACACCGCCCTGCATAGAATTCATACCGCTCCAAAAGATGACTGTTGCAGTTTCTGCTGGGCGAGATGGATATTCCCCGATCGCCACTTGCGGCATTGAAGATCAGCCTAGCAGTCCTAGCCAACTGTAAACCGCTCCATTCGCCCAGAGTGGGTTCTTCTTGTGTGTTTACCGCAGACTGGTCGGTCGGATATCTCCATTTGGTTCATGAGATAGGCAAAGGCATATTCGTATTGGCCAATTGTTCGACATGTAGTGTGCACATGTGCCTACGACCAACGTGGTGCGATCATGATAGCGCTTCCTCTGCCAGTTAGTGCAATGCGTTACCAGCGCAGGAACAAAGCAGCAATACCGAAAGAACTTGGATGCATTGATCTCTTGTCTCACGATGCTACTGCAGACCCAAACCGCTCGAAGTGAGGCGTGGTGTGAATACGAGTCGCACAAGAAATAGTATGACATCAGCCCAACTATCTTTTTTCCCACCTTGACTTTTTCTACTCAGCTCCAGGGTGTTGCGGTTGCTGGGGAGGGGAGGGAAGAGGAGGGGGCCCCATGCTTGTACGATCTGCAGCCTGGCAACCTGGTAAATAAGGAGCAAGGGCGATTGGACTGAATTGATGAGAAGGCCGAATGGATGGTTGGATGGGTGGGATGATATTATGGATACACTGTGTGCGTGTCTGCGTGCGTTGCCTGCTGTGGCTGCTGCTCGCGTGCTGGGGCCGGGCGAATGCAGATAGACACATACGGTTGGATGGTTAATGTATGCAGATCCATCAATCCCACCGACCAACACAGAACGGCCCCGCCATCGTCAGTGGAAGACTTCTGGTTTTTTTATGTAGTACTACCCAGCTGCCCAACGACGAAAAAAGAGTCAGATTTTCCCTCTCACCAGGGCACACCGAAGCAAATGGCGGGTTCCCGAAGAAAGAATGGCCCATGTAAATGGCTGATTAGGCTGCACGTGTTAATTCAAGCCTTTTGATCATTCTGCCCATCGGTCAAAGATGATTATGGCTGATGGTACATGATACACGTGGAAGTGGTGGCCAACGTGTAAGTGCAAGCTACAATCTACACCTACACTACTACATACGGTATCTGCCTGTCCGCCAAGCAACCTTCCGAAGTCCGGATACGCTCGGGGCGCGGCCAACCACTACGGGGGCCAGTATGATGGCTGCCTTCCAACCCATTCTTTTCCCTTTTTCTTCTGATGTGCCTGGCCTTGCTGGCTTGGCTTGATTGGATTCTGCAGAAACCAGCCGCTCGAAAGCTTCGGCACGATAACATTGCAGACTAGAATGCTAGAGTCCGCCATCGTCCACTTCTAATCGACAACAGCGCCGAAGGGAGGCAAAGGCGACTTTTCTCTTTCTGATCCTCAACGGGGATGGCCCACGCATCGGAATTCGTACTGCGTTCAAGGATGACCACACTTTAATCACTAGCTCGTAGCCAAGTCATAGGGAAAAGCATCCATACTACTCCTCCGTACATACGTACATGGATGGGTACAGTATGTATCGCTTGTGAGAGAGGACCCAACAGTCGGCCAACAGGATACCTCATTATGTACTGGCACCCACCCTTCCCGAGCGTACCCATGTCCATTCGATAAAATATCAATCAATCCTGTTTTCGCATTTGGCCTCTGCACTACTACTCCGTGATCCTTCTCGCGATACATTATTTTCCTCAACGTCATCTTTCTCTTTTCTTTTCTTTTTTGCTCGAGCAATCTCGTCCAAGATTTTGGTGTATTCTATTCTATGATCCCCCGAGGACCTCGAAGAATGACCACTGGCCGAGATACCATATAATACCCAGACCGCCATATCACGTCCGACTATACTCCATACAACCTACCGACCAGTCTCGCATTGGGGGCCGTTTGTCTCACCCCTACCAGCGGCTCACCATATTGTGCCGCCGCACTATAATTCTAACCAGCTTGCCGCCTGTTCTCTTTCTACCAACCACAATTTTGAGACAAACATGGACCAGTATAGATCACCCGTGGCGCTACAGCCACAAGCAAATCCCAAATCAGAGGGCAAGAAACTCAGGCGGAAGCTCCAAAAGATTCCCAACAACACCAAGCGGAATAGTGTGTCTTATGCAAACTCGATCAGCAGCAACGCCAAACCAGAGTCGCGGGGCTTTCGCTGGTCGGCATTCGGCAAAAAGAGCGACTCGGCCAAGTCTCCATCACAAGTCACCAGCGAACAGTTGCTGGACCTCTCTGACCCCAAGTGGAATGACTATCTGCGGACGAGCAGGTACGAGGCTCAGGATGTTCATTTCGTGCCCCAACCGCAGCTACCTTCCACTCCGGTCGCTACCAACATTGTGCCCGAATTCGCACATCTCAAGGTGACAAATGACACACCTCATAATTTGTCAGAGACCGCCTCCACCGACGGTCTGTACTCGCCAGAGAGCAACTCATCGACTTCTTCAGGATCCAGGCGAAAGGCCAAGACGCCCGTCACTCGGATCGGCCAGCTGGAGGAATCTGCCCTTACGCGCGAGAACTCGACGAAAAAAGGCGACAGCATTGAGCACATTGCAGAGTCGTACAGAGCTCTGGTGGAGACGCCCGCCGATCACGAGGAGAGGTTCATGACGCCGTTCCAGTATTTTGAGCAATTACCTGCCGAGATCGGGATACGGAAGTGGGAGGCGCCCCCCATGCCGGACAATGCTGTCAAGACAATCATCGACCTGCCGCGGCCCTCCAAGCAGGATACGGGCTCGCCGACCTCTTCGGACGGCACCCTGGTCGGGTTCGAGGAGGACGCCATCTACTTCAAGCCCATCTCGTTATTGACCGACCCGCCGTCTTCGCCGAGGGTCCTGCACATGGCAGAAGTGACGCAACCGTCGAGCATGGAGCAGTCCGCGGCATCCTTGCTGCCCGAGAACCCGACGCTGCAGATCATATCCGACCTCCTGACAAAGGAGCTGTCCAACACCTTGAGGCCGAACGGGGAGACCTCGTCGCTGCAGGTGTGGCTGATGATTGAAGCTTACGAGAAGCTCAAGGAGAAATTGGAGGGCATGAACTTGGGATCGGACCAGACACAGTCCGTACAGATGATGTTCAACATGTGGCTCACGACACTACACACGATTCATGACAGCTTAACGGGACACGACGGGCATCACAGCGAGAGCGACTACGGAGAGTAGACGGGCGACGAGCGATGTCTTACGATTACCAGAGGTTGATTGGGCTTTGGGATTTCCAGGCGTTTCGGCCGACTACGGAGAACATAAATATATCGGGGCCAGCTCACTGCTGCAGGATCGATTATTTATAAACATCTGATAATAATATTAATTATTTTACGACGATATGAACTTATATTTGACGGAGACTCTAAGCCATGTTGTTTTAGGAATCCGATCTGTTTAGTTTTCCATTCTTGTTAGCCTCTATAGTCTCACCGGGAACGAGGCACCCCAAACGATGGGCACAATGACCGCGCAATCTACCTTTGAGACCATCTTCTGCCATGAACACAGAACACAACGAAACCATCAAAACAGAAAGACCCTGATTCCAAAATCCAAACAGCAGCCTGGCCGCCCAAGAACTACTAACTTCCAACTCCAGGGTCGATCACTTCCGGGGCCAGGCCCGACTTTTCTCAGATGGGTAACGTCGACCAGCGGACATTTTTCTATACGAGAACCTTGTTTTTGGATACGGGCGGCTTCTGCAGCATGCAAGTGCATTAGCATCCATATTTCCTGTACCAAACCGTAGATGGGATGGTGAATTCCAGACAAAAAGACCCCGCCACGTGTATGGATGGGTAATGTAGCTTCCTTTGTTACACGGTGCAAGAAAGAAGCTCATTAGCACGGCCTCTTAAACACCATCCTTGCCAGCCCAGTCCAGTCGCGTCTTCCCCCACGCGTCTCTAACCAAGCCAAGAAAGTCACCACCAAAAAAAGAATATCATGACCAATTTTTCTCTGAATCTTTGACACACGGACCGTCACTAGCGCTTCGAGCGCATTCTCATCACAACAAGTGTCACCGACTGACTCTGCTGTACCGCCTCCTACCTACAACGACCCACCAAAGCCACCAGAAGATAATACAAAAAGAGCAGAGCGCCCAGCATGTCCCGACGAGGCCTCCTCGCAAACTGGCCCGGCAGCTCGCGCACCGGAAGCGTTAGGCCGGGCACGTACTCTTCGCGGGGCGGCAGGCCGCAGGACAAGCTCCAGATGCCCGAATACGAGCCGCCGTCGTTCGCCCTCGACACCAATGCGCGCCACGCGCTCGCCGAGCTGTCCCGCAACACGACCGACGCGCGGCGGTACGGCGGCGAGCTCGAGAAGAGCGTCCGGCTGCTGGGCGAGAGCGTCGGCGAGGTCAACGACCGGCTGCAGGACCGCAAGGAGATGCTGGCGGCCCGGCTGGAGAAGCGGAAGGACAGCGGCGAGGGGGAGGACGAGGACACGAGGGCCCTCCGCAACGCCGTCGACATGCTGCGGCAGGAGGCCCCCGTCCTGACGCGGCGGTGCGACGAGGGCGTGCGCCAGGTCATCGACTGGATGGTCGAGATGGAGGACGCGCGGACCGCGGCGGCCAACACGGTCCAGGAGGTCGAGCAGGAGAGCATCGGCGTCGAGACGCGGGCCCAGGCCGCGCAGGCCCGGGCGAACTGGCGGGCGCAGGAGCGCGAGCGGCGCATCGACAGCGGGCAGCTGAAAGACGACGACGAAGAAGAGGAGGAAGAGGACGACGAGGAGGATGCCGACGACGTGGGCGAGCGGCTCAAGGGCCCGCTCAAGCGCCTGCGCGAGAACAAGGCCCGTCTGCAAGCCGACTACGACGGCAAGACGCCGTACCAGCGCTACGGCCTCAACAACGACTACATCCAGTTCAAGAAGCAGTGGCACGAGGCGGCGCACCGCGACGGCAAGCCCCTGCCCGACGCCTCCAAGTGGTTCTCGTCGCGCAACAACAACAACGACAGCGGCGAGGACGAGGAAGAGGAAGAGGAGGACGAGGACGACGACCTCATCGTGGCCCGCGAGAAGAAGGACATGCGCTGCCCCCTCAGCCTGGTCATCATGCAGGAGCCCTTTACCAGCTCCAAGTGCAACCACACGTTTGAGAAGACGGCCATCATGGAGTTCCTGAGGAGCCAGCCCGGACGCTCGACGAGATGTCCCCAGACGGGCTGTAGCAAGGTAGAGTCTCCCTTTCTTTTTCTTCCTAACACAGTCTCTAAACGGCTAATACTAACGCACAACCCTCGTATAACAGGAAGTGTCCATTCGCGATTTCAGCTTGGATCATTCCATGCTCCGCCAGATCAAGCGCGCACAGAGACAGGAGGCTAATGACGACGACGACGACGACGACGACGATGAAGAGGAAGATGAGGCCAACACTAGTATGCGGGTCACTTCGCACCGCAAAATCAAGAAGGAGCCCAGGGGCCGGGGCAGATCAGATGATGTCGAAGAAGAAGGAGAAGAGGACGGAGAAGAGGAAGAGGAAGACTAAGCCGATGATTAATAACAGCCGATGGCAACATATCCTATCGGACTCAAGAGTACATCACTCAAACATTCATGGCGCCCCTGGCAAAAACAGATCAAGGAATATCTTGCCTGTTTACCAGCTTGACATACCTATACCTGAATGGTTTCAAGGTGACGAATGTCACATACGCAATCACGAAATGACGATGCACAACCACTTTCTGGCTTCCTTCCATATTGTTCGCTTTGGATTAGATTCTACTTGTGTGCTACTATGCACCTCGTCTCCTGGTGCGGGTGGAATCGTGAGAGCAGGGGGGTATCAAGAGAGATAAGAAAAAGACCAATTGCACTCGGAATTCTATCTCTCGGGCAGAAAAAAAAATATAAACAAGAAAAACAACCCCGGCTCCGGAAAATGCCAATATTAGAAACGGAATAGGCAGTAACCGTGCTTTGCAAAAAGAAGATGAGAGGTTGTAGTTAAAGGTACCACCAACAGAGGCGACTCGCTTCATCAGAGTGCTCCCTGCCAAGCCGCCTCCTAAGCAGCATTTGTAGACCGGCGCCATATCATGAAGGCGGCCACGCCAGCACACAGGACAGCTCCGCCGGCAATGTAGTAGCTCGATCTATCGGGCGGCGGCTCTTCGTTCTTGGGGAAGCCGGTGCTCGGGTTCGTCGCTGCCTCGGCGAGAGCCACGAAGAACTCACTGATGCTGTTCCAGGTGACGCTGACATGCAATGGGGAGCTCATCATGGAGCTCGAGGTGTATTGGTCAGGCTGGAGCTCGCTGCGCTGCATGGCCTTATCTTTGTCGGCCTTCAGCGCAGTGTAAATGGCCGGAAGTTCATCGAGTTGCGGGAATCTTTGGCGAATATCCACAATATGCGAGAACGAATCCGGGTCTGACGAGTCGTAGGCATAACATATCAGGTCACAGGCATCGAGCTTGGCCTGGTTGTCCAAAATGGCCGGCTCAAGCTCGCCGAGTTCCTCAAGAATGAGGTAGCATTGTTTTCCACCGGGCAGTTCGACACTATTCACAGCCCGTCGTGGCTTTATGGTCGGATGGTACAAGCTGTCGAAAGGCCTGTTCAAGAAAGAGTCAAGCAAGGAAGACTTGCCAGCGCCGGCGGCTCCAATGACATAACACAGCACCACGTTTCGTTCGACGCGGCCGGGCCTGGTTCGCCTCTTACGCGCCTTTGTGACCTTGAGAGCTGAAGTCAACGTATCTCTTGCTCCGAATGGCTCAAACCCAAGATATGCCAGATACTCCATGGTGGTCTTGGGTTCTTGGAATGTTGTCATACTCCATTGAGCAAGCCAGCCCTGTAATGTGACATGCCCGGCTTCGTTGCGCACCGTCGAAGATGGGAATGCCGACTCGTTCCAAGAATGCGGCAGGCCAGGAGTTGGCGCGAACAAGGCATTCAGCTCGTGGTCGTTGAGCCCACCATCATTGTCCTTGTCGAAGAGGAGGAACAGGTCGACGAAGAAGCGATAGCCAGCTGGGCTGAGTTCCGCCGAGGCATACTCTGGCACTTCAAACTTGGGATGTATGAAGCTGTCCTCCAAGCTGAGACTGTCCGTGTAGTGGTATTTCCGCAAAATCACCCAAATAGTCTCATGCCTGCCCTTTTCAGCATAAAACTTGTTGAGCTGCAAGAATCCCCTCATGTCTATGCCGTTGTCGGTGTTGTATCCTCGAATCGACTTGGACAGAGACAACTTGATGTTCTCCAGATCCTCGGGCGCCAGCGGCTTGTCGAAGCACTTGGCCTGGAACTTGTGCAATTCATCGTCATTCAGATAGCCGTCCTGATCCTTGTCGCACAGATAGAATATCCTTCTAAGTGCGTCTGTGCAGGCGCGCTTCAGGTCTCCCTCCTTATGGTCATAAAGCGGTGCAATGGGATGTGTCACGGCCTTCTGGCAGAGGAAGAAGGTCTCGTTGACGTTGCTGTGTTCCCTCGCGCTGGCACGAATGCACGAGTCAATCTCGCGGAACTCGGTCATGACAGGAAGCATCTCCTCCTCTACCACCTGAGGGGTGCTGCTGTCGCGGACGAGATCGGACTTGTTGGCACACACCACCACGGGGACGTTGACACCGAGCGATCGAAAGTAGGGCATCCAGAACAGGGCCACTCGCTCGAAGCTGTAGTGGTCGCTGTATACTAGCAGAATGACGTTGGACTTGCGAATCTCCTTGCGCAGCACGGTGCGGTCCTGCGGCCGGGCCGAGGTGTCGACAATGGTGGTGGTGACATTTTCGGGGGTGGTTATGCTCGGCGGGATCGTGATCTGAGGAAGGACGGACTGGATCTTGTTGCTCACAAAGACATCCTTGACCAGGGAAGCGATGAGGCTCGATTTGCCCGTTCCCTCGTCGCCGCAGACGCAGATGCGCACTTTGGTCAAGCAGCAGGTCAGTCGGTGTCTTCTTGGACAAGCAGGGCAATGGGCGCGGAGACATACCTGTAGTCATATTGGCAAGTTTGGATCGTTGGTGAAAACCAGACCTACCACGGTGCCATCCCAGTATATACCTAGCAGCTCCTCGCGCAACAAGTCGTGAAAGCAAAGACGGGAAGCCCCAGCGGTCGAGCACAGCTACGGGCGGCCTTAAATATCTCGAAGCAGCAAAAGGTCGCAAGAAGAGCAGAAGAAAAATAACAGCGCGTGCGGTATGCTTATCGAGCGAATGGGTTTAGCTCTGCGGGTAATTGTGTCTTTCATTGGCTCATGATGCTCTCTTTTGGAGTGCACATGTGGTTTTCGGGGGAGATAGGGCAGCTTTCTAGGCGTCGACTTGCAGAAAAGCTGCCCAAAGGGTGCCGAAAGGGTGGGCTCCCGCTCCTAAAAAAAAACAGTGGGCTCTGGTGCGCTCATCATCAGCAGCAGCTTTACCGTTCATTGCCTTTCCGAGGTTCCCGCTTCGGCGTTGGAGCTATTGGGGAGCCAATATTTGATTTTTCTGCCGGTCTCTCTTTAGGACAGACAGTGTTTGACAGCGCGAGGAGAAGAAAGGGAGGAAGAAAAACGAAACACCATGTCCCAAATGCACTTTTCTGTTTTCTGTTTCACAAATCCCGAAAACCGTTTCTTGAAAATGCAATATATACATCGGTATCTACGTCAAGCATCGTTGATAGCAGGGTTGTCCATCCCCACTGAGGTGCGAACTATAACAGAGATCCTATTGCTCGATACATACCTTGATGTACCTAACCTAGGCAGGTATCGATGCGTGTAGTATAGTCCTTATGCACTTGAGATGCCTGGGTAATGCGGTGCATTCTTGCTGCATCTATTAATGGACGGATATGTGTCAAACACGCATCGTCCTAATGACTTGTGTGTATGCGTCGGCAACAGCACCGAGTGCCCGGACACCTGCCCCAACTTTTGCGAAAGCTCCCCTCGTCATACCCCACACTCAGCAGCTGCAATCCCCCCCTGTTCGGGTCCCTTACCATTGGTCATCCCAGGCCATCCCAGTGCCATCCGCGTGTTGGAGTGTTGGAACTGAATTGACGGGAAGCAGGGACCTTCTCAGCATCAGCAGCCTTGACCTGGACCTTGTCGTTGCAAGGGCTCACTCACTTCTCTTCGCACGTCGCAAATGCCTCCTTCTCCTCCTCCGCCGCTCCTCTTGATCTCGCTTCCACATTGAGCGCCGCCATCTGCAACTTCCCGTGGACAGTCCGCCTGGAGCTCATATAAGATCGGCCCCACGTTCCACTGGCGCTCCTCAATGGCCGAGGTCTAACTGATCAACATTGTTGTCTATTCAAAGTACGGAGAGTGTTTTGGCTACTCCTGGACTGCTGCGACCTGTTGGCCTTTGCTTGTCTTTGCTATATAATAAAGCATCCATTGACGCCTGGCGCAATATCCACATCATGTTGTAAGTTCACCATACCTTGCGGCTCGTCGCCGACGGCATCTCGCGCAACAGTCACTGACGGATCCCATGACAGCGTCCTCCCACCTCCGCCGCGCTACCCAACACAGGCAGCATACAATGCTGCCATTGCCGCTGGTCATGCGACCCCCATGATAGAGACAAACAATGTGCTCTCGAACCCCGAAGACTCTTTCCAGGCCGGAGAGGGTACCTATGTGCTGAAGGAAGATTTGCACCTTGCGACACCACCGCCGCATCCCTCGGAGGCCCCCATCGTGAATCCGAACCCGTTGGCCACCACCCCGCAACCCGCAACAGCCGGGACACGCATATCGCTGCTCAGCTTGGAAAACAAGGCGCCGCCGCCGACCTTCTTTCGCTACCCCTCGACAGCCGCCCTCTCCACAAGCATTGCCGAGCACCCAAATGAGGATGCCAAATTGAGCAGTGATGGCGAGGGCTACGGAACCTCGCTGAGTGAGGGGCCCGCGTCACTGACTGCAGTGTCGGCCCCGGCTTTTGGCGAAGGAAACACTCTGCTTGCGCCCGAGAAGACTAAGGATCTGAATAAGAGACGGAAACCCAAGAACAACATGACTAAGAGTAATTCGTCGTTTATCTCACGCGTCATAATCAACGAGACCCTGTCCAAGAAATTACAGGAGAGATCAAGTGACGGTGTCTTTGCGTTCGCCAACATCAACCGCGCGTTCCAATGGCTAGATCTGTCTTCGACCTCCAAGGCTGACTATCTGACCAAGATCTTGTTCACAAAAGCACATTGCCTCAGTCATGACGTGAACCAGGTCACCAAGGCGACTGGGCATTTGGACGTCATCATGGGGTTCTCAACCGGAGAAATTATCTGGTGGGAGCCTATATCACAAAGATATACCAGACTGAACAAGAATGTGAGATCCGCTATTGTCCACATTTGAAGATCCATTGCTGATGTGCTTTACCCAGGGTGTAATAAACAAGACTCCAGTGTCACAGATTCGCTGGATACCAGGTGCCGAGAACTTATTCCTTGCGGCCCATATGGATGGGTCATTAGTAGTATACGACAAGGAGAAGGAAGATGCCATCTTCAACCCAGAAGAAGAGCAGTCGCCTGAAGTAGATGGCGAGACCCGGGTCGAATTTTCGAAGCGCATGCAAGTCCAAAAGTCGGTCCATTCCAAGAACCAAAAGGTCAACCCAGTGGCCATCTGGAAACTCTCGAACCAGCGAATCAACGCATATTCTTTCTCGCCAGACAACAGACATCTGGCAGTCGTGCACGAGGACGGTACGCTTCGCATCATTGACTACCTGAATGAAAAGTAAGTAGGATCTGATATCACCATATTGGCCCGCATCTAACGCATTGTGCCAGGCTTTTGAGCTTATTCCCGGCATATTATGGAGGATTGACGTGCGTCTGCTGGTCGCCCGATGGCAAATATGTCTTGACTGGCGGCCAAGACGATCTGATCTCCATCTGGTGTGTTTCCGATGGTTCCATCATTGCGCGATGCCAGGGGCATGGCTCCTGGGTGACATCGGTGGCTTTCGATCCTTGGAGATGCGATGAGAGAAACTACCGTTTCGGCAGCGTGGCCGAGGACTGCAAACTGTGTCTGTGGGATTTCAATGTGGGAATGTTGCACACGCCCAAGGCTGTGAGTGTTGTCCGTACCACGTTGGACTATGGACTTGATACTGACTTGGCATGCTCAGACTTCCGTGAGGCAGCGAAATTCCATCTCGTCACGCGTGACGGGCCTACAGCGAGCCGATACTCAGGGAACCTCGATATCCCGATTGCGCTCCGAGTCAGTGCTGGTTGACGGTGATGAGGGAGGTGATGCGATCAGTCATACTGTCGAATCAAGGAACCGTGTTCCGTTCCTTCCCCCAGTGCTCACCAAGAAGGCGGACAAAGACCCTCTTTGCTGGTTGACATTTACCGAAGATGCTATTTTGACCAGTTGCAAATCTGGTACGCCATACAATCGCCCCCCAATATCACAAAAGTGATGTTCTTGCTGACAATTGTGATAGGTCATCTTCGAACTTGGACTAGACCTTCCGATAACACGACACCTTGAGGTCATGTTGCTGTATCTTGGAGCATCAGTTTACCATTCTTGTTCAGCAGTCTTGCTCACCCCGCGGAGATCCCCCATGGACAGAAGATGTGTCTCGGAGGAAGTGGGCGAGGAATGCTGGCGCGCGACCTGATCCCGGCTTACTTGCGAAGGCCTGTATTGCCATTGCGAGCTCGTACATCTTCTGAAATGAGGAGTCAAGGAACGAAAGCTGTATACTTATCACAGCAGAGATAAGTATATCACGATCGTTCAAGTAGTTCCTTTGGCACAGTGGCCAGCGGTTCGAATTACCGCGCCTCGGAGCTGGATGACATAATAAAAATTCAAAGCCGCAACAGCACAGAACTTTTGGGTATGCCCCAACCACGAACGTGCAGTGATGATATCGCTTGTGAAGCTCGTTGGCGCCCAAGGGCAGGCGGTATTGGTCACGCAAATGTATAAAACCCGAGTGTGTCATGAGTCAACAATACTGGACCGGGCGGTGCTGCCGTACGTATGCGATCACAGCCCTACATATGCGCGTGTGTTACGGCCGCACAGCTATTTGTGGACTCGGTTAGTCATCAGACAAGATCACCGCCTAGATACGTTACGGAGCCCGGAAGTGCAAAGGCTCAAAAGACAAGAAAGACGGTTCCCACACTTGGCGCATGGGACAGTAACAATGGTCGGGTATCTGTGACACGGAGGCTAGAGAAATCGGCCCGGAACGCTTTAGCACCATGGACCATTCTCTCCAGTCCCACAGGGTGGTCGAAGTGGGTTCTCTCCTACTCGGCACCTCTTCAACGTTCAAGGAGATGGGAGAGAAAAGCATCGTCGACGTGATGTGCCGTGCTAATGTGGCTCGGACCAAGAAAGAGATAGCGTGTATTCTTCCGTGTTGATATCCGGTATCTATGGTGCTGTAGGGAGGTGTTATACGAATGGAGATAACCGATCTTGAGGCTTGCTAGGTTGGTTGTGACTCTTTTGGTATACATGAACTATTTTCGTCCGCCCGCCTCTTGATTTTCAAGACAGGGTGAGGTTGGTATCAAGAGGGGGGAAACTTGTTGATTTTGGACTATTCCCATAATGTCCGTCTTTGGATCCAACGGCTCTACGGGCTGGACCTGTGTGGCCGGGACCTTTCTAATGGACTACCAGGTAGGATATGCCGTGGTAATCTGCGAATTTAAACATCCACCGGAACGGGGTCCAGAGTGATTAGCGGCGCTCGACAGCATCACTAATTACGGGTAAAAAAGAGATGGGATAGTTTCGTGGATTGAGCGGTGTAATGCGAGTCAGATCTTGGGCATTTAAAGATAGAGGCAACCGAAAAGCAGCGAGGAGGCTGGCCGCATAGACAAAAATCCTCGGACGGAACCTGCTCGTGCTCAACCTGCAACCGCCGAAGAGAGAGAGCAATTCCAAGTTTCATGTCTCTGGATCACGGCCAGCGCATCTTTGCATGATCAGCATTGTTGCAGGAGTCTAATCTGTGGAAACACGGACGACAAAAAGATCATGCTATTCTCTGATGAGATCCGGACTGGCACCGTGGCTCCCCCGCCCCTGACGATCTCGAGAGCGAAACGACTGGACCTTGTTGTTGCACGCACTATATGCACGCACATCTGGATATGGTATATGATCACAGCGAAAAGGCCACAAAATCACACACACACACACACACACACACAGTGCCCGCCGTGTCTGATATAGGCAACCTGCTCACCGAGTGAAAATACAAGGTTTTGTTTTGTATGAGCTATTAGATAGAGAGTCCAGGGTCCCGTCTCGATGGGAAAAAAAAAGAGGCTTGGCAAGCGTTAGGTCGAGCGCCACGGCATGACCGTCCGTCTGCGAAATCTTGACGCCAGTCACGAAATAGAGTTTCTGCCCGGTGATATCGGCGCTAGAAGAAGCTCAGAAGATATCAGAGAAACCTGGGACCAAAGAAAAACATGTGAAGAAAATTCCCGATACAGCAAGGTCCAGAGATAGCAGAAAAGCGTAATAAGCAAATACAAGTACGGAATTTCTATACAAACGTACCTGCATACATTACCGTACACTAGAATTCTGTTCAATGGAGTCGGCAAAAATGGTCGATTCGGCCCTATATAGCTGTGGGACGACGATTGCTATTACGACGACCAACGAATAGTCGTCGGTTATTTCGTCATTGCGCTTGTATCCGTTCGCAGATCCTGAGACTGGCCAAACCAGCCTCAATGCAAAAATTTCTCCGTGGCTAGGGGAATCGTAGATTAGTTGGTTGAAAGTGGTTGAAAGGGCCTGCGCGAGATCCCCCCGTCAAAAACTCTGAACGGTCCGATACGATTTTGTCCCCTTACTAATAACGCCAGGGCGCCTGTCTCTGCTGCCCTGTGCGCGCGATAGTGTAGTAGAGTCGTTAGGCCTCTAAAGACCTCTCGCACCCCACGTGTCTGGCGAGTCGATGGTCTAGACTCTGGGAATATTTATCTCTTGAACAGCTCCTGGCCCTCCCACGGTGGTGCTTGCTTGAAACGGTAAATACCCATCCGTGAACTGTATGAGCGAGCTTCGCCGCAGCCCGCGGGTTCCACCGTAATCATCCTTGCCGTCTTGGTCCTTCGGGTAAAACCGCTGTCTGCAGATTTGATATTCCCAACGTCTTGCTGTCTTGGGATGAGGCAATGTCAAGAGATGGAGTGTGATGATCTTTGCATTCGAGAAGAGGGCTGAACCCTATTCGGAGTCTTGGCTCTCTCTCGGCGGACGGCAGGGCTACGTAGACAGGCAGCTCGGTTCGTGAGAATCAGGCAAGCCGGCCGGTCAGGTGCAGGAGAGGCTCGTCTCATGGCTTTCTGCACTGCGGGTAGCTGCGTCATGTTGTCACGTCTGTTAGAAACATATACGAACGAGGGGCGTTCCTTATCGCTCCATTGAGTGGTTGCTGATGTCAGTCATTCGCTTCCGTGCTGATTCCTGAAAGGCCAAGATTTAATTGTCCTGCCAGAGTGGATCCAGGACGGGCAGCACAGGCTTGTCACGGAAAGATACAGCACGAGCCCGTCGGTTGGGGTTTGTTAGCGTGCGGCTAAGGATTCGATGGCTTCTTCGTTTCGTGATATCTTCTTATCTTTTGGGTACTCGCTGCGGCTCAACCACGGCCAGTTTCTGATGGACGCCGCCAAGTGTTCAAACCTGACTCCGTCCTGGATGTCGGCGTGTGCTTGTGTGGATAGTACGGAGTATATGAGAGGCGATGCATGCGTATCTAAGCAGGTGCTGTCCTATATCCGCATACCTGGCAACCTAGGTAAGCAAAGGGTAATAAGGAGACAGGCTCGTCTCGCTCGGCGGGCCATGCAAGTTACGAGCGGCTGGCTGGAAGTGGGTATATCCACACACTTGTCTTGGTGCCCGTCCAGTAGGTAACAAGCAGCTGGGTACGGGAGATAACCAAGGGCTCTGGGCTCATGGAGGCTGCGCAAACATAGGCAAAGGGCATGGACTTGCGTTTGAATGTTTTCCCTCTGGCGACCATTTGTCGAGCCCGGACTTGCTTATGCGACATGCATTGGCGATCGGTGAGTAGAAGGTGGCTATAATATGTATGATCTTGACAATCTTTCGTGGGCCGTGCAGGAAAATCGTCCCGAGATCGTTCGACGGGGTCGTGCAAGAGTCGCATCCGGTATTGACCAGCGGCTGTCGTACATAACCAGATGCAACTCTATTCGCGGACCCGCTGTGTTAGAAACAGACATTCGCCCTCACAGACGACAGCAACTTCCTTCCGGGCTTTCTTTACGGAGGTCACACAACAAGCCTCGTCCGGTCGATGGACTGATAAGCTCCGATCGTCTCATCTCATCCCATGCGCGCAATGAATGCCTGCGCTGGGCTCTGACTGGCAACAATGTCCGGCTCGGCTGACAAGGACCGGTAGATTGATCTGCCGCCGAATTATTCGGCTACAGCCCTCCTGACTGCTGAGGCCCTGCGCGGCGGGATCTATGTTCCTCTTGGGGAAGACATGGCAATGTCGTGTCACGCATTTTCCTCAATGTGCAGTTTGCAGCAGAGTCCTCACGATCGGTAACCGGCGGCGCTACTACGTGCAAACAACTCTGGGCGTTTCTGCAAAAGAAATGTGATGGTGCAATGAGAAGAAGGTCGCAGAGATCCCACGGCTTCCAAGACTCGATCATCCCTGCAAGCTCCCGTCCTTGGTTTCTCCACTACCAGGTTGGGATCGCTGCATGGGTTTCGGTCGGCACTGGGCAGAGTTGAATGACAGCTTCACGCTCGTGGGCCTTGTAAAATGGATATTGGAAAATGCTCCGTCTTCCGTAACAGCACGACGGAGCAAAGCGCAATGGATCGCTCTTCTAGTGTAGACCGTTTGTCTCGCACGCTAGGTTGGCGTTCCGTACTCCGTACTCCGTATACTGAAAAGGGTGAGCTCGAAACGATCTGCACATCAGAGATCACTTACTTCCTACAAACAGTAGTGGATCACGAAATGCTCTGTACACATCCCATGCCCAACAAACTCCTGGACATGCCAAGAATAGCCGCGGGTGTGTTGGTAGTCGGGAGGTAGTATTCCATTCACAGATGACTTTGATGAGTCAACAAGAAGGTTGTGATTGACTTTCACATGGCGCATCCCGTACTCGCCGAGAACTGGAGCTTGTGGCTGTTGGCTTGCCGCTTGGATGACTTATCATGGGCTTATAGGGCTGGTATGAGATCCAATCGGGCAGCCTGATTATGAGTGGCCAGGGCAAAGTTTTCGTGATCAATTACATCAGAGAGGGCAGAGGACTCAAGCTTCCGACTGTCACTTGCTAGTCGAACCTTGAAGATGACTGACCACTTCCTCACATAGGATTCTTCCATCTTGGAGCTGCAACACTAACATAACATAGGTATGTATGTGAGGTAGTGTCATCAGTGTGCGTGCGTACCTACTACCTACCTAGAGATGGCGCGAGACGCATCCAGGGCCGCAGGGTGTGCGATTCGCCGAGCAGGCACAAAGTATGTGCAGACGGGTGACACTCGGCGCATGCAGGATATCTAATCAATGGAAAGGAAGTCTGCTGCTCAACGTTGCACTCTGGACAGCGATGTGTATTACTGTAAGACATGCATGAGGCGTATATACTGACTAGCTGCGAGACAGATCTGTCAGTCAGTCTGCCTCTCAGCCGCGTCCCCAGTATTATTGCCAGACGGGGTAACCCGAATCGACAACAGCTCGTATGTTTTCCTCCTTGTCTACATGGTGGACTGCTACTTTATGATAGATAATATGAGCTGTAAGGAGTTTTCCTTATCATCGGGACCAAACGGGAATAAATCCCACGGCAGGAGGGGTCTGTAAATCTGTCTGAAATTTGTTACATGTCGCCGCTAGCTTCGCACGAGTCACGCAGTGCACAGTTGCTGCTATTTGGCTGTTCAGGTGGCCCCCCAAATCCCATTCCCGTTTTCTCCCCCCTGGACCGCAGGGATGGCATGTATTTTTGTAGCAGCCGGGCGCCGCGCCGGTACTTTGCGGGAAAACGGTGGAAAACCCCCACCATGACAGAAAAAAAAAATCCTCTTGGCCTGCCTTGGACGGAATGAGCGATCCACTGGAGGAAACAAGAATGCCTGACCTGTCGTTTAGCAGCCCGTACACTAGAACAGGGAGCCACATGCAAAATACCTTACCTTTGCTAACTTTTTAGGAGGGACCCCACCAAGATTGGGCCTTTCCGTCTCTTCTGTTTCTGCTATGTACACTAACAAGCGATTTGCTCATCTGGGCCCTGCCTTGTGGCTTTGGACAAGGTCCTTGGCAGGTACCTCGTGCGATTGCGGCCGGTGCAATGTTCCAACGATTCATTTTCGCCGCTCCCGTTTGGCTGCTGCTGCTGCTGCCGCCGCCGCTATGGATGTACCTACCTACCTACTCATCAGCCGGGTTACCTGCTCGCTGGTCACCATTCAGGGTTCACGTATCGATGCTTGGGCCTTGGGAGCTGTTTTGTAGTGGTAGCAGTAGATAAAACTATCGTGGTCCCACCACGGACTGCTCTTGTCGACTCTTTTTCCCTCTTCCTTCTTCTCTATTCATCACTTTGCTGTATAGCCTAGCTTGCAATCGTCATCGCTTCTTTGCGATCAGTCTCGCTCTCTGGCGATTCCGTCCATGAGAACTGCCTACCTAGCCCACCCAACACCATCTTACCACTTAATTACCGCTTCTGCCTCGCAGAGGTGATCGGCGCACAATTGCGTCTTTAGCTTGCGCCGACGCTGCCAGTCATCGCAAACTGTTCGGGCGTCTGCCTTTGGAGTAGCTCAATATGCCGTCTTTTAACCCCTTCACCACAGGCCATCGCCATTCCTGCACGCTTTTCGAGATTCGGTGGGTCTCCCTCACTTACACACATGCTCTGGCGTATATAATGCGGCCTTTGACTAACACACAAACTTCGCAGTCTCGAGAACGACTTCATCGTTTTCCGTGGCAACGAACACGAGGCTGCTGGCCAGCTCCTCAAGGGAAACGTCGTGCTTTGTCTGAGGGAACCGCTCAGAGTCGAAGACGTTCATCTCAGACTTCTAGGAAACTGCCGAATTGCCTGGATCGAGGCGAAACAGACCCCAACCGGAATCCACAACCAAAAGGTCGACAAGACAACTACTGTATTGAAGCACAGTTGGAATCCCTTTATTGGAGGACCCCAGTCCCACGGCCAGATTCTCGCTGCCGGAAACTACGAATGGCCATTCGAGCTCCTGCTTCCCGGTGACTCGGCAGAAAGCGTGGAGGGCCTGTATCAGACAAACATCAGCTATGTCTTGAAGGCGACGGTCTCGAGAGGAAAACTCGCCAAGAACCACCACGCATATAAGCGTGTCAGAGTCATCCGTACTCTGGACCCGACCGCCCTCGAATTCAACCACGCCATGAGCGTAGAGAACATTTGGCCGAACAAGATCGAGTACTCGGTTGTCATTCCGCAAAAGGCTCTCGTCTTTGGCGCTACTGTCCCGTTGGAGATGAGATTCACGCCGCTTCTGAAGGGCTTGGATATGGGCGAGATTACAGTCAAGCTCCTCGAAACCCAAGAATTTAGTGTGTCCAATGTCGGCGCTGCTTCGAAAACCCACAAGACCGAGAGAGACGTGTGCACCTGGACGTTTGAGGTCAATCGTGACGAGAGCTGGAACGATAACATCGACGAGACGGGTCAGGACGGCTGGGCTGTCAACAAGGAACTGCCGCTGCCAAAGAAGTTGACCAAGTGCCTCCAGGACTGCAACGTCCACGGAATCAAGATTCGACACAAGGTCAAGCTCACCGTCGCACTGAAGAACCCCGACGGTCACATTTCCGAGGTAAGTTTGGGCTTGTTGTATTCTGTATACTATATATCTACAGGTACTAACCATCGATATAGCTGAGAGCAACTCTCCCCGTGACCATCTTCATCTCGCCCAACATGCCGCTTGATGATGATGGCAACCTGATTTCCCAAGATACCCCAGAGTCATCATCGAATGAGAGAAGGGCAGACACCGAGAGCGGCAACATGGCACCGCCCGGATATGGTATGCATATTCTGGATCAGCTTTACGACGACGTCGACCCCAGCGGTATCATGACGCCTGGCATGATGACTCCGGGCGGCCTCCCCAGCGGCTTCCAGAGCGGCTTCGCCAGTCCCTTTTACTCCCAGTCTCGTGCGGGATCTTCAGAGAACCTGGCCGCGCTGGCCAGCGGCGCAGTGACACCGGCGGCTCTCAGCTCGAGGCTTCAGAACGTGTCGCTGGATCAATCTCGCAGGAACCAGTCCTTCACCTCTGTTGGATCTCACTCGCACTCCGGCACAGCAACTCCTTTCCTGCAGGTCAACGACGGAGAACACACGGCGGACTCATCGCAGCCACACTCTACGGAGCTGTCTCGTCAGACTAGTGCAGAGGAGCACTCTGGTGGTGTCTCGGGGCACAGCACGCCCCCGGAGCACGTCGACGTAGACTTGGCGCAGCTGAGCAAGGTCCCCAGCTATACGACGGCCACGAGGACGCCGCTGCCGAGAACGGCCAGTTTTACGGGATCGCTAGCCCTCCCCGACTACAACTCAGCCATGAGTGCGCCCACGTCTCCCTCAAGGACGCCCTTTCACGAACTGCACGACCCGCTGGCAACCATCACAGAGGGATCCATCGCAGGAGGATCTCGACTTGAGTCCAGCGCAGCGGGAACAACCACTGAGCCTGGAACGAGAACGCATTCGCGGAGCAACTCTCACAACCGACGAAGCCACTCTTCGCTGGGGTTCAACTTCCTGCACCGTTCCAGCCCGGGTGACAGCCATGGCGAACGTCACCTGAGAATGACGCAGCAAAGGAACGGGCACTGATCGGGAACGCCTTCTATGAAGAGCAGTCGGCTCTCTTGAATGACGCGAAACTTTATAACGAATTACATTGCATAACACGTTGGGTACTATAAACCCAAATGAGACGGCGTTCTTGGGTTAGAAGCGGAGATGAAATTTTCCAGCGGCATGACAGGCGTTTTCACTTGAGTACGATAAAGGGGCAGTACTAGGGTGTGGATGGATATTGGATAATGGGACGGCTGTAAATAGCAGTCCAGCGGATGTGCAGCGGTGGAGGATGGAACTGTTGCTTTGGAGGAGTCGCAGCAATTAGTGCTACTTGGTTATCGCAAATATACCCCTTTGGTTACATTAGATTACAGCTGGCCTAGAGGTCAATACTATGAAATCTCATTTCAAGAAGAACGCGTTTGAATTGTAATGAACAGTTTGTGCCCAACTTGGCATTGTCATCCCATCATGAACGCGTGTGCAGATGATGGCTAGATGTAGAATACTGATCCATGAGCAGCGAGAACATAGGAGGGAGGCCAATAAAAGGGATGCGCCATGCGTCAAGTGGTGTCGATGCGAATCGGATCCAAGGCCAAGGAACCTCTGAAGCTATTCCGCATTCACTGGACGATGGCGTGCTTCTCAGGCCGATAACGCGCATGAAGAAAGATAGGACAAGCACGTGGGGTAATTTGGAACCAAGACACTGACGTCATGGTCTTCTTTTGCGCCAGGCGGTTTCTTTCTCTTCCTCCATGTCCCGCCAAAGCGGACGGCGCCGTTACACTTGGGCGAGCTTCCAGTTGGGCGGTTACCGGTAGAGTAGTGTGAAGTTGGTGGCAGATGCAGAAGGGGACAAAGGGGGAGGCAGTGAGTGGCATGACTGGCCTCTTTTGTGATGGTCTACCTTTTAGACAGATGTATGACCTCAATAATTGACGGGAAGCACTTCACTTATCAATGGTCGTCTTGTTCCCTCTCTAACACGATTCGAGTCAAAGTGCCGGTCTGTCAAAAACTTGCTTGGTTGGTATTTTCCCGCAGCTGAACGGCGTCACTGGCTCTCTGTTTTACGGGGTCTCCGTCACAGCTCCCACATTCCTGCCCGCCCGCTGCCCGCTTGGCTTGCTTGGTGGTCCCGATCTCCAGTCATTTTAGATCGCCGGCAGGGGTCCACCTGGCTAAAGTGCTCTCGAACTCTAACACCCTCGTCACTTCACGATACCTCCTTTTGAGACAAGATCACGCTCCAACTCCCTCCCTCCTCAGCAGGCCATCCTATATCTTTATATACTCGACACCTCCTGAGTCCCCTGACGTCGCACTCCTCCCATTTTCATCCTATAGTGCAGCACCCCGGAAAGCGATACACAAACCAACCTATACCCCTACGCAGAGAATCTCAATCTACGCCCTATTCCGGCCGATCATACCACAACCCCGCCATCATGAGTGCAGACACCAAAGAGATGCCACTGCGACATGGCACCACCATGGCCAGCATGGCCAGCACCGACTCTGCTGTTCCCGAGTTCGACCCCTCGACCGTAAGTGAAACTTGTCAACCAAGTGTGTTATTCTCTGTGGCGCTGGGACTGATCCTCTATGCTACTGCAGACCGCTGGCCTCCTCGCCGAACGACTCCAGGCCTGGAAGCATGCCGTGGGATACCTCGAGAACTATGTCACCGCCGTCGAGAAGGCCCACGCACACCACTCCAAGGAGTATGAGAAGGTTCTCAAGACGATCTCTCAGCCTCTTAAGGAGGGCAGGCATTTCGACCAGGGCCTGGGCGGTGTCGCCGGCTTCTTCGAGAACATGCGAGTTAACACACAGGCCATGATCAACTCCAACACCGAGACCGAGAAGACCCTCAAGGGAACCGTTCTCCCCATCCTCGAGAGATTGCACAAGGAGATCAAGGCCAAGGTCAAGGAAGTCGAGCACGGCGCCGGCAAGAGCGCAAAGGAGGTCGAGAAGGTCCGGAACACCACTCAGAAACACATTGAACTGCTGGGCCAGCACAGCGCATCCTTTGAGTCGACTGGCGGCAAGATGAACCCGACCGAAGACCCCTACTGTATCCAGCGCGGCGTCTACCACCGGCTGAACAAGCAGGTCATCGAGGAGAACAACCACCGCAACGACCTGATCCATTTGCAGGAAAACTTCCAGGCGTTCGAAGCCCATGTGATCCAGGTCATCCAACAGGCCATGGAGGCCTTTAATGCCGTGGCTGGCGGCCAGGCCGAGAAGACGCGCGCCCTCTACGCCGACATGCTGGGCGCCGCTCAGAGAATCCCGGCCGACTTCGAGTGGATGGGCTTCCTCCACCGCGAGGGCGCCAACCTCGTCAACCCCGACGATCCGCCACGAAGCGTCGATGCCATCAACTTCCCCAACCAGAACCACCACTCCACAAAGGCTCTGATTGAGGGTTCGCTGGAGCGCAAGTCGCGCAACAAGCTCTCATGGGGTACCCAGGCGGGCTACTATGTTGTCACCCCGTCCAAGTTCCTGCACGAGTTCAAGGACGACGACAACTTTGCCAACGACCCCAAGCCCGAGTTGTCCATCTACCTCCCCGACGCCGTGATTGGAACTCCCAGCGGAGAGAAGTTCAACGTCAAGGGCAAGGACAAGGGTAAGGGCATCGGCAGCAAGCTGGCCGGAACATCGGAGCTGGCCTTCAAGGCGCACAGCCCTGCCGAAGCCCAGAGATGGTTCGAGGCCATCAGCACAGCTGCTGGTGCTGGCGCTACCTCTGCGGCCTACGAGAGCATGCCGACTTCGCCCGTCGTGTCCAACGAGGCTACCTCGCCCACCAACGAAAAGACCGAGGCAGCGGCCCTCAAAGAGCAAGAGGCGGGTGTGACTGGTACCAGCGGCACGAACACACCGTCCCCTCTGAGCCGGAGCGGCACCATCGACACCAAGGCCGATACCAAGACGGCTGCCTAGAGACACAGCGCGTCGGCTATATCGAGACGAAAGAGCTCGATCTCGCAAGCCTGGGAGCGGGAGAAGGCGCGGAGGCTCACTCGCGACTCCGTCTAATGAAACAGAGACACGAATCACCGTCGGAGCACGATACTATGGTATATCAATATCGGAGCGATGCGCACACGGACGTTTGGCCTGCGTTGTTGAACTTTTGTTGTTACGTTCCTTGCTCTTCATTCTCATTTTTCGATATCCAATTAATTCAATTCAAAAACGTTTTTTGCTGCTGGAGATTACAAATGTGCTTGCTTACTATACCGACATGTCCTTCGGTTTCTGACATAATATCGTTAACCGAACCTGGTGGGCTGGGGGTGGCTATGCATCTCGATAGCTCTCTGTCTGATTGACTGAAGGTGGAGAAGTCTGACAAGTCTTTATCGTGGTCAACTGCATCCTTGGAACTGCCTCATGAGCATGCTCTCGATATGACCACCCATTACACACTTGGTCGGAGCAAATCAATATTGGGATATGCACATGCAAGTCACTTGGTCTCTTGCTGTAAGTGACATAGATGCCAATAAAGCCCGAGTCTCGAGCAAGACGCCGTGTATGCAGCGAAGAAAAGACGCCCGTGAATCAGCCTCGCGGAATGTCAGATCATCACCCCCCGACAGAGAGCAGCATGAGAATCAGGTAGACAGGTAGCGCGCCCTATAAAGGCGTGTGCAAGTGGCTGTGACCCCGGAGACTTTTTGTCCCTCTCTTCTCCTCTTTGCGTGGCTTGGGTTATAGACGACTTTTCGAAAGTGCAGTTTTAGGGGCTGTACTCTGTGTAAGGCGGATCTTATTCACGTCCGAAGAAGGCAATACCGACACTTTCTTTCAATCGAGCAAAAAGCATCTCACATGCTCCATAATGGAGCCTCGCCGGGGACGGATTTCCGGACTATGCAGACTGGTATCATAGCCACAGAATGGGTTCGTGACATGGCATCGTCGCGTAGAAGTCTGCCGGCTTAATACTGTCGTCGTGTAGGGCGATGTTCATGGGACCCTCCAAGCGAGAGAGGTGGGCGGTGACTTGGAAGCGAATGCATGAGAGTCGGAATATTGTTTGCTGTACATTTACTTTATTGTCTAGGTACTCGACCTAGCATCGGTATGTAGGTATGCACGTTGGACAAAACCCGGGGGGCAGGCATTCCTGAAGAAAGCCTGTGAGCCCCGGGCTGCTGCTTTCTTTGTATGGTATCATACTGCCTTACGAGGCTGCCTCGAGGTGGAGGTGGACCAGATCCCAGGTCCTGCCCGATGTGATTCCATGGAGCTTTGCTTTTGCCCATATCTATACCGGAAGTGCTCTTCTCGCCACCGGTTCTTGATATTGCTCGGTTGGTAAGTCAAGGGGGAACGAAAGTCGTAATTTTTGCAGATTTTGGTAATCCTTCCTTTCAACCCAAAGAAGAAGGGCCGAGAATCAATATGACGAAAGCTTGGGAGACCTACGAGGCCATCATCAAGGACCTCTACGCCAAACACACCCTGGCCACGGTCCGCGATATAATGCTGAATCAATATGGATTCAACGCGTCGTAAGGATTCCTTTTCTCCGCATATACCCGTCCACTTACGATACATTTCTGCCTGGTGTATGTCTATTAATACTCCGAGGACAAAAGCGTCCGCGCCTACAGGCAGAAGCTCGACGCCTGGGGCTGCACAAAGTACAAGAGGCGCGACCGGGCAGCGTCCCGCGGCAGCCCCGGCGACGGGCCTCCGGAGCAGCATCCTTCTGCTCGGCAGACTACCAGGACGGCGCCGCGCCAAGGGTACTATCAAGATCAAGCTGCTGCCGCTCGAAATCGTGATGCCTCTTATGACAGCTCGGCGGCGGCGGCGGCGACGTCCGGGAGTGTCTCGTATGTACTGCCGCCTCAACAACAACAACAACAACAACAACAACAACAACAACAACAACAACAACAACAACAACAACACAACAACGTCGGCGTGAATAGTAGCGACTGGGCGACCAGCGCGAGGTGAGTAGCATCCAGAAACTGGAGATTTCGGATTGTTCCGTACGAAATTCCCTTTTCTCCATCTTGGGACTCACAAAGGAACACAGTTACCCCCAGCAGCCATCAGCATTACTATCTCCCACGTATGACACGACGAGTCCGGGGTTCGCCGGCGATCAAAATTCATGGTATCCCTACCAGGTGCCGCCGAACAACGGATACAGTTACTCCGGAGTGCCGCAGGACTGGGGAATGCTGCCGGCGGCGGCGACAGTCGCGTATTCGAGGGCTTCCGGGGGGAGGTCCCCGTACCCAGACGAAGATGAGGAGGAATAATATGGAGAACAGGAGGACTTGAACAACGAGATGTCGGGATGGTAGGATGTCAAGGGAAGCTTTGGGAAAGCTCATTTCAGGTTTATTTGGAATCGGCCTGGTCCACCAGAAGGAAACTGGATGAGATGGGCTGCTGGGAAATGGTCAAAAGCGAGAGAATGAATGAATGATTCAATGAATTCATGCCCAGTTTAGTGCGGTTTTGCGTGGTCAGGAATGTTTGAAAACCTATCCCTGGCCTCCAGGTTCCCATCTTGGTCGCAGACTCTCTCTTAGTGCAGAGTAATATCAGAACGGTGAAGTTTCTATAGTGCTATTGACATGTAGGCAGTAGCTCATCGTCTCTAGTGTATCTTCTTGTGTCCGGTCCGTACGTTACATCAAGACTTGGTTTGCTATTATATCCTATATAATTGGGAACTTCTCCTTCTTAGCGAGAAGGATTCCCTGCCGCCCTTGGAGCCGTGATGAATCTTCCCAGATCTTCCTACGGAACTCACCCCATACCTTTCCCAACTCCAACTCCAGCATTTGGGGCCTCATGATATCACATATCTGCGAGCTCCCAAATGCGGCTGAAAGTCGCCAAGGCTCTTGGGCTTTTCTCGGTTCGGATGACAGCCTGCAGATGCTCGTCATACCGGGGCTTACTTTCCCTGCTGACGATACCCTTCTTTCCGGACCCCGGACAATCTATCGAGTTCTCCAGCGGAGCCTCGCGTGGTGACTAGGGTATTGTCATTCTGTTGGGAATACTTCAAATTTACGGGAAGGGGCAAATATCAGTTCTTAGATCTGGAATACCACAAATAGCAGTCTGCGAAAACCACAGGAGCTTCTTGATGAGCCGTACCGCCATCAGAGAAAAATTTGTATCAGCAAACGAGGCTTCTCTCTCTTCCACACCATAGCCTCTCACGAGGCTCTCACATCCCGTGCTCAGTCAACAGATTTGAGAACGTTTGCCCGTGGCTGTCGTCGATGGCGGTTTTTCCATGTCATCCTTGTGACAGAGCTGCGCCTCTGCCATGCAGGCTAGATCAATTCTGGTCGTGTCTCGGCCCAAACTTCTAATTCATTCTTTTCCCGGCCAAGACGCGAATTTCACCCAGTATCTAGACCGAAGAAAAATTATATTCGGAAGCCAGCCTCGGATATCACCGCTTACGTGGGCTTCACATGCCTCATGTCCGTCTCACGAAGATCAATCTCCTTTCAATATAGAAAGAGTCGATTTGGTAAAATACTTGGCTTCCAGCGGAGATGATATCACTATTACTATAATAGACTACTTGCAACAGCGGATCTCTGCATCGTGGTGCTGTATTCACATGGAAATGTTCAACAGTAGAGTACTAAGCGTCCAAGTAATTATCCACGGCCAATGCCAAGGCAGCTGATATCCAAGGCCATATCAGGATGCTTATGACCCACATGCCAGAATTCCGCAAATAATCTATCAGGGTCTACATTAGAAAGCCCTCATATTCATCAGTGTTTACCTTGACCGCGGTTTTCTCCGGCTTTGCGTTTCTGCTGCCAAACCAGGCGTGTTTAAGAGCCTTCTTGACAGTGGTCCGTTCCTCAGGGCGAGCGTATCGCACCCCACGGAATGTATACCACTCTTCAGCCTTATCGACGCTGGCACATTTCCTTCCAGGGCTCGGTTGTAACATGCTTAGAAGTAGATCTGCAAAGACATCTACCTCGGAACGCTGCATTCTGTAGACATATTCAATCATGCCATCGCTCGTCTCTGTGTATGAAACCTGGTCCCTGTCGTCGACTTCGGGATGCACAATGGTCATCTCGCCCTCCGCTCTCTGCTTCTTGGCGCTGCGGTATGAGCTCGTCTCTTCGGGAGCCCGACGCTTAATGCGGGCACTGCGTCTGGGAGTCCGGAGCGAAGTGGACGGCAGCCGCGAACTTGATCTCGACCTTGCCCTGGACGCATCCTCCGGTTCTTTCTTTGGGGACGGGCTGGTTGATGTTCGTGACCTTGGACGAACGCGCTGAATACCTGACGAGAGTAGACCGCGAGATCTCATTGTTTCGGGCATCTCGTGCCAAGTCTCCTCAATGGAAAGGAACTCGTGCAGGAGATTCGGGAAGCCCAGCCGGTCTTCGCGATCCTGCAGCAACAAATCCCACCCGTTTCCCGTCCCTGGAATAAAGGCCTTGTTACGCCGCGGCCGCGTCGATATTTTTGCCTTCCAGTCGGGGTCCCAGTCTGGCGACAAGGGAAATTCGTCTTCGGAGTCGCCATCATCACTGTCGCTGGCTGCTGAGTCCAAATGGTCTCCGACGGCCTTGCGGAATGTGCGCTTGGAATCCGTCCTCCTGTATCTTGAAGTCGTTTTCTTGAGGTCGTCAATCCAGATGTAAGCATATCTGACCGCCTTTCCGACATTGGAATCAAGAAATTCCATGCGATCCGGCTTCACGATATCAGCCCTTGTATCCCTGAGTCGATTAAAATGCCAAAACCTTGGACCAAACACCCAGCCGAGCCAGCCAAGAAGCGTAGACGTTGATTCCATCCGGGGCAAAATCTCCCTTCCGGTGCGTAATAGATACAGGCACGCCCCAAGAGACCAGACGTCACTCCAAGTACCACCCGTAACATCAAAGTGCCTGATCTCGGGCGCACTGTAGCCACTGCGGTGTACTATGGCAGGGTTCAGCAGGGCCGAGGACTGGCACACCTGCCCAAAGTCCGTGAGGGCCACTCTGTCCGTCCGAAATGCACACTCGAGGGCGCCCAAGTCTGCCCGGGCCACCAGGTACCGAGGTCCGTGGTGAGCAAAGGTCCGGATCAGAGGCTTCACCTTTCGTGTCTCCGGCTTGGGAATATATTTCTCGAGCAGCTCCGCACGCGTGACCTTCCACATCCACTGGCTCGCGATGACTCTCATGATCTTCTGCGGGCGGATGTCGCCGTGGACGATGCCGTTCTGATGGAGGTAGTTGACTGTACTGGCGAGATTGTAGCAGAGATCTTTGAGGTATTCGGGCGTATCCAGTCCCGCACCTTGGATCCTGTCCAGAAGGTTCGGTCCGAGGACAGGCAATACCTGACAAAGATGATGTCCGTTGGGGCCGTCGAGCCAGAACTTGTCGATGGGCATGATAATGGTATGCGGTAAGCCCTCGTCCCGGGCGCGGTCAGCCAGCGCCTCGACCTCNGAACTTGTCGATGGGCATGATAATGGTATGCGGTAAGCCCTCGTCCCGGGCGCGGTCAGCCAGCGCCTCGACCTCGGCGTTGTCGTGCCATCTCAGGTTCGATGTATCGGCAGCGAAGATCTTCACGGCTCTGTAATACCGGGAATAGTGGTCAAAGCACAGCCAGACCGTCGATGATTTGCCGAATCCAAGCTTCTGCAGCACCTCGAAGTTCTTATCCTCGTCCAGGTAGTCGCCAACATGAACGGGGTGGAAGCCTCCAGGTTTGTAACGCTCTAGCTCTTCATACTGAGTCTGTAAATACTCCCCAAGGGGCTCGTAAATATTCTCCTTTGTGATGTTTGACTTGGAATCGACTGGTAAGGAATCCGAGTCCGTGGGCGACTTTGAGAGATCAGACTCTATATCGCCAAAGTAGGACCCATCCGATGGTGGCTCTTCGGGATCCATCGAGTTCTCCAAGAAAGCAACAGCACTGCGCTGAATTTTCTGCGTGATGCTGACGGTGGTGAACCAAAGGTGTTATGTTGGAAGTTCTCAAGGACCTTCATTCGTTCCTTCTCAAGATCTGACGCTGGAAAGTGCGACTCGTCGCATAAGTGTCGGTACTTGTTGCGCGCTTTGTCCTCTTTATACGAATTCTCGAGGCATCTTTGATAATCGACCCTAAAGACATTGTGCACTTGTTCCTATAATGACAAAGCCCCGGCCGCATTGAGACAAATGGTCCGTGTGAGAATATACTCGTCAATTCGAGTCTTTACGAAGAGGAGCCTCAATAACGCACCTGAGGGATTAAAGCCAAAGAGACACTTTTATACTCCGTAATGACTTGTGGCCGAGGCCATAAAGTCTCGTATCAAATTGTCAACGGAGGTCGAGGCAAGATGCGCGGCATGTGTTTTCTGGGATAGGCTCTTTATATACATACATACCCTGCGAAGCCATTCCAAACAACAAAATGCATCTGTTGATTGGTAGCATTGGATGAAATCGCATCGACCAAATGCTCAATTTTGACACANAAGATGATGTCCGTTGGGGCCGTCGAGCCAGAACTTGTCGATGGGCATGATAATGGTATGCGGTAAGCCCTCGTCCCGGGCGCGGTCAGCCAGCGCCTCGACCTCTGCGAACGCCTGTTTAAATTACACAATCTTTTGACGCGGTGGTCCTTTGGCAACCAGCATACGAGGTGCTACTTGGCCCAATCTTTCTGCAACGATCAGATGGCCGTTCTCTCTGGCCGCACGGATTGAATGCCTTTTACCTTGGTATTTGTACCCTGCTCGAAGATTCGCATTCGCCCCTGCTTGTATTAAGCGTTCTACGATGGCAAGATATCCATTCTCTGCTGCTGCGTGTAGTGCTGTCTGTCCCCAGGTGGCTGGTCCTGCATTGACATCTGCCCCTGCCTGAAGCAATCACTCTACTACTTCCAAGTGGCCACTTTTGGATGCTGCTTGGAGCGCTGTGTATCCTCCATACTTGATGATTTCGTCTTGGATTCGGCATAGCTGCTCGATCGTGGCAGAGTGGTCGGTTTTCGGGGCTCTTTGCAGTGCAGAAATCTTTTCGCCTGATGTCGCTGCTACGCCCCCTTCTGTGTCAACCGCTTCCAGTGCGTGTATCAGCCGCTTTGAGATGGGGAGGTAGCGTTGCATAACAGTTCCGAAGTACTCATCAATCCTATCATTTGTCGGCTTCCAGTTGACATCTGCGTTTTCTCGGAGTAATTGCTCTAGCGCGGCAAGATCGCCATTTGTCGATGCTTCTTGGAGCAGAGCGGCTTTTTCTTCTTCTGGTTCGATCGTCAGAGGAAGTCGGCCGTTACGCTCGACGCGGGCTTGCTGTAACAGCATCTGAGCAGGAATCTGGAGATCGGCGCCAGAATTGACGAGGAAGTGAACACAATCCATACTATTCTTTTCTAGAGCAACATACAGCGGGTTGAGGCTGCCTGTCGGAAAGTTTGGATCGCTCCCGGTGTCCTGGATGAATGTCTTGCACACTTCCAAGTGACCTTGACGAGCTGTAATCGACAGGGGCAGTGACTGCAACGAAAATGCGCCTGGCATCGGGGAGTTTCTGGGATTGCTGGCGTCTATATTGTCTATGCCGGCAGCCGACAGGCTCTTGACAATCGAGGCATGCCCGAAGTAACTAGTTAGCAATTTCGAGAAGCCCCCACCCTCGACAAGAGCGTACAGTTGTGTTCATGTGCATGCGTTGTCTCTCTTGATGTGGCGGACTGCCATGTTGTGCAATTTGCCAAAATTCTTGGAGCGTTTCGAACAAACCGAATCTGGCGATTGCAAACGAGGCATACGCGTCTGTCTTGGGCGACGTCCAGTCGGGAGCATCAGGCTTCCACCGGGGCCCATCTTCATCATCAAACCAGGACAACCAGAACCGGTAGGCTGGACTGCTATCGTTGGGATGCCCCAGGAATTCCTGCAGTAGGAACATCACACCCGTCCTATTGACTCGCGCTGGATTGCCGTCGTGGTAGCCCAAGTCCATGTTGTCGTCTTGATATTTGGCGGACTTTTCGATCCATGTAATATGATGCATCCAGTTCCGTGCGGCATAAGCGAATAATCTGCCATCTTCAAAAACCTCTGGGAATTTATCATCCCGGGCAATGGCAATGATTTCATCTGTTAGCGGCACCTCTTGGTGTAGAAGAGAGGAGTCGAGATTGAGCAGAGCGTCCTGAGAAATCCCTCGCGGTTTTGCAGCCCTAAACAAGTGCCCAGTGTTTTTAGATCTCATAACATCAATGAGGACCAACGTGCTCACACAACTGGCATGAGCATGTGCTTGCAAAGTGCTAAAGTGGGTTTCCTGAAAGTATTCGGATACAGATGCATGACAAAACTGCCACTGATTCGACGAGCTCAGTGTCAACAGATTGGTGCACAACTTGAGTAGAATTGCCTCGTCGCAGTAGCTCAGGACATAATCTTCGTCTTGAGTCTCGGGTGGTTCATGAGGAGATTTAAACGTCCTCTTCATGTAGATGACCGGATCAATGCGGAGAGCTTGTACCAGGGACCTCGAGGTGGGAGGCTGTTTCAGTGCTAACATCCACAAGATAGCTCGTACAACGATCAGAAATTGGCGCTCGCTTCGTTCCTCTTTGAGATGTAGGTAGATATTGTCGTATGCTTCTTTGAGACCACTAGGCAATGCCTTAAGACGCTCCGTGCTATCTTCAGGAAACTCGAGCTTCAGCAATTCATCGACATGAAGCTGCGCCAAACGAAACCTACATGAGCAGTGAACTGAATCAGCAAGCAGAATGGGCAAATAGATAAAACACGATAGACCAAACTCATAAGCGTAGAGCTCGTCATACCAAATGTGTGGCTTAAAGGGACCGGTTTCACTCACATTCCCTGGTTCTTTTTTAGAAGCTCCCAGATGACCCTATTCTTTGTATCAGGTGTCCATGCAGAATGATCGTGTTGCCAGATCTTTTCGTTGACAAACTTGTCAATATCTCCCCGATTGTTGTGCGACCCTACTTCCACCACGCTCCTCTTGTCGGGAATCAATTTGATGTCAGGATACGGGCGACTAGAAATGAAGATGGCAAGCCGCACCCCGCTGTCATCCATCAATCTATCGAATATTTCGATCAGTTCCCTTCTGCCGTCTCTCTCACATTCATCAAGAGCATCAATGATGATGGTGACACGTGAGAAGTCTCTTAAAGACTTTTTCAGTTGCTCCTCGCAAATTTCTTTGTCGAGATCTTCTCCGCGACGATTGCATTCATTGTATATTCTCTGTAGCTCGGATCGTATCTGTCTAGACTGTTGAAGAGACGTTGACAGTTGTCGGACCAGGCTTCGAAGACACTGAAGCGCAGAATTTCGAGAGGAGTCGTCCCGTTTGAAGTAGAAGAATGCAAGACCTGCATCAATTTTCCATCTTTCCATGACCTCTTTCGTATGGTCAATCACCTTGGAGGTAAGACACGTCTTTCTGGTGCCACCTAGCGCATGTTAAGCAAGATCCTCAAGCGAACTACCAGTATCAGTCGACCTACTTTCACCTTGGAGCCACATCAGGGACGGGCCGCTCATCGCGTCCCATGCTCGATAGCTGTCGTGTTCCAGGAGCCGATTGCAAGTGCCGTTCATTCGCTTTCTCTGTTCATCTTTGTGATTCTGAGTGAAGGGCACATGTCTGATCCATTCCAGAACTTCTTGTTCTCTCGCGATCTCGACCACTTCCAGAGCTCTTGATATCCGTGTCCTTCCAACGTCTTTTACTGCCGACTCAAGCTGCGCTTCGAGGTCGGCAAGCTGGCCTTCTTCTTGCCCATATGTTTGGATAACAGAGCTCACCATTCTATGCACTGTTCCCTTATTCAGAGCTTCAGCGCTATCTGACAGCATTTCCAAAGTAGCCTTGTATATATTGATTAAGATGTCTTGGATTTTTTCGAAGTAGTCTAGAGGTGTGTTCGCGCTGCTAAACAACACCTCGTACAGCGCTCCTTTTGTTGCCGCGTTGGCAACCTTGTCTGCCACTTGCAACTTGATGTGCACTAATGATGAGTCTTGTCAGTCGACTACCGTAAAGCGTGCTTCGGTTATGTACCCAATACAAGCATGTACAAGCGATTGTTTTCAAGGGTGATGCGGAAGACGAAGTGTTTTCAGAACAAGACATACCTTGTTCTGCGTCTTGCACTGGTATCTGGAGGACAGCTTTCACACAAGGCCACACCTGTTGAACAAGCGACGGGGCAAAAGAAACCCCAAGATCACCGGCAGCTGTCAGGAAATTGATGCAATCAGCGACCTTGTCCTGAACTCTAATGACCTTCGCCTCTCCATCCTTTGACAGTATGGTTATGGCCCAAGACTTATGTTCCCATTCTGCCTGTCTTTGACGTAACGCTGCGACCAGATCCGAGGTCACGACTGAAACCATAGCCGATGGCTGCGAAGATGAGTTGCCGCGTTCGGCCAAGCCCATGAGACTGTTTTGGCATTTCTTAGACAGCTGGGTGAATGCTTGCTGCCAAAGACCGCCATGGAACGGCGGTCCAGCCGGCAAGGAACTTCCTTGTGGGATTCACCATCGTCCTTTTCTTTCTCCAGCTCCCGGCGTGAATTATGTACTGAGTCTTGGGATGAGGTTATGGCCACCCTTGAGGAGTCCGTAGAATGATCCTCGTGGCCAGGTGTCGGCGACGAGCTCTGCTCATGAGATTGCCAAATCTTTCTGGCGCGCTTTTTGGCGCGCCGAGACAAACCACGGAGCAAATCTCGCATCTTAATGACGCTCAAAACACGGACTACAACTTGAGATTGAATCGAGCCAAGCACCCAAGTCAGGTATCATGGTCTCCGTATTGAGGTGAGAGCCGGACAGAGACCACATCGATTTGAGCAGAATTCTCACAGGAGCCCCTCTTACAAGCAGCCCTGAGGAAGGTGCCCTCGGCTTGTGCGCTGGCCGCACGGTGGATAGCAGTTGCAGCTTCTCCATCAGAAAAAAGGCCCTTGGATGGAGGGTGCAAATAGTGAAGGCCGACGTGAAAGCGGGCAAATGGCGATCTACGGGCCCTCTATACGGAGTATGTGGAACAGCCCAACACATCTTCGACACGGCGCCGTGGTGTTCAACAATATTAAAGATATCCCTGCAAATCGACTAAGGGCATTCTTTTCCCGGGGACTGGGTTCTTTCTTGAACATACTCGAGGCAATCATTGAAGCAACAAGATATATATATCTACAAGGTATCTTGTAGCATTCGATGAAATCACAGAATACTAAGAACAATCCTTACCCTCTGTTTGGCATATAGTCTCGACTAGAAACAAAAACAGTATGAACCGACCGCCTAATGATTCCACTCATTGGTCATACAATTGCGAAATCTCAGACAGACGATGGTGTCTAGTGCTGGGCATCACAATCCTATAGGATGATTACTGAACGTGGGACTGACCCCTGCACCTGCACATCTCACCTCACCTCACCTCACCCCTCAGTCTACATTCTAGTACTTGCCAACATAGAGAGGAATCGACCTGTCATTTCTCGTTCTAGCCACTGCAGACCCACGAGAATACAATACATCCTGCCCTCGAGACTGTCCCCATCCCAATGGAGAACCTCCTCTACCTCCCCCACAGCGATGCCCCCTCGACGCCCCTAGACAGGAGCGCCCTCCTGCTTGAGGCCCTCGAGATCATCGTCCGGGAGTACCCGCCGCAGGAGACGTGGGCCCCACCGCTCAAGGGCCTGTGGAACGGCCCGACGGGCATCGCGTACCTGTTCCTGCGCATCTCGGCGGAGCGGCCGGGCCTGCTCGTCGCCGGACGGCCCGCTCACAGCTGGGCCGAGGCGTACCTGGGCGGGACCCGCGACGCCGCGGGGATGGTCTTTGCGCCCGCCGAGAAGTGCGGCATCTCCTCCGAGGCGTTGGCGTATCCGGCGGTCCGCACCGCCGTGTCCGGGGACGCGGCCTGCGTCGAGGAGTTTCTCGCCCGCGTCCCGGCCGTGGTCGAGGGCCCCGCCGAGGTCGAGTGGCACTCGGGCCGGGCCGGGATGCTCTACCTCGTCCGCGTGGTGCGCCGCTGGTGTCCGGGCAGCAGTGCCGCGCTCGACGGGGCCGCGGCGCGCCTGAGGGCGAGCATCGTGGCCGACGGGCCCGACTGGGCGTTTCACGGCAACCGGTATATCGGTGCGGTGCACGGGGACATTGGGACCCTGACGCAGGTCGCGCTGTCGCAGCCGACGGACGACGAAAAGAAGAAGTTACAGGCGTGGCTGGTCAGGCTCCTGGACTGGCAGAAGGACGACGGCAACTGGCCTGTCAACGAGCAGGTCGATCCCCGGCCGTATGTCCAGTTTTGCCACGGCGCTCCCGGGTTCGTACAGAGTCTGCAGTCGATACGGCCTCTCTTTCCGGAGATTGACGACAGGATCGGTGGGGCAATCGCTCGGGGCAATGCACTCGTGTGGAAGGAAGGACTTTTGAAGAAAGAGCCCAACTTGTGCCATGGGGCTTTTGGGAATTTTCTGTGAGTTGCCATCTTTGAATGACACTCAAGAACCTTCAGCTAATACGTTGGTAGATCACTCCCATGGACCAACGGGATGTCTTCCTCGAGCAGTCGACGCCGGCGAGTATCGCTCAGGCAAGGCTCAAAGATCCATCCCAGTTCGAAAAGGCAAACTATGGCTTTGAGTTCTCGCTTCTCACTGGGTACTGGCCAGGTGCCGCGTGGGCAGGGCTTGTCAGCAACAATCCAGAGGCGGGCTTCATTGGTTATAATGATTTATAAAGTCATGACCTGCGTTTGGGAGGCCGGTCGTTTACGGGGCCACACATGATTGAGCTGACTATGGAAGGACATAGTCACCCAACTACACCACTGTGTCCTGTGGGTTCGTGGAGTGTTAATAGCATGGGCTTTCTTTCACCTGGTAGGGGAACAGTCTTGTATTGACAGGGTCCGTGGCCTGCTGGTTCGTACTTGTCAAAATAAGGGGTAGATGCTGGATAGTGCGAGCACATGGTTTAGTATCGCCGGTAGCGGTGTAAAGCGTGATGGACCCGGGCAACGAAAGAAGGAAACAGTGCACATGCGGCGTCAATTTGATCCCGAAAAGTTCTGTGCCAAGGCAAATCGCTTTTGATTTTGATGTGAGATATCTCTAATGCGCCTTGACGACACCGGAAGCATCTGCCTGAGCCGTGATCCTCTTCTTGTACGCCTGCACATCTCCGGGGAACTTCCAGACTGTGCCATTCTCGCACACCCACAAGCTCGTACATACGGTCTGAAGCATAGTGACATCGTGGGACACCATGAGTACACCTCCCTGGAACGCCTGCAGAGCCTCGGCGAGGGCATCCATTGCCTCGATATCGAGATGGTTAGAAGGTTCGTCAAGAACCAGAATGTGCGGGTTGGTAAGGGCGAGGCACGCAAAGGCCACACGAGACTTTTGACCACCGGACAAGACAGCCATCTTTTGCAGACCCGTGGTACCCGTGATACCGAAAGCACCGAGTTGTCTTCGGTACTCTTCTTCGGCGCGGCCTGGGTACTCCTTGGCCATGAAACTGACAGCACTCATGGTAAGATCCAGAGCATCAACGTGGTGCTGGGCAAAGAAACCAATGCGTAGTCGTGTATGCTGCGAAATGAGACCCTTGGTTGGCGACAGCTTGGCGATGAGAAGCTTGAGAATCGTCGTCTTACCAGCACCGTTGGGACCCACGATACCGATTCGGGAGTCGAGCTGGACATCGAGATCGACATTCTTGAGCAAAATGTCGTCTTCGTTGTAGCCAAAGGTGACGCCCGACATCTGGACGATGGGTGGCGAAAGCTTCTCCACGTCGGGGAACTTGAACTTGACACTGTATTCTTGCTCCGGTGGAGCCAGGGTTGGCATGCGCTCGAGCTTCTTGATACGCGATTGTGCTTCAGCAGCCTTGCCAGCGTTGTATCGGAACTTGTCGATGAAGGCTTGAAGGTGAGCACGCTGAGCCACGTTGTTCTCGTACTCCTTCTGGTAGATCTTCTTGCGCTCCTCCTTGGTGTTGTAGAAGGATTCGAAGTTGGCTCCTCTGTAGTAGTCGAGGCGCTCAGAATGTTGGTGGATGATGTCAGTCGCAACTTCGTTGAGGAATGCTCTGTCGTGAGAAACAACCAAGACAGTGCTAGGGTAGCCTTGCAAGTAGTTGGAAAGGAAAGTAATAGATGGAACGTCCAACATGTTGGACGGTTCGTCGAGAAGCAGCAGATCGGGCTCGCAGAACAGTGCTCTGGCAAGGGCAAGACGCATACGCCAACCACCGGAGAAGGTCTTTGTGGCAAACTGTTGACGTTCTGGGGAGAAACCGAGACCGGCGAGAATACTGGCGGCCCTCGACTCGGCCTTGTCCGATTCCATCTCGGCCAACTTGTCCATGATATCACCTAGCTTGGTGTCCAGAGCCTCACGGTCTCGGTCCAGCCTGCTGGCGTCGGCAGATGTGTCAGCCAACGAAGAGCGCTGAGTCTCAATAGTTGCAAGCTTCTCCGTGATTTCTCCTTGCTCCCTGAGCAAAACCTTCCGCCAAACATCGGCATCCAGAACAGCTTGAATAGCGGGCGTGTCGTCTCCGGAAAGCTGCAGTCATCAGTGTCCCATACAATTTGATGTAGATTGGTCACACATACCTCTTGTTCGACGTGCAGGATGGAAATATGCGTCGGAATGGGGACTTCACGTCGAGATAGAGCGCGCAGAAGCGTAGATTTACCCACACCGTTGTTACCAACCAAACCATAGCGGTGTCCATATGCAAGGGTAAATGTGGTATCCGTCAAGATGCGCTGGCCGCTAATGGACACATCGATGCTGTCAATCTTGATGTCCTTGCTCTTGTTGGAAGCGGCACCGATCTGGAGAGGGTTGACAGCCATGTAGAACTCCTCGTACGACTGCGACGACTCGGGCTGGTCCAGGAGCCTGGAGGCCTCGTACTCGACGTTCTTGAACTCCTTCTTGCTCTGCTTGGCGGCGATCTTGCGCTCGGCCTTCTCCAGCTTCTTGCGGTCGACCTTGGACTCGACCTTGCGCTGGTTGGCAGACTCCAGGTCGATGCTGCCGGTGGCCACGGCCAGAGTAGAAGACATGTTGCGCTGAGAGCCGACCTGGATGGCCTGATCCAGTCGCTTGGCGGCCGAGGGACCTCTACGCTCCCCGCCGTCATTGTTGGCCGCCTCGTACTTCTCAACCCACTTGGTCACGAGGTCCTGGATCTTCTTCGCCTCAGCACCGGATGCGTTGCCAGACGCGGACAACAAAAGCTCCGTGACGGCGATGGCGGCCTCGGCCAGCGGCGACAGCCCGGTCACCTCTTCCTCCTCCGTCCATGCCGTGGAGGCGTGCCTCAGGTATCCGGCCGAATACTCGGATACGACCGGGTCAACGTCCGGCAGCACGGTTCTGATTTCAGACTCCATAGCTGTGGCTGGGATCGCACGAATGTGTTGCTTTTTCCTTTGCCTGAGATCGAGAGCTGGTGAGAGCGGGTTGAATGCTACGTGCAATCGGGTACTTTTTTCTCCCGAGGCTTGCAAATTGTTGAGGTGGCCAGGAATGAATATGCTGCAGGCGCGGTTGTTGCTACTCCAACCTCACGATAATTAAGCTGCCCCCGTTACCGTGATGGCAGATATATCAGAGTTTCAGTCGGTTGTGACAGATCGTCGACGAGCTGTTGCACGGCATACGGACACGGTCAAGTTTGCCCCCATTCAAAAATTCATCATCTGTCGGCGGGCGGCATGTCGTCCAAGGTGGGGTCACCGCGGGGTAATCTGATTGGGTACAGCCACTCTATGTCTTTGGTTACGATATTGATGACTATCAACTTGTTGCCAGGACGCATCGCATACGAAGTAATCGCGGCAAAAAAGAAACAATGAGTTCTCAAGTTTCAGGATTTTAGTGTTTCATCTATTTGCCTTTCATGGCCATGCAGGAGTTCACCCACGCGATATCGGCTGATTAATGCCTGCCTTCAATCCGCATTGCCCCAGCAGAGCAGATACGATTACTACTTGCAGGGCTTCAGGACGTGCAGCATCAAAATCAGTGACCGAGAGAAGACGGCCACTTCGGACTTGAGCTCGGTGGTACAGTCATCCGTCAACCATGAGGCCGTTTTATATCCATGAACAAGGCGTTGATGGACGCTCTACGCAGATTTACCGAATAGAGACCGTTATTGAGGGCGTACTTCGTACAGGGGCACAGATTTACAGCCTGATTCATGCCGCTCGAGCGTACCGAACCGGACGATGACTCTAGCTGACGCGAGGAGCAGCCTGTCTGTCAGCTTCTCAGGATCCGGCCCAGGAACCGAGTCACAGCTTGATGGTTCATCGTAATTTACAGCCTAGAAAGAGAGTGGAGAGAGGCTGAGAAGGATGAGAAAGAAAAGAATCCGGTGGTCTGGGTAAAGCAGAGTTCGTTAGCCTATGCAGCCTCACTGCCTTAGCACCAGGGGTAGACGTTTTTTCTTCTTCTTCTTCCAGAATTTGCTTCTGGGCTCTTCTCTCTGCGCAGGCGCGTCCGAACTACATTTTTAGACAGATCCCCAAAAACTCGTTTATATCTCCGGTGCGCCGCTGGGATGCCCCCCGCCCGCCACAAACCGAGTCGATGCGTGGACAGGGAATCGGACGAGGCAGACAGAAGCCGGTCGTTTTGCGCTTGGCCCTTCCCCGAACTTTCTCATTCCGGAGAGCGAGTGCTAGAAGGAACTGTTGGTTCTGGACTGGACTGGACGGACAGACTGGTTAATGAAATTGATGAGATGTCGCGTCAACTTCCTGCCAAAAAGCGAGCTGGCGGCAAGCACACCCCTACTAAAATCCACGTGAGACGCGTCTGCCAGAAGATGCGCGTCGTCTGGTTGGCTGGCGATCCGGCTGACGACATACGAGGGCGAACCAATGATGGGCGACCGATGCGCCCCCCCAAAGACCAACCTTGGCGTAGGTTCCGTCCCTGGTCGGCGCTCTCCGCTGGGATCTTGATCATCTCGTGGTGGATCGCATCGCCAATCCCGATGAGGGGAATGCCTGGTTTGAATGCCTGCTTGTGCTTGGTTGCTGCCAGCCAGCGGCACGCGGCCTTTTGGACCTTTGCTCGACTGGTGGCTTTTCTTCCATGCTTCGATACGGAGAGGGACCCTTCGACCCTTTGACTTCATGTAAGAGCAGATGCAGGTTCCAGACTACCTACGAGGTACAGCTTATGCAGGACGAGGATGATGCTATGATACACTGCGGAGCCTCGAAGCCAGTAATACGCATACGACTGAGACCTTCCTGACTGCTTTTTCTTTCTGTCTATTTCTCACGAGTCTCCTGGCAACTTGGACGAAAACCGATGCTTTAAGGGCATGCGTGTGTATCTGCGAGCTGTAACTTTGCTCCCAGGTTCAGGTACGCTGGGCAGTGCTTCGAAATAAGCTTTGAAGCCAGCGTGATTTACTACTCTGGAGTATCAAGTACTTTCATGCGCGCACAGCTCAAAGTACGGTAGGTACGCACTCAAATGCCCGGAGTTTTGTTACGCAGCAGAGATATATTGCCAAAAATAATAATACACATATTGCCCAGCAACAAGCAGATACGTTCTTGGCATTACCACTACAATCGTGATTAAATCACACAAGTTTCATGTCATCCTTCCTCGTTCCCACTCGGAGTCCATCCCGAACCAGCATCATGTGTCATATCTGCCACTCAGTATGAGTGATCACCGTTGGTCTCCCGAGATGGAGTCTCCTTCCCCTCTCCCCATCGTGAACACACCACTGACCATAATGCCACTTTTTTTTTTTTTTTTTTCCGGATCGACGGCCGGCTGGCTTGGGAGGGAACGGACGAACGAGCCACCCCCTCAAGCCCCTCATCCTCTTGCGCAGTATGGCGTTCACGTCATCTCCGCCACAAAAGGCCAGACTTGGATCGCAGAGGAATGAACAGCACACTATGGGGAAGAAACCTTGAGCTAGCCAACGAATCCCCCTAATGTATGCAAGAACTATGTATGCAAGTGAAAAGAAGAGGGCTGGATTGGGGGCAGACCCTGGAGCGGTTTTCAAGGAATGTCGTACATCAGGCGGCTGAAAAGAATAAAAGTGTCTAGTGCAACCAATGACAGGCCATAGGAACCTGGTTTCTCAGACTGGGCAACATTGATTCCTTTTTAGATCTGAACTTTGTGTACTGGTGGTAACAGGTACTTGAACCGACGCAAGCGAGGCCTAGGTAGCTATTGTTATGGTCATAAAGACAGCGCTCTTGATAATGGCGTGTAAGAGGAATTGCCAAAGGCCCTGGTCTGCGACGGTGCGACCGGCTGGCCGGCTGAGAAGGACGCAATGGTGAGGGAAAAGTCCACCTACAGATTACAGGTCCGGACCCATTATTCAGCAGACCTGAGTTTGTGGGCTTCATATTGTGGCTAGCTGTGCTCAGTTTCTGTTCTCCCTCTTCCGGAGAGTGGGGGAAATGCGAGAGCGAAAGGGCAGCAAAAAAAGCCCGGGAGCAATCATACATGGTAGATTGCAGTTCGGATACTTTTTTTGTCTATTTCCTGGGGAATTGTAACCTCAGCAAGCCGGGCCTCAGGATGTACGGTTGCAGTGCTAGGACGGTCTCGAAACACCCGGCCTTGTACTTTTGTCATCCATTCTCACACCACCAACCATATTTGATGCCGAATTCAGTATCCGGTATCTCGTGAAAGTAGTAGTGATCATAAATGAGTTTGTACGAGGTTTCTTGCCGTGGTTTCTGCTGCCAAAAACCCAGCCAAGCAGGTCAAGTGCCGGCGAGCAAAAGGCGAAAGTGGCGCCCACCGATGAGTTGTCGCATGCGGACGTCGAAGCATCATCCCTACACAGGGCCAAGTTTTTTTGCTCTTTGCAACTTCTCAACGAGCGCTAGGTCAACGTCGAGACCCGAATGGAAGCTTTCGACTTCGTGTTCCAAGCTCATCGGTTTGTGCTCGATCCGGGGAAAGTGACTGGTGGTCTTTTGTTCTTTTGCTTTTGGTTCCCACCCGAGGAGGTTGAGTTGAATTGTCCCAGCCAATTCCACAGTGTAGATGGGGACATGGACATGTTGGCGTTGCGGTAAGGCTCCACGCGCCGATTTTTCTCGATTTATCCCTCATTCATCGGACCTGCGTATGTAATCTAGATTTGGTGATGAACAGAGATCGTGATGCCCAGTCTACGACATCGTCTCCGCCACGGACTGGGGCAGGAAGGGCTACCTGGAATACCCATTCTCGCGCTCGGATATCTCTCGATTGTCTAGGTTCAAAACAGATGGAGCAGATTTGGCAACTCGGCGCTCGACGACCGTTGTGCCCATGGCTAGTTCCTACCGGTTCTATGGGTTTCACCCTCGCTAGCCTATTGTTTACTTGCCCAAGACTGCGCTTATAATAATATACCCATGGATCTCAGATTAGCTAGCCTGGTGAGCTAACAGACTGTCGCGGGCTCTACTTGGCCAGCTGGGACGAGAGGGGCCGAGGAGAGGAAGAGCAAAATGACCATTCACCTTGTGTGTAATAAATCCACTCGCAGTGATGTCATCACTCGGCTTGCCCGTGATGGCTACATTGCAGTCACTACCTAGATACTCAGTCTTTTGGATGGCGGTGAAGCTTTTGGCGAATATCGACCTTGGAAGTTCGAGCTTCTCGGTAGCATGTCGAGCATCGCTTGGTATCGGCGGGTTCGATTGGAGGAACGGCTTCTCGAATAGTCTCTGGACAGGAATCAGCTGCTGCCCGAGCAGACGTTCACCTTTGGCCTAGCAGGGCGTCGGCCCTACCACCAACGCCAACCGACCAGAGCTACAAAGTCCTAGCCTAATGCGCTGGGCGCAATTCAGCATGCTCATTGATCAATGGCATTTTCAAACAATTCGAGCAAGTCCTGAGGGGTAGGAGAGGGGCAAAGAAGTCTGCCCGAGGTGTGCCGGCCACTGCCTTATTTTAGGGTGAGCAGCCGGTGAAGGAATGGGACGGCGACTCCTCCTCTGAATCCGGAGAACTCGGGTAGACCTCCACAGGCATCCGTACAAACCCATACCTTGCATCCAGCCCATCCAGCATGGTCGTGAAACAGCTTAGTGATTATACTAAGGTATCAGTATTCAGTTGCAATCGAACATTGTGTGGGCTGGTTGTCTCTCAGACGATATGTAGTGACGGGGGCTCTGCCTCATAATTGGCGGCTGTCTCAAAAAGACAAAAGAGATCCCGATCGATAACTTTATGTTCAAAAAGGTCGTTTTGTTGTCAGGGGATCTGCATCAGCTAGGCGCCACGGCCCACGGGAAAGCTAGACTGCATACTCCCAGCGAAAGAGACCGGAAGGCGGTGAAGGGAGACCAGAGAAAGAAAACGTGCCACTTTAGAAACGAATTATTACTTCCCGCCTCTGCTATTTCGTACGGAGTACCGCGTTTGGCAGGAAAGTGGTGCGCCGGCCGTCTGCCGTCCAGAAATACAGATTCTCAGGATCCCAGATCCTCCCCGCGTTCAGTGTGTAGGGCGGCTCCTCGTATGTATGGTCCTGGTTGTAACAAGGCAGCGTAGGTATGCATGTTGCCCTCACATCCTCATTGGTCTTTTGCCCTTTTTGCAATTTGGAGCCTTGCTCAAGGTTCCAGTTCGGGTGCAACGCAGAGGTTCAATTAAGTAGCTGAATGCGTGCCATCCATGTTGTCATCCCCAAGGTTGCAAGGGACAACGTGATACTGACCAGTAACAGACGATATGCGGGCTGTGATCGATTTCCCGGACCTTCCCCTGGCCGTCTTGTCGAATAGTACGAATGGTAGTTGCATTCTAACTCGAGATGCTCCGTAGGTTGAATGGAAAAGTCCGAAAGAGTGACGTGAGGTTGTTCTCTTAATAATTCCGCATACCTGCCAAGTCGTAATATGCCGCAGGTGAGCGTGAGCGATGAAGCTAACCTACCCTGGAGGATGCTACGCTAGCCAGATATTGTGTATAGATACGATATTAAGGTACTTTGACGGTCGTTTGGATCCTTGAATGTTTGCGCGCAGAATGGCGACAAGTCGTACAGATGCTTGTACCCTTCAACACAACTTTCAGCATGTTGGTTCGTGACGGCGCACAACCGTAAATCCAGGGCACTGGCTCGCACAACACGGCGGCATCATTGACAGCTGAAGTGCAAATCTGACCACTTGTAGCGAGCATCCGAAGGCATTGATTGATTCAGGGTATCGTCGGCTACCGTCCTGTGTCATTCATGGTTGAGAAAGCTGCCACCTCCCACGTCCCCACTCCTGGTTACGGGCTCGAGCAGTCGTGACACCCTGCTTTGATGGGATGAACAGAGATCTCGCAATCCATCGGCACGATGCAAGATGTGACGCGCAACTTGGTCCCTCACAGGGTTGGCGATTGCAGTCAAAGCATTGTCCATTGCCACGATATTCTTCTCGAGAACTGGTTCGGCTCTTCACCATCTTGGCGCTAGTCCTGGAATTTTGGTAAATGTGCTTCGAAAATCAGAGCGCTCTTGTTGGGATCACAAACGCAGTCCTGGAGCCATGGCAACGGGTCGCTGGGGACGTGGAGAAAGAAAACAATGTGCCCACGGCCGCGGTGGGATTCATTATGCGACCCTCGTCGCAGGTTTCATAGGCATGGGTAGAGGTAGGCTCTGGTCCCCGGCTCATGCAGAATAAGCAGCGGCCGCTATCTTAGCCGCCAACCAACCCTGGAGGACGCTTGCTGTTTGATTTTCCTTCTTTGGAGTTTGCGCAGTCCTGAGTCCCATTTGTTTGTGTTTATTGGACTCAACATCGTACCGCATGGAAAGAACTCAAGTTGTAACAGAGGCGCAGGCATGATCTGGGGGTCACATCAGCATGGCCCCAGGCAGAACGCCTAGTTCGTGGCACACGGCATCCGTCATAATGGAGAGCAAACTCCCTTCGTACATCCAGAGGCTGTGGACCCGAAGCTTTCGTGCAGTCTCCGTAGGGAGACGGAATATCCTTATTAGTGTAGTATCCGTGGGGATGCTCTTGTATCCGGCGTCTATGTGGGCAAGATCGACGCGAGGAGACAGGCAGTACGACATGGAGCATGTGCTTCACCATCACTGCAATAAAAAATAAAAAAAGAGAGCACTCCGGCTCCGGGCCCAGTCAGTCAGCAACTAAGGTTGTCTCCTCACGACAGGATGATTGCGCGAGACGAAACTCGGACCACTGGGTATCTTGTGGGCGGAGGCGATCTGGGCTCCACGATCCGCCAACCCCTGCTGCTGATATGCCGCTGGAGGGTTGGAAATTTGAAGATTTCATCTGCAAACATGTAGGTTGGTCAGGCTTGTTGGCTATGACTACCGAGTATACGGTCGAGTATATGATTTATGGTCCCGAATACCGACAAGAAGAGCCCCAACTGGGTGCATCTGACTGTATGAATTAGTCCCATCGTATGCCCTGATCGGTTGAACGCTGACCAAGTTGCCTTCTTCGGCACCAGGCAAATGACGGCTCAGCGTCGTCGAAATGGCGCTAATTGTCAGATCAGGCTTATTCAGGCAAGGAAATCGACGCACGGGCAGTTCGCGGGGAGACGAGGCAGGGATAGCATGCCTGATTTCTATCCCGTACTTTATGAAAGAAGCACCGAAGCGGTCGTTGTTCCTTGCTGTGCCTATATTCCAGATTCATCAGTGATCAGACAATCCAGCGCCTGTTCGTATCATTAGTTTTCCGTCTGCATACCCGCCCGGGTATTTCTTGCCAACCGCCGGAAATATGATCGCACGGGACGAATGCCGTTTCCTGGCTGTAGTCTGTACTCTCGAGGCGCATCGAGCGAGACTATCGAATTCGAAGCAGCAGGCTCATTGCCCCGAGCTGTCGGGACGAAGAGAAGCAAAGAAAGCAACGCTGATCAAGGCAGAGGATCTACTAGAGTCCAGCGGTGCTCTTGGGTCGTTTTTCGCTTCGAGAGCACACCCGGCCCGCGTGGGGACATCTGAGCCCTGATAGTCCACCGTTGCATTCCTGGGAAAAGAAGCAGGATCCACTGAGTGCAGCATCACCACAGCTGTTGCAGTTGCAGTGCCCCGGGGCAATAAGCCTTGGACTTGCGTTTGCCTGGCAGCGCCTCTCGATGCGTGGCTGTTGCTTGCTGACTGATGGATGAGTACAGCACTCAAGTCCTGAAAGTAATTACGGAGTAACTATGTAAGAAGTAGAGTCAAAGCTGCTGCTCCGTGCTCACCCCGGAGGATGTACGTGACACTGACACTATTTTATCCCATGGCGAGATCTCCTATCAAGACCCGAACCATTTCGTCGTGACAGTGCCGAAGCCTTGATAGCCAGAGGCCCATACTTTTCCGGGGCGGTCACCTGTGGACCGGGCGCAGCGCGGCCTTGACCTTGGCCTCGCTGATTCACTCCATGGATCCTCGTGCATGTTTCTCTGAGCGTCTGACTCTGAGCCCGTTGGGCCTGGGTTGCCTAGAAGGCGCCGGTGGTTGCGTGCGGACTCCCTCCTGGCCCGCTGCTCGAATCGAGTGGCTTGGCTTGGTCTGCTATGGCTAGCTAGCGTACCGTACGTTGAAACCAGCAGTGATGGCAAATACTCAGCGCCTGCCCGCCCTATCTACGTAATGTACCTGCATTAAGTGTATGTACATGAGGGAGAGAAATGCAGGATATAGTAGATGGCAGACACTATGTACGTACGTACATACAATACAGCGCCTGATAGACGAATATGATTGTGCAGGGCTCGGATTGACGGAGCAGTGTGACGGACAGGAACCAATCAGTGTGCGCGCAGCAAAAGTAAGAAAATAAAGATGGAATAAAAATGCAAAAAGGTGGAACACCCCCCCAGGTCAGGAAAAACAAAGCCTTGTTGATGCTGGGCAATAACAAGCAGCGCTTCTGCTTACCTCTACAGTAACTCCAGGGTACGCCGTAGCTCGTACCTTTTGCAGACTCCAGCTCCGCCCGCTGTAGGGTCAAGGTAAACAAGCAGCAACCTCAGTGGTCCAACGGACCCAGGCAGGTACATGAAATGCATTGTTTCCGCTGCAATGGGCTTGCAGCGCGAAATCACCCACAACGCGGCCAGCGAAGCGCTCCTCCTGGGGATAGGATGGGATGGGATGGAGATCCAAATGGCAATATCCCGCTTTTAGCAGCAGCAGCAGCAGCAGCAGCAGTATCCGTCGCAGGTACCTTACCTCCATACATGTCGTGTCGAGATCCATTGTGGAGCTATGGGTAGGTAGTAGACATGTTTATTATGCCTACCTACCTAACCTGCCTAGCAGAATGGCATGATATCCATGGCAGTTTAGTGTACGGATACATGGTAGTTGTCCAAGACCCACGTAAACTCTTCTTTTTAGTCTTTTGGAAAATCGTACGCTGATCAATCTGTGTGTATGATCCATAATGGACCTCTACACTAGTAGTAGAGTTCCCAGGGAGGTACGTACCCGTAGATGGTGTACATGACATGGCAATGATGGGGGAGTTTATGTCTTCTGGCGGAATAGACTAAGTCTTCAAATTACACTACCGGTACACTATTCTAATTGATCAATGCTTGCGACCGCCCGACTCGCTTCCTCACATTACATACCATAGAACAAGTACTCGCTACTGCTTCATGCCTGCAGTTGACCCCGTCCCCTGGCGCTGCTTTCCGTCCTAAAGCCAGTCCAGAACCTTGCCCTTCCACTTGTTGTACACTCCATACTACCACTGTGGCTTCCTTCTCGCGGGCTGAGGTTTCTTTCTCCAGACATCTGATCTCGACGCCGGCTTCTTGACTTCGTTTCTCCTCTATTGTAGTAATCTGTACCGTATCTTTCCCCCGGCCAGCTGTGCTCTCTCTCGAATCCCACCCCAGAGGCAGCATCTCGCTCAGCTCTCGTCTTCTCCCCAGCCTCAGTCGTCTGGAGTGGACTGTTTTCGTGTCCAGCCAAGAGTCAACCAACACCAGTCACTGCCCATTGGTCCAGGCCCGGAACGCGAGCATTGAAACACGCTCTGCACTTGGCTGCACCTAGGTGTGGACTCGGAGAAGCTGCAGCAGTCAACAATTGTTCCCTCGGTCGTCCGCTGGATCAATTGACATCTTACGGGGGCCAGAGTACGAAGTATCGCTATCTTTCCTGTCTGGCCCTGTTGCGATCGCAAGACCGCGCACCCGCCCTTTGGACAGACAGACAGGCCAACGCCCAAAACCCGCCAACCGCCGTTCGCGCAACGCCTCTTTTCCACCACTCGCCCAAATATCTACACCACACACGGATCGAATTCTTGACTGGTATTCCTCGGTGCTCAACAACAGAGGTATGGCGATGCCTTGACGAACAATGGTCACGAGAAAGATAGAGAGCGACGCTTCTTCCCTTTGCCTCGTCTTCGCAGGCTCCCCCTCCTGGCAATAAGACCCGACCATCCTGCACCATGCAAGCGGTCCCCAGTGTAAGTGCCCCCTTCAGCGGCCGAGCGTACATAGAACTTGGTTTATTGTTCATGGTTGCTACTGTTGCACTCGCCGCCCATGGATTCTCATTTCGCCTCCGGGATATTGCTCCTGTGAATCATATTACTTTTGTTTTGTTTCTCAAGAGCCTGTTCTTGATTTATTTTCCTTCTCTCTCCCCCTCCTCTTGAGACTTGCCGTTTCACCTGCACATTAAAGCGCCAGGCTATTCACCACCCCCCGCGTAACACATCCCGGTTGCTGACCTGCACCACTGCTACAGCTTATCGGTACTGGCACTGCTGTTGCCGCAGCCGCGACGGGTGTCATATTCGGTCAACTTGCCGAAGGACAAGTTCCTCCTCCACCACCTCATACGACACCAATCAGAAATTACATCTTCGCCGACGAGCTAGAGCCGAACAGAAGCGCATATTCATCGCGCCCCGGCACCACAGACTCGGCCGCTGTTGTCACGGACAACTTTGGCCCGCCCGCCTCAGTCTACCACGAGAGTACGGCATATTCCACGCGCATGCCCCGTTACTCGCAACCGGCGCAGCAAGTCACGTCGCCCAAGTCCTCGAATCGGCGGTCGATACACGGCAAGCAAGGCGACGTGAATGCCACTCCCGTGACCGAGGACGTGCGCAGCTCCTCGTCCTCGAATGGCTCGTGGATGCGAAGGCTTTCGATCCGCCCAATATCGCAGCACGAAAGCTCAATCTCGAGCCTTGGACCCGACTGCCAGTCCATGTTCTCACATGGTTCGGCGGCACCCATCTTGTCACCCTCGAGTATCACAGCACCCCAGCTACCGCCTAACAAGCTCGTGAAACGTTCGTCGGCTGCGAATGGTGCCACTCAGGGCCTGTTAGAACGGCGGAGCGCAAGGTCACAGATGCCAACGTTACGGCGACCCGCGACAAGTCATCAGAGATCGGCGACTCTCCATCAATTGACGGTGGAAGCCGTTCAGCCTGCCTCGAAACTCCCATCTGAGCAGCGACAGCACGGTAGGCCGAGAGCAAAGACTTTGGCAGTACCCAAGCTGGACTCTGCCGTCGAGATATCCGCAGGTGCAGAGACCAGGTGGAAATCGTTCTTCCATTCCAGAATCACCCGCCTCGCAGTTAGGACGTCTACTAAGAGAAGCGACCACGGTGCTCAGCTTGGTGATAAGCGTCTTCGCGTGGACCAGACAGCATACGAAAGAGCATACCTAATAACGCCCGGGGCTGTCGCGGCAATGCCGGCCGAGTACGAGATTTATGACGGCGGCGTGGAGGCAGATACGAGCGCAATTGCTCAAGATAGCCCGCAGGGCTCTAACAAGACGGATTCTTCGAGAGATGGCACGCCTTCCAGGACAAATTCCAGGACAACACCAAAGCGGTCGCTCTCGATACAATTAGGTTCAGCAACGAATTGGAGGTCACGAAACGGCAGCCTACGGCGAAGAAAACGCGGGGCCGGCATGGAGGCTTCCGCCACAGACCATCGCCACACATCTGACTCCGCAAATTCCAAGACTGCTTCGGATGAAAAAGGTACAGAAGCTCTGAATGTGTCTAGCATCCCCAGTAAGGTTGAGACAGACCTGGCAGCCATTTTTCAGCCACCGCACAGCAGAAAAAACACACCTTCCCCCCGTCCCCTACCGCCACTATCTAGACTTTCCAGCTTTCATGTTGATTTGCACCGGCTTGGCTCTTCTGGCGGTCATGCCAAGTCAGACGATCTGACCAATGCAGGCCTCGCCCCGAACAGTGCAAGAGTCAACTCTAATGCGTCACAAGCACGCACCTCGACGGTTGCCAGCTCCGAATACCACCGAGGGTTAACGTCTGGGGAGGATGACGATACCACAGACACACCTTTTGATTCTTTGCGCACTACAGGATCTGGGCGTCGCAAGACTCTTGATTCGCCTGTGGAATCCATGTTCGACGAATCACCACCAAACACAGCAGGGATCGTCAAACAACCAAAACGTCTCTCTATTCAGGAAATTCTCGGACCGTCATTTGACGTGGGCAACAAGATCATGGAGGAGGACGAAGGACAGCCGACACCTGTCCGTAACGACGATCTACAAGATGACGAAGAGTCGGATTATTTGGTGACTCAATCGGGCGCCGCACTGTCAGCGCGAGACTTCGGACGGCTTTCTCTGGATGACGAGGAAGATCTTGACTGGCCGTCTGATGATCACGACGTCGTCTACAACCATTTATCGCCCCCAAGTTCCATGAATTCGAGGCGCGGAAGCCCTCATCCTAGAACTGCGCTTACCATGGTCAACGGGAACGGGGTCTTGACATCCGGCGACGACAATGCCGACGAGCGACCAAGAAGCAACATATGGGACTGGCAAGAGCCCGTGTCTCGTGAAAAGCATGAGGCTGCCGGACTCCGGCCCAAAACGGTTCACGGGAAGCAAGAACTCGACATGCGAGGAGGTCGAGCAGCAAGCCGGAGGGGTCATGCGCCGGTACACGTGCGAAGCCAAAGCGTCCCTGTTGTTCCGGAGCCTATCCTTGGCTCGAAAATGTCCACCAAGTTTCCCACATGGGGCAAGAAAGTGAGCGAAGACTGGGACGACGATTTCGAATTCGAGGAACCTCTTAACACTGGCAGCCTAGAGGACACCAAGGCAGCAAATCGTCTTTCGATTATACGGGTTCCCTCTCCGATTCAGGCACAGCAACCAACCTTCAAGGCGCACTCTGGCCACATACGCGAAGTGTCACTGCTGGTCAATGACCTCAAGCGACTCTGTCGACTAGGCCGTGAGATGGGTATCCTAGATGGCTCACAAGAGATGTGGCGCGAAGCAGAACGTATCATCACCCTGTGCGAAGATGGCCCTGATGACAGCGAGTTATCTGCAACCTCGCCAGAAAACCAAGACTCGGGATTGTTCGACTCAGACTTGGACTTGAGTACTCCAGGCTCTAATCTGAACGATGACCGCTTCGTGGATGAAGGTTTTGACGGCTCTATACTGGATCGCACCGAAGTTGTGGGCAAATTCAATGAGCAGATGAAGACAGCAGTCATTAAAGAACGATCCCAGACCCGTCGCCGCTCTGTCTTCTCGCCGGAAGATGACATTTTTGGGGGTTGGCTGCAAACCGAAAAAGAAGCCCCCTTGGAGGGCTCGCCGACGCCTAAAGACGAACCTTCGGGTACTCATGGTTCTGCAAATGTCGTTTCTCTCGAGGGGCCCACGTATTTTGACAGGAGACAGCGCACAGACATGAGTCAGCCAACAGACATGGACTATGCGGACGGAACCACGGATGGGAATTCCGATGGAAAGCCCAAGGCAGACAGTAAGAGGATGAAATACTTCGACACTTCCAGCCTGAGGGATTTGGTCAAGCGCGCAGGCGACTTGCGAGACTCTCTCTCCGATCTAATTCGCAAGGAAGATCGCATCACTAGCAGTCCGATTCGAACTCCCAGGCGAGAAAAGGTCAGAAATGAGGACGGAAGTCCTGCTTTCACGCGAGTTTTTGATGACCCTTCATCCGCGCCAACACGCCCTCTTCCTCATAGCCGAAGCACCAACTCCATCCTCACGGCCAGCTCAATGGCGAGCTCGCCTTCCACGGGAATCAGCAGACGTCTGCAGATAATGACCACTGTTAATTAGAGTATTCCAATCTGCAGACGGAGGACCCGCTAGGCTCGGTGCCTCTCAGCAGCGGGCTTCTTAATGCGAAAGAGGAATACTACACTGCACGACTGACGAACTTATTGTGCTGTCATGCGATCTCCCTTCCTCGAAGAACATCATATACATCACGACGTTTCCGAACAGCACTATAGACGCAAGGATACGATGGAATCATGAATGGAAACGAAAGACATTCGACGACGATGCATTCAATCTCTTTTGCGAGCACGTCGGCTGCACCACCATGGTGTTCAGGGCGGCAACTCTCGAGTGCCCATAGCGGGAGTTCTTGATTTCTGATCTCAATTCCCTCAACCCGAAGTGTAATACGCTATAATATGAGACGACGACGCGTGTGCGTATCCTCGTGTCTGAAGCACTGCCCCAGAAATGCTGTCGCGTAGGGAAACCCCCACCAAGCTTCAGGCGCATCGGCGTTTCGAGGGATTCTTGTTTAAACTTTTTGATTTTATTTCTTATGTTGTATCCCTTCATGGTGGCGAAAAAAAGGGCAAAAGGGTAAACGGCACAACGGAAAGGCATATATAATGGGGCATTGTACAAGTTCGGTAGACACTGGCATGAACGGTTGACTCTTCCGCGGATAGGTTCCAGGCTAAGGCAGGCTTTAGGGTAGGGAAAGGTGAATAAAAGATTCCAAGCGATCACCCTTGGATTGATTTCTACCAGAACACTGAACTTCTCAACTATAAGATCCGTATATCGTGACGTGAATGCTCCGAGGTGTCTATGCTTTCTTGCCGGGATCATACAAGTTTCCACGCAACCCTAGTACCATAAGACTGGGCAGTACGATGTATACAAGGGGAGATGTTTACGCCATGGACAACTGCTGTAGCTGGCTGAATAAGCCAATGGGTACCTTTGAAGGTTATATAGTCATCTTTCCGAGCCCTCTCTGTAATATCTTACCACATCAGGTTGCAAATTCACATTCTATATAATCCATGTTGGCTATACTCAGTATGATATCACTTGAAACTCCATTTACTTAATGCGACGAATGATTGATGGAGCGAATCACCAGCAAGACCGCGGCCTGGTTGGATCACTGCTGCGAAATGTAAGTAACCTACTGCATTGCAGTCCCGACGCGTGTTTACAATTTTTTGCGCCAGTGGTCCGGAAAGCTTTACTAATCATACGATCCGCTAGAGCGTATGCTGTGGGACGTTTTGCAAAAAATATCAAGCACCTACTCCGACGTTTGCTGGAATATCAAATATCATGTTATATACGCGGTGTCACTTGGACAGAAGAAAAACAATGCCTCGCCTCCAAAGAACTGTATACTCCCGAGAGCTTTGCCGGAGGTGAAAAGGTGAAATAAGTAAACAAACAGCACCTACCTGCCAGGCAACACGATAGGAGGGCCTACTCATTATGCAAAGACGAGGTCATACGTGCCGCTGTTTATTTGGCAGCCTGGAGGTCAACCATAGAAGCTCTCTTTCCAGAGAGTGACCTTGCGATGATAAAACAACGCGTGCATGGCTGTCGGTAGTATTTGATTGATCCGGAGGTTCAAATCGCGGCTGCCTTGGCCCTCGAGCGGGCGATGGCTAGTCCCGAAAGAAAGTGAGAGGGAGGGTTTGCGCTAGGCGACGCAGGGGAAAGCGGGACCCGCAAAATTGCCATTTGGAAGGGCTAGCGCCAATGGTCTGTCAGGACAGGTGGGGGGAGCATCAACAGCCAGCCAAAGAAGGCCCAGAGCCAGCCAGCGGGCAAGCAAGCAGGGGACGGGCTGGGGACGTTGTGGGCGCGGGCAATTGCCGCCAGTCGCCAATCCCAAGCTCGCCAATCGCCCGCTGTTTGGCGGGCGCTCCCAGTCCCCTTCCCTTCCCTCTCACCGCCAGGCCAAAAATCAACAATCTCCCAACCCGACCCGACCCTTCAAAGATACTCCATCTTTCCAATTCCCGCCCAAAACCACCGCCCTTCGCACATCCACCTCTCGTCTCGTCTCCTCCGTCGAGCTCTACTCCAAAGAAGGCCTCTTTGTTGCTTCCTCTCAGCCTCGACATCTTCTACAAACCGCCATCATGCGTGAGATTGTGAGTCCAACGGTCCCCCAGACCTTCCCCTCTATTTACTATAGAGACCTACCCTGGACGCGTCCAAACTCAATGGCCCCCTGATTTCTACCCCACATCTTCGCGAGAGAGAGAAAGCTGTGTGCGCCCGAGAAGAGGAAGCAGCAGCAGATTCATCCCAACTCGCGCCCGTCCTCGATCTGCTATCGTGATTCAACAGGGATATCTAGCTAACCCGTCTCTTTTCCCTGTCGATAGGTTCACCTCCAGACCGGTCAATGCGTAAGTACATGCCAAATCCCGCGATAGCGTGCCCAAAACACCAGAGCTCACATTCACCAACAGGGTAACCAAATTGGTGCTGCCTTTTGGTATGTAGCCCATCTACCTCGACACGCCTCAATACGACAACCCCCCGCAACTCGACAACGACGTTCTCAACAACTGCTTGGTTGGAAACAAAGGAAAGACTTGATACTGACCGGTCCTTAATAGGCAAACCATCTCTGGCGAGCACGGTCTCGACAGCAATGGAGTGTACGTACCCTTTCCTTGGCTACTTGCTTTCCCACGAACATCTCAGCTAACACTCGTGGTTGTTCAGCTACAACGGTACCTCCGAGCTCCAGCTCGAGCGCATGAGCGTCTACTTCAACGAGGCTTCCGGCAACAAGTACGTTCCTCGTGCCGTCCTCGTCGATCTCGAGCCCGGTACCATGGATGCCGTCCGCGCCGGTCCTTTCGGTCAGCTCTTCCGCCCTGACAACTTCGTCTTCGGTCAGTCCGGTGCCGGAAACAACTGGGCCAAGGGTCACTACACTGAGGGTGCCGAGCTCGTCGACCAGGTCCTCGACGTTGTCCGTCGCGAGGCCGAGGCTTGTGACTGCCTCCAGGGTTTCCAGATCACCCACTCCCTGGGTGGTGGTACCGGTGCCGGTATGGGTACTCTGTTGATCTCCAAGATCCGTGAGGAGTTCCCCGACCGCATGATGGCCACCTTCTCCGTCGTGCCCTCTCCCAAGGTCTCCGACACCGTTGTCGAGCCCTACAACGCCACCCTCTCCGTCCACCAGCTGGTCGAGAACTCGGACGAGACCTTCTGCATTGACAACGAGGCTCTCTACGACATCTGCATGCGCACCCTGAAGCTGTCCAACCCCTCGTACGGTGACCTGAACCACCTGGTCTCCGCCGTCATGTCGGGTGTCACCACTTGCTTGCGTTTCCCTGGTCAGCTGAACTCTGACCTGCGCAAGCTGGCCGTCAACATGGTGCCCTTCCCCCGTCTGCACTTCTTCATGGTCGGCTTTGCTCCCCTGACCAGCCGTGGCGCCCACTCTTTCCGTGCCGTCACCGTCCCCGAGTTGACCCAGCAGATGTTCGACCCCAAGAACATGATGGCTGCTTCCGACTTCCGCAACGGTCGCTACCTGACCTGCTCTGCCATCTTGTAAGTTTTGTTCACGCCGTTGGAGCTAGCTCTGTCCTTCACTTGCTGATAATTTCTCTAGCCGTGGTAAGGTCTCCATGAAGGAGGTCGAGGACCAGATGCGCAACGTCCAGAACAAGAACTCGTCCTACTTCGTCGAGTGGATCCCCAACAACGTGCAGACCGCCCTCTGCTCCATTCCTCCCCGCGGCCTTAAGATGTCGTCCACTTTCGTCGGAAACTCGACTGCTATCCAGGAGCTGTTCAAGCGCATCGGCGAGCAGTTCACTGCCATGTTCCGTCGCAAGGCTTTCTTGCATTGGTACACTGGTGAGGGTATGGATGAGATGGAGTTCACTGAGGCCGAGTCCAATATGAACGACTTGGTCAGCGAGTACCAGCAGTACCAGGACGCTGGTGTCGATGAGGAGGAAGAGGAGTACGAGGAGGAGCCTCTGCCGGAGGACGAGTAAACGGCTCGCTAGAGGCTACCAAAGTCGCCAACATGTGGCGTAGGGCTGACGAAGGCAACTTCAATGGTCTACTCTGTTTCATTTTGGCCTAATACCCCTCCTCCTTTTCTGTCACAGCGAATAATTTTCAGTCGCCTTTCTCGCTTTTCAAAGAAAAGAAGATAGGTTAGGTCACTCCTAATAGAAGTGAAGGGTGGCCCTTTGTTAGATATACCTTTTGGGGCTGTCACATCGTCTGGAACATGAAAAGGACGGAAACCCTTATTATTGCGAGTAGTGACAAGAAGAAAAATTGACATTCTTGTACAAATTATGATATAATTAATGCGTACATCCGGTATTGCATCAACACGTGATTTGCAATTTCCGTTCCCGACGACCAACATGGCAAAAGAGGCATCAAAGTCACCTCGGTCCTGGCCGGCATGTTCAGTCTCTGATCCGTGACGAGGCACTGCATCTGCTGCTCAAGTCGGTAATCACATCATGAGGTCGAAATGTTCAGACGGCTGTTGACATCGAATGATTCGATATTATATGTACTTTTCGCATCTAAGCTGTCAACGTGTATGCCCCGAGACACCAGCACCTCGCCCTGATGAGCAGGACCAAAATCATTATATGCTCCATTATACTTGTCCATGTATCGTGATCCGTAAATTTCTTTCAAGCCGCTCCAAACCTTTCCCTTCACCAGTCAATGCCTGCCGGTCCTCCGCAGCCTCCACCGGCAGACGCAGGCAGGACCTCGACGGGCTTTCGCATAGTTGCATCAGCGGTGGGACGAACGCCCGGCTTCTTCGCCCGCAGGCCCTTGAAGCCAATCTTCTTGTCGAGGTTGGTGAACTGGGCCTCACCAGCCTCGCCCTTCTTGACCATCCACTTCTTGGTGCCCAACTCGCGGTCCAGCTCCTCCACGGGTGGCAGCTTGATGTATACCAGCCCGTCGTCCCGCCCCTGGACCTCGAACGTCGCGATGCTGAGCTCGCTGTCGTTCTTGCAGTCCCCAGAGGTCAGGTCAAAGTTGCGCTTGTGGTACGGACACGAGACCCAAGGGGACTTGGCGTCACCGCAGGGCTCGGCGGAGGCGGTGGCGGTGGTGCCTGTCACGGCATCGGCCGCAGAAGATGTGGGCGAAGGAGGCGGAGACGGCGGTGCGTCGGAAGAGGCGGCAGCAGCGGCGGACGGGTCCAGGCCGATCAGACCATCGCTCAGCACGAACGTCCGCTTGTGCGGACACATCTGCTGCGTGGCGTAGTACTTGCCGCGGACGCGCCAGAGGGCGAGCTGGGTATCGCCGCGCTTGATGTTGGCCGAGATGCCGTTGGGCGTGTCGTCGGCGCCGGCAAAGTAGGCGGCCTCGATGACGGGCTGCCACGCCGTCGACGACCAGCGGCCGCGCAGGCCCTTGAAGTCGGCGGCGGCCGCGTCCTTGGCCCACATGACGGGCCGCGACTGGCCGCGGTCCAGCTCGACGTCCATGTTGTCGGCGCCCTCGTCCGTGTTGGCGAACTGCCGGAACTTGGCGGCGATCTCGGGGTTCCGCACGGCCTCGGCCCACTCGTCGAAGAAGGAGTCGACCAGCTCCTGCATCTGCGCCTCGAGCGACGCGCAGATGCCCAGCTTGTCGTGCAGCACCACGTCCTGCAGGTATTTGAGCCCGCCGGGCAGCTGCTCGATCCACCGCGCCGTGCGCTGGAGCTTGTCGGCGGTGCGGATGTAGAACATCAGGTACCGGTCCAGAATGGGTATCACCTCGGCCGGAGGGACGTCCTTGGCAAGCAGCTCCGAGTGTTTGGGCTTGGCGCCGCCGTTGCCGGCAACGAAGATGTTGAAGCCTTTCTCGGTGGCGATGAGTCCAAAGCTGCAAGCACACGTTAGCATTGGAAGGTCTTCCAAAGGGTAGGAAGGGACATCTAGTTGTGTGGTTCACATACTCCTTGTTCTGTGCTTCGGCGCACTCTCTGACACAGCCAGAGACGCCGCCCTTGATCTTGTGCGGAGCGCGGATGCTCTTGTACCTCTCCTCGAGGCGCACGGCCATGCCGACACTGTCGCCGATGCCGTACCTGCACCACGTGGTGCCGACACAGCTCTTGACCGTGCGCAGGGACTTGGCATAGGCGTGCCCGCTCTCCATGCCCGCGTCGACGAGCTCCTTCCAGATGGCGAGCAAATCTTGCTTTTTGGCACCAAACATGTCGATGCGCTGACCGCCGGTGATCTTGGTGTACAGGCCATACTTCTTAGCGACCTGGCCGATGACGATGAGCTTGTCCGGCGTGATCTCGCCGGCCGAGACCCGCGGCACGACAGAAAAGGTTCCGTTTCTCTGGATGTTGCCGAGGAAGCGGTCATTGGTCTCCTGCAGGCCGTGGGTGGTGCGGTCCATGACGTGCCGGTTCCACAGGCTGGCGAAGATACTAGCGACGGCGGGCTTGCAGGCCTCGCAGCCCTCGGCCTCCCCGTCGTTGCCCGCCTCGCGCATCACGTCCGCGAGCGTCTTGAGGCGCTTCACCATGACGATGTTGTACAGGTCGGCCCGCGAGTAGCTAAAGTGCGAGCACAGGTGGTTCGTGACCTCGGCGCCCATGTCCCGCATGGTCTTGTTGAAGATGGTCGTGACCAGCGGCATGCAGCCGCCGCAGCCCGTCCCGGCCTTGGTGCACGCCTTGACATCGCCCAGGGACTTGCAGGTGCCCTCCTTGACGACTTCCACCACGTCGCCCTTGGTCACGTTGTGGCACGAGCAGATCTGCGTGTCGTCCTCCAGGTCGTCGCCGTCGTCCTGGCCCTCCTTCTTCGCGCCCAGGATCAGCTGGGAGGGAGGCATGTCGAGCTCCTTCTGGTTCTTGACCAAGGGCACCAGCTTGATGTAGTCGCTGGTGTCCCCGATCATCATGCCGCCGAGCAGGTACTTGCCGTCGGTAGTGAAGAGATACTTCTTGTATACGGCCTGGAACGGGTCCTTGTAGGTGAGCGCCTTGACCGGGTGTGCTGGCGGGCCGTTTACAGCAGTCTTGACGGCGCTCTGCTCCTCTGCCGACTTCTTCCTCCCGGCCGCGCGCGCCGGCAGGTGGCTGGGGCCGTCGCGGTCCGCGAAGAAGTCGCCAAAGCTGGCCACGTCGACGCCCAGCAGCTTGAGCTTGGTGCTGAGATCGGGCCGCTTGAAGACCCGCGGCCGGTGGAGCTTGGCCTGCGTCAGGTTGAACGAGAGCACGTCGGCCATCTCGACGCCGGGCGCGATCAGCCCAAACGTCTGGTTCTGCCAGCTCGCGCACTCGCCGATGGCGTAGACGTCGGGCACGTTGGTGCTGAGGTCGTCGCCGACGATGATGCCGCCGCCCCGGTCGGCGCACTGGATGCCCACGCTCCGGGCCAGGCTGTCCCGCGGCCGCACGCCGATGGCGAAGCAGATGGTCGAGCACGCCATCTGCTCGCCGTCCTCGAAGACGACGCCCGTGACGTTGTTGCCCTCGCCGTCGGTCAGGACCCGGCCGACGCGCTTGCTCAGCAGCACGTCGACGCCCAGCGCCGAGACCTTGTCCACCACGAGGGCGCCGGCGTCCTGGTCGAGCTGGCGGCTCAGGACCCAGCGGTTGCGCTCGACCAGCGCGACCTTGGCGAAGCAGTCGAGGTCCATCATGGCCTTGGCGGCCTCGAGCCCGAGGAGGCCGCCGCCGACGACGGCGCCCACGGTGCCTTTGTGGGCCTCGCCGAAGGCGATGAGCCGCTCGAGGTCGGCGATGGTGCGATACACAAACACGCCGTTGGCGTCGTGGCCGGGCGTGTGCCGCGGGAGCACGGCGTCGGAGCCCGTCGCCAGGACCAGCACGTCGTAGGCTACCACGTCGCCGCTCGAGCACGTCACCGTCTTGGACTGCGGGTCGATGGCCGTCACCAGCGTGTTCAGGTGGTACCCGAGCTTGTTCTCGGGGGCGTGGGAAGTATACTACTCGCGGGATAGTCAGTAAAAGCATGCACATATATGCAGGGTGGTGAGATGACATACCCAGTCCTGCGGGTTCAGGTACAGGTTCTCGACCTTGCGGTGGTCGAAGAAGCTCGTGAGGCCGACGCGGTTGTACGCGAGGTGCGGCTCCTCGCCGACGACGACAATGTCCCACTCGCGGCTCCGGGCGTCCAGCTTGAGGACCTTTTCGATAAAGGCCACGCCCACCATGCCCAGGCCGACGACGACCAGCCTTTTCCTTGCGTCGGCAGCCATATTTGTGTCGGGGAGAGTTTTCCTGCGTCACGACTCCCAAGTAGACGTATGTAATTTACTGTCACGGCTGGACAGCTGGACGGTTTAACGTAACTAACGAGCCAGATTTGAGGGTATCATGGGAAGTGTACAAGCAAGAAGCTGGTATGGAAAATAGAAACACAAAGTTGGAAATGGGAATTCACTGAAAGCCATACACGGGGCGCATTTTACGGTCTACATACTTGCCTTTTACTTCTCCTTGCCAGGGAACTTCTGCGAGAACGAATACAGAGACAAAGAATCAGCATCTCCGGAATCGAGCGGCAGAATCGACGGTCTAGTGCGTCTTCGCCCAATCACTCGTCGTCTGACGGAGCTGACATTGCCTCGATCGCATCCTGCGGGAGTGCAAGTCGATTGGCCTGTCTGCCCTCTCGTCCCACCTTATCTGGAGGGGGCGAGGGTAATGGTATGGTTTGGGTCCTGGGGGGGGAAAGGGCACCGGAAATGCATTCATTGGCACACTTCCACGGCATTTGCAAACACGGCGAAAAGTCGACAAGCAAGAGACGAGAAACGAGAGAACTGATAAGGGGGGCCCAGACAGTGCTATTTGACCGCGGCCCGTGACCAATGGGAGGCCGCTTTGGCTCGGACGGCATACAGATAAGGGAGCGCTGGCATAGAGGACCGCGGAGAAGAGATAACGACGGTGGGGTCGGGTATTTGGTACAGATTACACCACGCAGACTGCCCATCATTGCCTGTGCTCTTTTCTTGGATACTATTTTTTCCGCGGGCTCGTGTCACTGAGATTGGAAGTCTTGTAGTATCATATGCTAAGCGCCATTGCTATCATCATTCACGTCTCGCCAATCAATCAATCGGGAGTAATACTGTCATGAATGCTTCCGCCTTGAACTCGAACTAACCTTAGTATATGCGTTGGCTGCTAGCAATACACCTAGGTTAGGGAACTGTCCAATACCATACTTACGAGAAGCCCAGTCCTGTCGCTCGAACTCGGACAGTATTTGTCCTCGGCTAATAAGAGTTTGTCGCTTGGGTATATAGACAATGGCTTGATAGTAGTATGTATAAGTCTCATGACAACATGCCCGCTGATTATAGTCTTATTTCAATCTTTCGGGTAGACTCAACCATTTATTTTTCTCACTCTGAACTCAACATACGTAAGTATATTTTAACCATTACATCGCCTAAACGTAAATTTCGAATCAATTCATAAAAAATTGTCATTTTAAAGACGAGAACGACTTGTCGGACATGAATTGGGCCATCTGGAACGTCAGCATAGTCATCGCGACAGTCTTGCTTCCGGCCATTGACTCACGACGGCGTGGCTCACGACGGCGTGGCTCACGACGGCGATGGACTAATTATTGGTCTTGTTCAGACAACGTCCTCTACCTTGTTTTTGCAAACATGACGCGAACACCATTGGGTCTATTTTTGAAACTTTGATATTCGTTTGCATTCTCCTTTTCATCGTCGTACGAAGCTCCCTAATCTATGTGCAGCCCTCCGCTGGCGACCAGGTGCAGCCCGTTGATCCAGCTCGCCCGGGGCTCGCACAGGAAGCCGACGGCAAAGGCGATCTCCTCCGGCTTGGCCATGCGCGCGCCGACGGGCGTCTGGTCCATGACGGGCCGCATCGCGTCCATGAACTCGGCGCCGGCCGCCGCGAAGCCCTCGGTCATGGTCGGGCCCGGCGACACGGCGTTGACCGTGCACCCGTACTTGGGCGGCAGCTCCTTGGCCCACACCTTGGTGAAGCTGTCCACCATGCCCTTGGTGCCCGCGTAAATGGTCTGCAGCGGCGGCGCCGCCCGCGCCGAGATGGAGCAGATGTTGACGATGCGGCCGCCCGCCTCCTTGCCGTCCGACGCCGATGCCGGCTTGGGGAGGAGCGGCAGCACCGCCTGGGTCAGCAGGAAGACGCCCCGCCCGTTGAGGTTGACCAGCTTGTCCCAGTCCTGCAGGGTCTGCTCCTCGAACTGCTTGTTGACGGCGAGCCCGGCGTTGCTGACGAGGATGTCGACGCGGCCGCCGTAGGCCTCGGCGGCGGCGTCCGCCAGGGCCTGCGGGCCGGACTCGGTGCTCAGGTCGGCCTCGACGGCTCGCGAGGTGGCGGCCGTGGGCAGCGACGCGACCACGGCCTCGGCCGCCTCCCGCAGCGGGGCGAACGGGTAGTTGACCACGACGCTGGCGCCGCGGCCCGCGAGCTCCTGGGCGATGGCGGCGCCGATGCCCGTGTTGGCGCCCGTCACGATGGCGACCTTGTCCTTGAGCGTCTGGTCCGGCATGTCTCCCTATTCGCGCGTCCTCGTTGTCATGTGATGATACCACGCACAGCTACTGGACTACCGAGGAATGACGTGAAGGCGTACTACGTCTTGGAATGGATCTGGACTTTTCGAATCCCGAGTCAACACAGACGATAGTGGTTGTCCGTCTTATACGGCTGGGGGAGCTAAAGTAAAGAAGCGACCCGGCGCGTGTGGAGGGTGGAGGGTGAAAGGTTGGGTGGGCGGTCCGTCCGCACTTCCCGCGCCCACCCCCTCTATAATTTGTGGTATACTACTGCTATTACATGCAACGCCGGGAATGTGGGGGAGGGACCAAAACTGAACTGTCTCGGGAAGAGGGTCCAGAATCCGGAGCACTCAGCCGCTGAATCTTTTTCCTGTCCGTGCAGGAGGTATCTTGACCGTTTAAGTCTGTCGCTGGTCACAATTGTGTCTTCGTAAGCTTTGCTCGGGCCGTTGTAATCTGTAAGTGGGTTGTAGGAAGTATCCGTAGTTCAGCCTGGCTGTGCTATAGATGCAGCTATCTCGGGAGACTGAAGCCCACATGTCAAGTACCACACCCATGAATGCACCTCACTATGATAGCCTGCATTACCATCTGTTTTCTCAACTCATGCCATGAATTCACTTGACGCCATATTCTCTTTGCCGCGAGTAATGTCTCATCTCAGTTCAATTTTATACTAGTACAAGCAGAACGACGTCTGTTAGTTTGTGACAACGGCAGTGTATTCTCCATCTACCTAAGGTGGTGAGTTCGGCGAACATGCTTTGCAGATAACCTCCCCTACCTATCATGACAAGTCAACTCGGAGCGTCAGCAGTGGTTGCCTCTAGTCTCGAGACCCTGCTCAAGCGGACATCGTGGATGCTGTTCGGTGGAATCGTTCTCCCATCCAAACTCTATCTTTCTTCAGACATCACCCATACCCAGCCGAGCGAGCTCCCCCAAGCCCAGCGCTGACTCGATTCTCTTCTGTCGGCGCAGCCGAGGAGATCGAGGAGATCGAGGCGAGCGGGGAGAGCGGGGAGAGGGCAGAGGAGACTGCAGAGGAGGCCGCAGAGGGGACCGCGGAAGAGGAAGAGGATGGCTATGCGATCCGTCGACGAGCTTGACGAAGCGGTGCGAGATGCCGGGGCCGCGCTCCTCGTCGGTCAGGAACCTTGCCGCCTTGGCGCGCTGGTCCCCATGGAGAACGATGGACTCGCCGGCCTCGGGGTCGTCCACGATCATGCCGGCGCAGCCTAGATGCTTCTTGAGAAGCTTCAGCACGTCTCTGGTGTCGACGTACGGATTCGAGCCGAGCCCCTCGATCAGGGTGAACCGGATCTTGTGCACCTTGATTTGGATGGTTGGGGGCGAGAAGGGATCAAAGGACGGGCTCGACACGACGGGACACTCGGGGTTCACGGACGCCATGATTCAATAGTGATGATCAATCTGCGAGGAGGAGTTATTTGCAAAGTCTCGCTATGTTCCGACCTGCCAGCTGATCGTGAGCTGAAGCTTTAGGGAGTGGAGGCTTTATGTAGATATGACTTGTTTCCTATACAATACAAAGAAGGTGTTTCAATAGATCAAGCGAATTTCTTGAAACACGTGGAAGGTCGTTCAATAAATATATCATATGTGCCATTCGTAGTATAAGACAAAGAATGTTGACAATGCATTCGAAGTGACCTATCGCAACCACACGAGCATGTGATGGCGTACTCCCGATTTGCTAGCGAGCAACATCCGTGGTCAACTACTAAAAGCCCAGCTCCCTGTTAGATAGATAAATTGGCGAAGAGAAAGTATACTATATGTAAAAGTCGTAAACCTTCTTGGTTTGTTTTCATATATATTACACCACGTAGCCTACGAAATGCGAGCCAGTAACAGAGAGCGCCAATCACTTTGAAATAATTGGACATTTAGCCTCAGTAAGATCGAGCTGACATGCGAAATGCATATTGTGATCCAAGGCGTCAATTGTTCTACATACCTACCGGTCAACGAGGCTTTCAATGGGCAACCGTCGTGATCATTCATGTTCAGACTACCTGTGAGTCGGGGCGGTGTGCTCACGCTGGAACTGAGGGTCCAACTTACAGTAATTGATATATGACCGCCTCACCGATCCACTTGATGAAGAAGAAAAGGGGTGATGTCGATGAGGCTCATGGAACATACGACTGCAGCAAGTAAAGCATGAAGATCCGGATCACCCTCCTGATCTAAAATCCCACAGGGCCATCGGATGGCATCTTGGTTGGCTCCTGGGAGCCCCATCCGGAAAGAATGACAATGGCCTTTAAACCACAAACAAGTTATAACATACGGAACGAGCCGCTGGCCATCTTTTCATGATCAAATGCGAAATAGCGATCCGCCAACCTTCTGGGCAGTTTCCCTACAAGATAGTATAACGAACGTCCTGCTCGGGAGTAAGCAGGAAATGCTACGAATATTCCATGATTGATGATCAGTATAATCTCACGAAATTTCGGATCCCAAGAATTGGCTCCGCCGGACTACCGGCTTCTTGTGATCATATGCAGTGCTCCGTAGAAGGGCGTCCCGGAGACTATAGCAACGATTGCAATCTTAGCACGCTCATCTGATGCCACAGCCCAGTGGGACTCGAGGCCCGCCTGTGGAGGCCCGGTGATCGCCTTGTAAGGAAAAGAACGGGATGACAGGCGACCATGAGCATTATGCTCTTCAAGAGAAGCGCGTTACCTACACTAGATATGAGGGCGAGAGAGAGCATCGTCGGTGACCCGCATTCCCCCCCTGCCCCGACGGCTTTTTCCGGGAATATGGTATACCTACTACCCAGTTGCCAAATGCAGCAGCAATTGCAGATCATAGTACGGGTCTTTTCCATTACTACTACTTCCCAAGCACAAAGCGCATTGAGAACCAAGCTTCCGTCTTGTCTCGTTTGTACAGTGTAAAAATATTCCGACCTGTCGTGGGAGAGCGTCTCGTGGAAACGACCCTCCTGCCGAGCAATGACAATCGTGTTGTAGGTCTGTATCTACAGGGACCAGACAGCGTAGAGTATGTACGCACACAGTCCTTCCTCAGCTATTGGCCTCGTATGGGAAATGAGACACTCTGGAACGAATGCATCTCTCTTCTCGAAGCGGCATGCGGCGTGGTGATGAGATTGTGGCCCGGCGAACGTGATCAATCGCTGTTGAGAACTGGGGGGTCAATCACCAAAAAAAATGATGATCTATCTTTTTGCGTCGTCGTCTGTTCGTTCTGCTGGTCGGAGAATTAGAATAGGAGACGCTTGGGCGACCCCTGATCCGCGCGCCCAGCCCATGGGCCATAGGGTAAGCCGTTTGGTTCCTTGTTCAGTGTTGGCTAACCCATGTTTTCTTTAGCCCGAGCCCCCCGTTGCAGGCTGCGTATAGAAGGGGTGGTGCGTGTCTGTGTGTGTGGTCCAACGGCGACTCCGTTCTCTCTTTTGTTGCAGTATGAGGATCTGACGTTGACTTTTTCTTTCTTCTCCTTCCCCGACTTTCCTCTTCTTGCTTCTGCGCAGCGCCGACGACCGTTGATCGACGACGAGACCCGTTTTGAATTGATAAAAATAGCCCCCTCCCCGGGACTGGGTAATTTCATATTACTGTGTGTATGGACAAGAGACGTGTTTCCCCTGATTTTTTGGGGATCGTTTTTTTTTTTTGGAAGGTGATTTGGGGCGCCGCGCAAACAAAAAGCACTGACTTCTTGGAAAGTCTGGGGTCCCGCCCCTGTGACGTATTTACAATGGTCTGCCTGCCTTCTTGTATACTACTTTGTACTTGTAATACCTGTCCATCTAGTGTATTGAATTATGACTGCAGTGTCCTTGTGTATTAGTGTCGAAACTTGGAGAGTAGCTATCTGGGTACGTTATCTAACCTAGTGATTAGTAGACATGCACGTGGATCAGTTAGTAGCAGAGCCGGACAAGGCATAGAGAGAGAGCATACGACGGATTAAAGGCTGGCTGACGGGCTGATTGATTGCTACAAACCTTGGCCGATCATGGAAATGTTCCAGAATGTTTCAAGAACCATGCAGCTTACGCGAAGGGGATGGGGGATGCGCCGGGGTTGGATTCCGGCGGGCAGCGTAGCATGTAACCTTAGCTATGTGGCAGCAGTAGCGAAAGAAAGAAAGAAAGGATTCGCTCGAGGTGCACAGGCACATACATCGATCAATCGAACAATCGAAGGTTCCAATGCGCACAGAGTGGTTGGCTGGCTGGCTAGGCATGGCCCTCGACCCCCCGTTGTTCTTTTTTTCCACGTTTTCACGTTCTGCCACGTTTCTCGTATGCATACGCCCAATGACATGGCCTTGCCAATGCGCCGCCCGCACCTCCTTGTTTGTTGGACACATGGGACAAGATTGGGCAGGCCGGTCAGGTATCGTAATGACGGGTGGGATCCTGCAGATGGAGTGTACACTTCTACTTCATACCACTGAGAGAGCATTGGCTGGCACTCACTTTGGGGTTGGCCATACACAGTGTTCTGCAATAGATATCGTATGCAGGAGGAGATGAGAGTTCCGTTCGCATGCAGAAATGACACAGATCAGAATTGCTTTTCTTCTTTTTCTTCTTCTTCTTCTTCGGCACCAAGCGAACTGTACCGTGCAGTAGTCTAGCAACCTCATTAATGGAGTCGACGGATTGGTGGGTTGAGTGGACGGATTGATTATTGGAAGTATACTTCACATAGGAAGAAAGATACCATACATGTCGGTTATGACCGAAAAGCTTACTTGGGTTACCTAATTATAAAACAGCTGCAAGAGAAAAGACGGACAAAAAAAAAGTGCCAAGCATGGTATACACCTGCCATCGCACTAATCAATGCGCTGCATGAAAAGTAAATTGCTTTTTGGGTTTTCCGTGGTAAAGGGATGACAGGTCTTTGCGTGTGTGTGGTGTGGTCCATGAAGGATCAACTCGTAGCAATCAGCGAGGAAGAAGAAAAGACAGAACCGCATTGCTGGAAACTATACCTGGGTACAAACACGTTACTACTGAAATATAATAAGCAACTATGTATTCGTGGTAGACAGGCCTGCCATGTTCGTCAACGCTGGGCCGGAGCTGGAGCTGGAACGATCAGATCAGTTCCACACACCATCCGCTGGAGTTTTAGCACGGCGTGGCGTGACCTGACAAAAACCGAATTGAGTCGTCTAGCGTTGCGGCGAGTCTGGGTAGTGCACGCAACAAGAAGGGCTGACTCCTGGAGGATCCGCTGTGATCGATGCTGAACCACCTGCCTGGGCAGGTCACCTATTTCTGGAACTTCCCACTGTAATCAATAATGTAAGAATGTCACTCGCGTAACCCACAGCCAGCTATACGTTACTCGGTGTGGCTCTGGTGGTGGGTTTCGGAGGAATACATATTATTGACGAGGTCGTGCTCACTGCTGAGACAGGTGGGTAATAACTTGGGAATAGAGAGGCGGGCCTGTAAAGGATCGCGCATCACGTATAATGTACTGAGATGCCCCCAAAACAAGAATATCGATTGCGGGAAGGTGACAAAGAAAACCATGTGGTTTGATGACTGCTTCGTGCCCGATTGCATTGGCAGGAGAGTTTGATCGAGACCTATGAGACGGACGAGCTTCCATGCAGGATGCAAAATTCGTTCCATGACCAGTATTGTGGCTGCTGGCACGTGGTAAAGCCCAGGATTCCTTCCTTCACAACGGTTGCTTGTCACTGCATACTGGATGCATACCTGATAATCGGTCGGAAGGAATCCAAGACACCCCCCATCACCAATGTCCGTCGCCGCATTATCTGTGGCAGTTCCCTGCGACGAGGGACCTTGATTCCGTTGTTTACCAAAATATCTTTTTTGTTTGCCTGGCACTTACTCGTCTAATTTTGAGCCGTCTGCTGCCTTCCCGTCTCCGTTCTCTGATGTGGTATAGAAACGGAACCACAAGGTTTTGTCCAGGAACGCCATGCAGACGACACGAGTTGCGGTGCTCCGGCGCCGTCATAAGGCTTTAAGTCTTGCTCTTCCCCTTCATTTCCTCTTCTGGTAGGTGGTGGCATATATAGTAAATAGTAATCAAGAGTTGATGAGAAATGAAGACGAATGAAAAAGGTTGAACCAAAAGGATGTATGTTTCGACGCGCCGAGGCACAAACTAGCCGCGCAAACTATGTACTACCTACTGTGGACGGCATCGAAGCCTTTTCAGAGCGTTTCAGGAGAATATCAACAATTTTTGCATCTGACAGAGCCGAGTCGACGCCACAAAGCCTCTACTACACATGTGCAGAAGGTTAGCAAGCTATGTAGTTTGCACCCATGTTCATGATCTGCCATCTCGACAATATATCTCCTATGGGCTCGGGCTCCGCCTTGCTGCTCAGACCGGACTAGGCCGGAGTCGAGGGAGGAAAAAAAAAGACGAATGGGTGGCTATGAACGCGGACGCGGAATCCCCTTGCGCACATAGTCAGCAGCTCGATATTTCTGACGCGCATCACAGCCTGATCCTCGGGTTCTAGATTGCACTACTATACCTACTAACCTATATAATTGCTCTTGATTAGCCCTGGAAGCCACGGCCTGCTTTGTGCGTAATCATGCCACAGCAGACAGACCTCAAAACCTACCCGCCTTTCGGGTACGAGGCAAAGCTGCTTGCTGTATCGTGCCGTAATTGTCTCGGCTGTCTAAAGCGAGTCGTCGTCACGACATCGTACCTGATAGGTGATACGGCACGTTGATCCGGATGTCGCTGGAGGGAGAGAGCGCAGGCAAGAGAGCTATGCCTGAACCGTGCCGTAATCTGAGCTTCAGCCCAACCCTACTTCAGCTATCGTACACTTGACATGAGCCCTTCTCTTCTCTGGAAAGGGGGCGCACTGTATACATACATTTCCCGTGAACCTTTGTCAGCTATATCGACCAACCCCTCATCGCATAGTATCACGGCCGAACTCCAGATCTGAACTCGGGACGCCCACTTATACTACCCCAGATAGTCGAGGGTCGACCTAGATAGAGTCCGGATTCTCGGAGCGGAAGACTCTTGCTAAAAGGTGTCCAAAGCTGTCCGCTCCTGGCTGCTGGGAAAACCAACTCCTGGGACCCCTGTACTCCATTCCATCTATATTGGATGGTTGATGGTTTGATCTCCTTTGGCACGTAGGTATTGGTTAGTAGGCATTACTAGTAGTAGTATTCTAACTTAGTAGCAGTACTGCGTCGATCCAATGGAGCAGGATCCCGTATGGGGCACTCTAGGTTGTTTGCAAACGACGAGGAAACACAAAAAAACCTGGCAACCTTGGATATTTGTCGACTCGTTGGCTGTCGTTCATGTATGGTAGATGAATAAAAAGCAAGGTCAACGAAGGCAAGACAGTACATTACCACGAACTTTAGTGACCGCTTTTCTAGTCTTGTTTTTTTTTTTTTTTTTTTTTTTTTTTTTTTTTTTTTTTTTTTTTGCTTTTTGCTTTTGCATCAACCAACCTTGCAACAGGAACGAAGCATTGGATTGTACTACAACCTTTCCCCCACATTCAAAAAGCACCCCCATCTCACGACCGAGAACGGCTCGACTTGCGGCTCTTTGGATTGTTCTATTTGATACTTGGAGATTGAACTGTGGTTAGGAGCATTGCAATACACAGCTTGTCTGATGGGCTTAATAACAAGTTAGGGGAGGGCTCGCCGCCAGAGCTACCAGAGCAGACTTTTGACTGATCGAGGGCCGCTATCCGAGTCACGTCGTGGGATTTCATACGGTGCCCAGGGGTCGTCGACTCACGGGGTGGCAGGCCTAAGGGTTAGCGTAGCTCGACGTTAAGCCCAAAGCGGCCCACGCCCCGACGAAGGCCCCAAGTGCTTCTCTCTAGACCTTCTGCGCAGAAAGCAATGCAAGATCCTGTCAGCCAGCGGGCCCTGGGCTGGTCCAATTGGCTGCCGCTCTGATTGACCGAGCGCGGCACGATGATGTGCTCTATGGGGTTCCAGGTAGGTCTGGTGCAAGGGGACAGCAGCACACTGAAAAGCTGACATGTGTGTAGTCCGTGTTTGCCTCTTCTGCGGTGGGGGGCGATGGATGGAGTATATGTGTTCGTGGATATTGGGTACTAGATAGACTAACCTAAGTTACCTACTACTATCCTGTATTCCCCAAACCCCAAGGGCCGGGCAGAGAGATCACAGGGAACAGGCTGGCAAGACTGAAAATCTATCCATCTATTTTACTACTGGCTACCTACTATCTAGTATCCCAATGGACAGGCCTCGTCTGCTACCCACGGATACCTGTGTACCTACCTAGCCTTAGCCTACACCACATCCCGGGCATGCCAAAGAAACCGACATGGATGGCAGACCTGACCGCACGTGCTCCCGCGTGGACTGTACATGCACGGCTGATTTGTGACAAGCAACAAGTAAGCACTTGAGATAGGGAATGGTTACATAGATGGGACATGATACAGCCATCTGTATGTACTCGCAATTTGTTGTGTGGTGGTGATGATGATGCTGAGAAAGGCTGAGAAGAGGAGGCACTTTTCGCCGGCTCAGCTCTTGGCCCTCTTCCCGGCTGATGGGTGCTCTTTCGTGTCTCCCTCGACGTCTCGAGGCTGCTGCTGACATGATGTTGATGCGAAAGGAGTCATGCTCGGCTGTCTCTATGATTAGACAAACGCCTTTATCATACCAGACCAGATAAGAAATTTGTCGTGGGCCAAATGACTTTACTTGGGCTTTCTCACCCCTGCTTGCCTTACACGTCTGGTTGGTACCTATGGTACCTAACCTAAGTCCGTCCGCTCCTCAGACACATGAGCTGACGAAGTGCCGCGCGACGAGTATTGGCGGGCGCATCTCACAGGTAGGTAGGTATATGTCCATGATGAGAGACATTTCTGGCCGGGAGCGTAGTAATAGATGGTATCTGGTCTTGTCGGTGCCATACTCATCCTACCGCGGACGGAATCGCATCAACCAAGGCAATGCGCTTTCACAAGATCACCATTCCCCCACGCCCATGCATGACGGCTCGTCTCCCCGAATTGCGGTCCGATCAAGGTCGAAACTTGCCATGCCCATAACACGTGTATCCAATGCATCGTGGATTGATTACGGTACCTGCCTGACTACAACCTAATAAGCAGTCCTGCCCAGGGGGCCCGTTTTGTTTATGCCAGATGTGTGAATGCGGTTCCTCTAGGTCGGGCAATACAGCAGCATGTTTGATAGACGTGGGATATACGTACGTACGTACCTATGGGCTATATATACCAAGATGAATTACACAGACACGACGGAACAGAAGAGACTCAACGCGATCTTATTGCTTCTTACTAACCCAGGTCTTTCCTTACCTATGTAATGAACCCACGACCGGTATGTACATACCATGTAGGCCTGTAACGGCAGTTTGGCGTGCATCCGGGGCGTGGAAGAACTGCAGCACGGCCATGCGTGGCACCTGGGCTGAGAGTTGGGGAGGGGATCCCACTACCACCCCCTAGGGAGCCGCCAATTTGATCAGAATCCTCACGATTTACAGGGCCTTTACTGGCGTCCCCACCTGGCCGACAGGCGCTACTGTACAAAGGGAATTGGCCTCCGTTACCTTCAGCCGCCGATCCTTCATCAGGGCCCCATACTGTTCCAGATTTCCCAAGCCAGAAGGGGATATCAATGGGGATCGCTCCCTTTTGCACTCTCTCACTTGACCGACTCGCCGAAATCTATTGGTTTGACCTGCTTGGACTCTGTCTGAACTGACGGGAAACTCGACCGTGTGTGTGTGACCTTGGATGCTGCTTCATTGGAAACTTTTTTTTTCTTCTCCCTACTACTTACTATACTTCTTCCTACTACCTGCCAACTGCTGCCCTGCCCCTCTCCAGTCTCGGCCCTTGTCTTGTGTCTGCCTTCTAATAATTACATCGTCAAACTGGCGGCCAACGACCATCCCATCCCCCTAAGACGTGCAAGACGCCTGACGAGGCCATTCACCTGTCCTCCTCTTGGTCCTGCACCTGCACATAGCTATGGGCAACAGTCAGGGCAAGCCCGTTGATCTCAACGGCGAAGGTGAGCCAAACCAGCATCCCTTCCCAATCCTCACTCCCTTCCTTCTCTGCCTGCCCGTCGCCTCTTCATACACGTCAATCGACGTTCTTGCCTCTCTCGCCTGGCCCCAATCAGCCCGTCCTCGACCCATTCAAAATGCTGCTGCTACTCTGTTGTAACCTTGACTGACACCCTCGCCTGTGCGGGTCCCGCTTCGCAGTGAACCTCAATCATTTCCGCCTTCTTCGAGTCGTCGGCCGAGGAGCCTTTGGCAAAGTGCGAATCGTCGAGCGGAAAGACACCAGCTTGTCGTTTGCCCTCAAATACATACGGAAAGATGAAGGTGAGTGACGACGACCTCTAGTCCAACAAAAAGCCGATCCGGCCTCATGGCCCCTCCCCTCCCCCCAATATCAGCAGCCCGCGATGGCATGGTATACTGAGATTCGATTCGATAGTCGTACGGTCGGAGAGCGTTCGGAATATCATTCGTGAACGGCGCATGCTCGAACATGTAAACCATCCCTTCATCTGTAACTTGCGTTACAGCTTCCAAGATATCGAGTACATGTACGTTGCAACCCCGCCTACATTGGCCCGGCCGAACCCCTGACTTACTCGATCTCCGTTGAAAAAAGGTACCTTGTGGTCGACTTGATGACTGGCGGCGATCTGCGATTTCACATATCGAGGAAAACCTTCACCGAGGAAGCTGTTCGCTTCTGGATTGCGGAACTGGGCTGTGCGCTTAAATACATACACGAGCAAGGCATCATACATCGAGATGTCAAGCCCGACAACGTGTTACTGGACGCCGATGGACACGTCCATTTGACAGACTTCGTAAGTCTAGATGACCCACAGTTGACCGATGTTTGAGAATCCGCGTACTGATCTGTGCCATCATCAAAGAATGTCGCTTCGGATGTGATTCCGGGCAAGGTCTTGACGAGCAAGTCCGGTACGCTCGCTTACCTAGCTCCCGAAGTCTATGGGGGTAAGGGGTACACCGTGACAGCAGATTGGTGGTCACTGGGCGTCTTGTTCTACGAATGTATCTACAACAAGGTAAGCCCGCCTGGTCGACTCTTATCGAGAATACACGATCGACCCGAGGCTGACATTCACTGCAGCGCCCATTCGAGGGCAACTCCGAGTCGAGTTTGTCCAACGTAATTACTGCCGCCAACCCCAAATTTCCCATCACGTCGCCTCCTGTATCGTTACCATGCCTGTACGCCATCCAAAAGGCCCTGGACTCGAACCCAAAGACGCGCATGGGCTCTACCTGGAACAGCTTCATCGACCACGAATTCTTCCGAGTCATTGATTTCGATGCTTTGCTGCGCAAGGAGCTCGAGCCCGTGTTCGTGCCATCTGCAGACAAGACCAATTTTGATGCGACGTACGACCTGGAGGAGCTGTTATTAGAAGAGGCACCTTTGGAGGCCAGAGCACGCAGACAAAAGCCGAGGGAGAAGCTCAAGGACGATGCGACCGAGAAGGAGATTCGTGAAGAGGAATTGTATAAATCGATCGAAAGGGATTTCCAGCCATTCGACTACACTGTTGCTGCTTACAACAAGTAGGATATCCTCCCACGACTTGGCCTTCGCGAAGACGATGCTAACATAATTCGCTAGGATGGCTGCCATGCAGGGCGAGGGCGGCGAGAACATCAACCCAGGAGACCCAAGAGCTCCTGGCCACGGAGACGGCATGCACGGGCAAGCCATGAGTGTAAACACGGCAGTCCCGGCTCAGCAACCTCCCAACGGCGCAGGGATCTACCGACCGGAGCCTGTACAGAGGCACATGAGCGATCAGCAACACGACCCCCGAGCTCGGGTCCCACCTGGAAGGCCGGCGCCTCTTCCCCCATATCCGACCTCGTACACCAGTCGTCCTTCGCAGCCGTCTGGCATGCGAGTGGAATCCCCGACAGGCGGCGTGCAAGTGACGATCGATGCTGCAGGCAGCTGGTCACAATTAGCACGACAAGACGCAACCCTGCCGACAGATGCAAACGCACAGAACGACGAAAAGGCTGCAAGCTCCAGCGGCGGCGTCTTTGGTCTGTTTGGCCGCAAGAGGGGCCGTGGCCACAGTCCAAAGCCAAAGGAGAGGGGAGTGCTGGGCAAAGAAGGTGCCAGAGTCGTCATCGGCTGAGGATCCTTGGCCAAGACCAATCTCCGTCGCGAATCACTCAGATTATGGACCATCGACAAAAGTCCTTGTATCAATCACTAGTGACATGGTTCCGAAGGGGGCCGAGATCAGCAGACTGAACAACATAGCCTCGAGCCCAATGCTGGGATTTAGGGAGTCTGGGGTTTATATTGTTTTTATATTGGGTTGTTGGGCTTCTGCATATTGCACACGCGCACACAAACATACGAACGCGCGCCAGAGAGGTGATCTTTGCTTGATCATGTCGGAGGGGAAGCCACAACACTATTGCATGAAGAGAGGGGGATTGGGGCGAATTTTGGTCATGATACCCGGGACTGTCTTACCACAGTCCTCCACCTCTCAACTCACACACACAAACTTCAACGAAATAAGACCTTGTCATGGCCTCAGTTGAACCTTGGAATCAGGACAGCGGCACGGTACACAAAACCGTGTTTCAGATCGAGTGTTGGGCCAAGTGGCCAGAGGAAGAAGAAAGACTTTGGGGGTAGTTCCAGGTCGATCGATATGGGCTAATTACGGCGATTGCGTCCTCTTATCACAGCAGATCCTCGAAATCCCACATGCCAGGGAATGCATCAGGCCAATAGGATAGACAGTTATATTGTATAGCTGGGAACTTGACCGATACAAACACGCATTCAATCTTTCCTGCAGAGATGCCATGTGACAGTGATCTTGGACACACATTTACGCCTCACACTCTACATCACAATAGCCGGGTTGGCGTGGCCTCGGCTTCGGCTTCATCACCACAAACGCCTCAGATCTTTCTGCTTTATTAGCTTTACCGCCTGGCCTCTTTGCTTCCTGGCGAAACAAGTTGTGTGTCAGCTTATCGTTATATTAATCTATGGGACCGAGGTCGAATTATCTGAAGGAGCTATCGTACGAAATTGTTATGGGTCTATTTACTCGCCAAGATTGTCTACGATATCTCTATGCTGGTGGGCGTGCCATAACCCGAGTCCTTCTTTTGATGCTTGGACTTTGCAAGGTCGTTGTCGCCATGCTGTCGTTCCATCTTGGCCTGCTTCTCCGGGTTCTCGATCTCTACCACAGAGGATGACTCCGAGTCTGAACCAGTCGACTTCTTGCTAGTCTGCGTTCCCTTGGTTTTGTTCTTGCGCTCCTTTCTGGTCTCTTCCTTCTCGGACTCGGCATCAGCGTCGGAAGAGGACGACTCCGGGCCCGGCTCAGAGCGCGGCCTGCCGGCCTTGGGCTCCTTGCGCTTCTTGTCCTTGCTGCTCTTCCTGGCGGCCTCCTTGGTCTTCTTCTCCTCGGCCTGGCGCCTGGCCTCGGCGTCCTTGAGCTCCTTGTCCTGGCGGTCGCGGCGGGTCCGGGCCACGAACTCGCCGGCCGAGTCGATGGCGGCCCGCGGGTCCCGCTTGCTCCTAAGTAGGTGGCCCTGCAGCTCGGCCGGGCTGAACTCGTGCGCCGGGATCCGCGCCGCGAACTCGAGCGCCATGCCCTCGACCCGCGCGTCCTCCTTGGCCTGCTCCCGCGCCGCCGCCTCGGCCTGCCTCTGCCGCTCCCCGGGGCTCACGTAGACGTCTTCCCGGGGGGCCCTGTTGGGGGCGCCCCGCTCGCACTCGAGCCGCGCGAAGATGGCCCGGAAGAGGGCCGCCGTCATGGCGGCGTCGGCCCGGCCGAACTCGACCATCATGTCGACCCGGCCCGGGCGGATCAGCGCCCTGTCCAGCTTGTCGACGTGGTTGGTCGTCATGATGAGCACGCGGCCCTCCTGCGAGGCCACGCCGTCGAGGATGTTGAGCAGCCCCGACAGCGAGAGGCGGCCGGACCCGCTGCCGGCGTCGCCCCGGCCCTTGGCCGACCGCGGGGGGGCCCGTCGGGGAGCCGGGGCCGGGCTGGCGTCGCTGTCGTCGCCGCTGTCGTCGCCCTCGCTGTCCTTATTGTTGCCGCCGCCGTTCTCCTCGCGCGTGTGCGTCAGCCCGGCCGTGTCAATGTCCTCGAGCAGCACGACGCAGCGGCGCGGCAGGTTGGCAAAGAGCGACGTCAGGTTCTCCTCGCTGGCGGTGACGGAGCTGAGCGAGACGATGTAGATGCGCATGTTGAAGTGGCCGGCGAGTGCGAGGGACAGGGAGCTCTTGCCGGTGCCGGGCGGGCCGTGCAGCAGGTACCCGCGGCGATAGGGGATGCCTCGGTTGGCGTACCAGCGCTGCGTCGCCGGGTCGAGGTAGTCGCGCACGTCGTCGACGACGCCGCGCTTGGCGGCCTCGTCGAGGATCACGGTCGAGAAGGGCCGCGTCTGCCGCGCCAGGCACCGCTGCCACCGCGGCTCGGCCTCGCCCTGCCGCAGCGCCCCGCGGTAGATGAGCGTCTTGCTCTGGTCCCGCCGGTTGTACCGCGCCCGCGCGTCGTGCAGCAGCTGCTTGATGACCCACGGGTCGCGCCCGAAGCACGACACGGTGATCTCCTCGCGCTCGCTCACGGAAAGGAAGCTGCCCTGGGACTTGGCCGCGTTGCGCTTGAACAGCAGCAGCCGGCCGCGGTACCAAAAGTAGTGCGTGCCGAAGGACGGGCTGTAGGCCAGGGCCTTTCTGCCGAACCCGTCGCCTCCTGCTCCGCGGCCGCCGCCCGCACCCTCGTCCGACGACTCCTCCTCGCCGTCGCTGCCGCCGTGGTCGTACCGCCGCAGGTACCACGCGCGCGAGCTCATGTCGGCGTTGACGACGAAGCGGCGGGCCGAGGTGGCGAACTTCTGCGTGGCGACCCAGGCCATGAGGATGCTGTAGATCTCGTCGTCGGTCCTGATGTCGACGCTCGACATGAAGTAGCTCTCGACCGCGGCGCCGAGCCGGTGCGACGCGTAGCCCCAGAACACGCTGAGGAAGCCCAGCAGGGCCAGCCCCGAGATGTACAGGTTCAGGTCGATGCCCGAGTACCGCTGGATCGCGCCGGCGTAGACGGAGAAGCCCGGGAAGAAGAAGTCGAGCAGCACGATCGGCTGCTCTCCATCGTCGTACCGGGAGTATTTTTGTCTCGGGACGGATGTGAAGTCTGCGGGCGTGGCTGGTATCGTCGACGAGGACGATATAGATGAGTCTGCCATTGTGGTGGTGGTTTTGGTTTGGCTTATTAGGGAGTAAAGTGAGGCCATGCAAGATGATGCTTTTCAGGATGTATTAATGGTATGTGTTTGCGATATTTGCCAAGTTTTCGAATGGCTTGCTGGGTGTGAAAGGGAGTGTTTGTCAAAGAATATAGAATACAAACAAGAAGTTTCCGCAAGACTGCTTGAGTATCAAAGTATATATAGGTTTCTGGGAGGAGGCCCGGCAGTGCTGTACCCGGATCTAGATGTGATTAAGGTTGTTATTGGTCGCCAATCGCAGATGGTTCACTATTCAGCTATCCATGGTCTCTCTTGCAGCATTGCCTCAAAATCAGGCACCACCCGCCATTAGTTCTTATGGAGGCCGGCTGACAACCAGGCATCTCTCCCAAGCCTCGCCGGATCTGCGTCAGACTGCGTTGCTAGTGCAGAGGACTTTGTGGGTTGGATTGTATTGTATTGTATGGAAATGTTTGAACAAGGGTTTCAACCGAGGCGAGGCTGTAGACGAAGGCGAATTGTTTTCGCGGGGAGAGAAAATAAGGCCCTTCTTTCCAGAGTTTTGGTTGGGGAACATGTCACGTATCATTGCTGTTACTCTCCGCAAATACTTTTTTTAAAAAGCGCCCAGTAATCAATCCATTGGTTCGCCCTCCAAAACGTTGTGTCGCACTGCCAATCGAAGATATTGATTGGCTCAAACTGAATGGGAGGCCTTGATGAAAGAGGCGACATATCACACAGAGGGCTCTTAAATGCTGTGCATATGCATGCACTGCCTTTTTGAACAAGGCCGCCTATTATAGACAATCACTCCAGCGTACAATAGCGAATAATTATGCATGCGTCTGCGGAATTGCCGCATACGTGTACAAGATCAATCTCTTTCCAATTTCTTGATCACATTCTTCGACATGAGGTCGGATCAAAACTAAAGTCGATGGTTTCCTCTGAGCGGCGCAGTCACTTCGCCGTAATGAGTCACTTTAAGCGCTGTGGAGAAAAAGAAAGACGGACTTGCACATCAAGACAACCATATCGTCTCATAGTCGGCCTGTGCCTAAAGTTGTGGGGAAGGTTTCTCACTGCATCCTCAACTCTACGAGGCTATGTTGCACACTATACTGTCTGTGGTATAATCAGATTCAATTTAGTGAGGAGCCAAGATCCCATGTGAAGATAGGAATTGAATGGAGCCTGCAATGGATCCGTCAAGCTCGAGACCGATCACGAAGTTGAAACAATTCACGGGCTCAATCAATGATATATGGTCGTGTCAGCCGTGTCACCCCGGATGAATAGGATATTGCTGCCATGATGTGAGGGGGCATCTTGTTATATAAAGCGGTACACATAATTGCATCTTCTAGTCAGACTCGGAAACGATGTTGTAATGTTCCCCGGACGAATCGCATTATCAGTTTAGGGTTTTCGCTGTTGCAGTAGTCATGGAAGGTCATAATGAATCATAATGGTATTTGTGCAATTGGCTCACGAACGATGGAATCGTCTCAGCAGGACTCGATTTTCCCTATCCGCTTCAGGACTTTTCACAGCTACATCGAGGCACATGAAGCAGGTGGCCTCTCCTGCGACGCACAAAGTAGGCGTACATGCCGCCGGCTATGTAAACTGCGACGACGCTGATGACCACCGGCCACTGGAACTGATCGGGTCGCGAGAACACAATCGTCGTGGCATAGGAGAAGAGCTCGAACAGGTTCTGGAAAGCCGCCTCGACTGTTGAAAACGTGCCGCGGTAGTTGGCTCCGACCTCCTAGAATAGACAATCAACAGTGTGTCATGTGGAAGAAGGAAGGTATACTCACATCCTGTACGATAGTCTGAGCGCAGAGATCGTATCCCCAGAGACCGACGCGGCTCAGGGCGACGCCGACCGCCAGTCCAGCCCCAGCCAGGATGCTGTTGGTGCCGGCATCATGAAAGTCGGAAAAGAACCAGGCCGTAGCGCCGGCGAGCCAGATCATCTGCCACGACAGGCTCCAGATGCCGCCGCGCACCGGTCCGATACGCCTCATGACCCGGGGCGCAATCCACGTCGCGCTCAGCTCAAAGATTGTACTCACGGTCCTGGCGATACCCACGTGCAGAGACGTGTAGCCGACCGACAGGAGATAGGTGATCATCTGTCCCGAGAAGGACAGCACTGTCAGATAGAGAAGCGAGAGCGAAAAGGACGGTAGGAAGGCCGGCTGATGAAAGTAGAAGGGCAGCGACTCTATCGGCAGGAGGTTGGACTTCATCGACTTGAGCCATGACTGCACCGTATGGCTTTCGGCGCCGGGCCGTGCATCCTCGCTCATCAGCGCCGGCGGCGTTCGCTTCAGGGCTGGAGTACGATCGTAGACCTGGAGATGGAAAGTGATCAGTACCAGATTTCCCCTTTCGATGAGTTATAGTTACCTGTGCAATAAAAACGTATTCTATCAGCACCGAAACAATGTTCATGCCTAGCGTCGCCCATATGGCGATGATGGTCGACGCCACGGCAATGTTGGATATGACTAAAGGTCCGAGGAGTTTGCAGAGAAGGTCAATACGGCGCATGCGGGCATTGAGATCCCGACGAAGAGTGTCATTACCCTCTGTAATGACGACGACCTAGATGGAGACGAACACATGTCAGTCTAATAAATCGGGCATGGGATTTGCTCCATGAGATGAGGGCCGCTATCACAAAGAAGAGCAACTCGACATACCCAGTCCCGCTCAATGGACACGAGATTCATGACCGAGCACAGCTTTTCGACACAGGCCAGCAGGACGACCAAGGCGAACTGGCCGTCGGTGACCCGGACCGTGACGAGCCCGACGCGGCGCTCCATGATCCAGAGGATGGCGCAGCTGGCGGCGACGGCGAGGCGCTGGCCGATGATGGAGACGCGAACGACGGTGAGGCGGTCGCCGCGGTCGATCCAGGACCCGATGGACTGCGCGAACAGGATGGCCGAGGCGCTCCGGACCAGGGCGTAGACGGACATGGGCAGCAGCGTGTCGGGGAAGATGGACGCCAGGAACAGCACGGCGCCGAACTCGAAGACGCGCGAGTTCCAGGTCGAGAGGAAGTGCGACGTGTATAGCCGGATGGCCAGGCTCCGCGGCAGCTGGGGAGGAGAAGGCGGAGCGGCTTCTCCTTCTCCTCCCTCGCCATCTCCGGCGTCTGGTTGTGATACAGGTTGCATATCCATCAAGCCGGCGACGTAGCCCTCGTGCGGTTGCTGCTGCTGCTGCTGCTGCTGCGACGGCGATCCGCCGCCGAGTTCGGCCAGTTGGGTCTCACCAGCCATGGCAATCAGTTTAGGAAGACGCAATTGCTCATGGAAAGAATAATTCTGTTCGTAGCAATCTCAGATGACCCTGAATAGGGGATCGAGCATTTTAATCTGCTCGACTCATGTTGTTGGTCCCTTTTATAGTTGTATAAAAAAGTGAGGTTAGAAAGTGGCGCCACCCGGAAGACGAAGTTGCGGAAAATGTCCCCATTGATGATCACCCTTCCCCATCTTCTTAGTGCCTTGGCCATCGGCATTTCAAGTCAATCAACGAACACCTTGCTGGCACCATGAATGCCCTTTTCCAAAGATGCAATCAGTTGTAAAATAATGGAAAGAGCAGTATCATTGAAAACCAATTCAGTCTCTGGTGGTCTTTCTTGCCACGCGATTGTTGATCTCCAAGCGGGAATTGCAAGTCGATGGAACCCTCTAGTAGTGGGAACATGTGATGAGTATACACTTTCTCAAGTGTTGTCCTTCACTACTGTGACAAAGAGGTTACCATTTTGACGAGTTGATAACATCTTGTAAATACATCATGACAGAGATATTCAAATCTACCAGGCTGTATAGTACGAACGAGAGGAATGAAAGAACATTCGAATCATTACCCACCAGCCCACGTCCACATTCCCATCCCCGGCGAACTTTTCCAGACGAGACAACGCCTTACATAGCAACAACTCCTTGGCTCGACTAGGGATTTCCCATTGACGCAAAACATTCCAAATATGTACAGAGTAAAACAATGCCCGAGAGAAACAAGTCTCGCAATACCATATCGACACAGGAGTAGTAAGACAAATATGGAAGAAGAAGAAAAGAGAGAGAAAGTATTCCAACGTAAAACAACACTCAATCCAACAACACCACCGTGGGCGAGGACGACGAGGACGACGATGACGACGAGGACGGATACGGCGGCTGTCCCCTCCGAGCACCGTGCTGCTGCTGGTTCTGCTGGTCAAGACCCCAAATGGGATCCCATGACCCGGGCATCTTTGCCTGCGGAGCACCACGGCCGTTCCCATTCGTCTGCACAAAACCTTGGCCCTGGGGTCCGAAGCCACCCGGCTCCAACCTATGCGGCGGCGGCGGCGGCGGCGGGCCCGCCGGTTGAGGCTGCTGGTATCTCTGCTGGCTGTTTTGATCGTGGTAGATCACCGGCGCGGGGCGGGGAGCCGTCGGCGCCCTCCTGACGCTCGGCGGCGATGGGGAGCTGCATCGGCGGTGGAATTGATGGTGAACCTTCTTCTTCTTCTTCGAGGCATGTGGCCCTCTGAGCATGTGCGCAGCGAACCGGAAGCACAGAGGGTGGTTCTTGTTGGGGTGTCGCGTCACAGCGCCTTCAAGGTAGTCATCGCCAAGTCGGCAGCTCACCGAAGACGAGGAGGAGGAACGGGACGAGCCGCTGGATTCCGAGTGGTTCGACTGCTGGTATCGACCCATGGTCTCGACAAGGAAGAAGAAAATGATGGTATCTCGGCTGGGGGCGGGGCGTTATGGAGTATACTGGAAGTGCAGTCTCGGGCTCGTTTATTTGCACCTTTGACAAGGTCCACTTCGTAATCACGAAGCCCTGTGACGAGAAAATCTTGGCCTGAAGAAGACGATCCCAAATATGAAGCAGGGCGAATGACGAGTGTCAAACGATGACCGGGCGTGAGCGACCATGAGAAGGAGGCGAGGCCAGTCAGATATACCAAGCGCAATCAACTTGAGCCCGCGTGATCTCATAGATGCCTGCGTGCGAACCATTTTTCTCATCTCCTTCCCCTCATCGCAGCAGAGCCTCCTTTTTCCATTGCTTCTTCTCCCACTGACCGGGCGCCGCGGAGGAGTTCGAACTGCGTGGCGTGGCGTTTGCATGAACCTCGAGGCAACTCTCCGGGGTGCGAGAAAGAGAATTCTACTGGCTGTCAATACTTGGCCAACACACAAGGGCGGAGATGAAACAGAAAAGGGCCTTTCGTTCTGCCCGTGGCTTGTTCATCTTCGGCTGCATCGGAAAAAAGCAGGAAGGAATCAAGGCTCACTCGACGACAACTTCGTATATCTACCGGGCAAAGTCCTTGGAGAGACGTGGTGTAGTGGCTGCCCAACGGACTGGACACCTAAGGTGAACGAGGCGTGAGCGAGGCTCTGCTCTGCTCGCCGGGGCGTAATCCAAGCCTCAGAATGCCGAGGGAAAAGAAAAAGCAGTGCAGACGTCTAGTTGGTGGTGTGCAAGTGTATGTGACGTCCAGATGGTAAAGCAACCAATGGGCAATCCCATGTGGTCAGCCCTTTCCGTTATTTCTTTCCTGTGTGTACCCGGAAGAGCCCCCGCTTCCTCCGAGAACAGACACCAAGTGTAAAAAGCCCATGCGAAGCCTGCCGGAAGAGGCTTGATTGCAGCAAAGGAGGTCGTGTCCTGGATCGATCTGGAAGAGTTTCTTCTGTTTCATGGACACTGCTGCTCATAGATATGTCCGCCGTTGTGGCTAGCATGGGTGCACATGAATGCCGCGGCTGAAGGATGTGCATGGCAAGTATCTGACCATCAGGCTGAGGAAATTCTGACCGAGCCATACCTTCATCTTCGTTGAGGCCTGATGAGGCCCAACAGGAGAATCAGGCCGCGTCAATGTGGGCTCACCGAAACGAAGCTATCGGGCTTTATTGTGTTGTAGACATACTGAAAACTCTGGGCGGGAATCAAGGTCGATAGGTGTCAAGCTGATGTACACCGCAGATCAGCTGCTCGGGTATATCAGGTCGCTCTTCGGCGCCTCTTTTGTAGCTCTTCATGGTCAACTCAGCCTTCATGCTCAAAATCCTCATTCGTATTCCCCTCCACAAATTGACTCGGGTAAGACTAAAAAGGTATTGTTTCATCTGCGACATGGAGGTGAACATCATGGCATTACCCACGTCCGCGTATTCCAGCGACGGCACATTCCACTCAAGTAAACATCATGCCTATAAAAACATAATCTCATAGCCCGGACAGAGGCTTCTGTAACGTGAACAACACGAAATAAAAAATCTTCTCCCGACATGTGATAACAACGCAAGCGTTTCTGCCGGTGTTCCGACAGAATGTAAAGGTATAAAAGCGCTGGGAATTCAGAAACACAGTATTATGACGACACAGCAACAAGACAAAAACAACAATAATGCTAGTATCTCACGTATGACCGATCACACGCTTTAATATACTAACATTGCCTTGGGTGAGGGCGGATACGGCGGTCATCACTGCTGCTGCTGCTGATGGGAACTCCCCAATGGGGCTCCCTCGACGCGGGCGGCGGCGTAACCGGTTGCCGCGGAGAATGTGGCGGCGACCAGGAGAACTTGTTTCTATAGCGCCGATGACCATGGAATCTTTTTCGTCTACCGCCTTTTGAGGCCCAAGGGCCGCGCAGCATGTGTGCGCATAAAAGGGGGGGCGAGTTGTTCGTGTTGCCGGCGGCCTTGGAGTGGTCATCGCTGTATTGGCTGGAGCCATCCGGGGAGGAGCGGCTCGAACCGTTGGTTCCCGAATAGATCGAGTCTGGGTTTCGACTCACCATTTCGGTGAAAGAAGAAGAAAACAATGTGCTTGCAGGAGGGTCAAGAGGTGTGTTGAAAAGGGGGGGTCAGAGACGTGCAGGCAAGTAAATAACGTCAAACAAACCGGGGGCAAGGTTTCCAAGAGACGAGGCGGAGCTGAACATACATAACGACAAGTGATGGGTACAACCCATTTTCTCCTGTTCTTTACCCTCATGGCAGATCCTCCTTCTTCCCTCTCTTTTCCTGGCCGGCCGCCGCTCGGGGTATAGAGATTCGACGTACTTGCATGAACCTCGACTCAACTACTGGCTGTCAACACTTGAAAGACTCGTGGGTGTAGTGTATGCTCCACGGAATGGTCGACTGCAACTTGAGCTGGCTCTGCTTTCTATCTGACCGGGCGTAGCCAAGCCTCAGGATCTCGACAAACAGGGCGGTCGCCGAGTTGGTTGGTGATGTGCTCTATACAAGTATATTTGTGTAACACAGGTTCTGAGACGGGCCAGGAGCAACCGCAAACCGTGGCAGTAGATTTTCCTCCCCCCCGGCCAGATAAGTCCGTCTCCCCTTTCTCCCTTTCAATTGCAAGAAGGATGCCATGTCCTTATTCGACCTAAAAGAGTCGTGTTCCTCGATCACTGCTATAAGTACTGCGAAGAGAGAAAAGGTATGAGCAAGGCTGTCCGCATCGATACCGGAGCCATGCAGGATAAAGTCTTTCCTTATTGTATCATGTAACAACTTGTCTTGTTCTTTTATTCACTAGGTGATCGCGCTACTATTCTACAAGATTTATATTTAGATCAAGTTCGAACCAGGGATATTGCAAGTTCCCATGACCCTTTTGGCAACATATTAGCTGCCATTATAGCCCAACCAGACCCGTCGCTAATTTGCAAATAGTTGTATATATGTGTTCTGCCCAATCCCGAGTTGTTTAAGCAGCTGTGCCGGTGCTTTCCAAGGTCCTTGCCAACGCCGGTCATCCTCACATGACAAAAGGGACCATGTTTTCTTTCCTGCGTTCTCGAGGACGCCGCAAAGTAATACAAATCGCAAGATGTGGCAGGATGTGCCAAGTGGGTGAGTTTCCAACGCCGCTTCAAATGTCCAAACAAATAAACCAAAAGTCATTCTTTTTTGATATGGCCGCCGCGGCCCAAAAGTTTGACCGCCAAACGCCAGTGCCGTGCTGTGAGCCCAGTGCGAGCCGATCATATATACAAGGGTCGTGATATATCTTCTTCCTCGGCTGGTATCGAAAAATCTTCTCCCCGCTGTGGCCTTACGTTTAGGTGGCCCACCACATGCAACCACAGTTGCTCATGTCGCTATCCGACTGGCGGCGCTCGATTCCGCCGCCGAAATAGCTGTCAAATACGCTCCGCTGAACGTATCTCTCCTTTCGAGAGCTCTTTCTCTCGTGGGATTCATCATTATCAGCTGGCTCAATCTCGACGATTTTGACTTCTATAATGTTGCCATTCGAGTCCTTGAGTGGCGTAGCCGGGCCGTTGCTGTTGATTTGATACTGACGGCAGAACGGCTGAACCGATGGGCTGCCAGCAAGCCGCCTCTCCTCCATCTTGACCACTCGGGGAAAGAAGGGAACCTGGAAATCGCTGGGGCTCGGCACCGACGTGTCGAAAACGCCCGAGGAAGCTACAGTGGTTGTGGCGCTGGTAGATGTAGTCGTTGTTGCAGTTGGGCTGCTCGTCGCCTGTCTACGATCATGCGACTGGTATTCATTTCTGTATTCGGTGTGCTGGGCATCATCATCTGTGCTCGACGTTGAGGTGGCCGACGAAGTATCACTCGTCGACGTCGCAGTGGTCGTGCCAGATCCCGAGAAACTAGGGCCCGAGTCCGGGAACACAATGGATGGCTGGCTGTTGTTTTGGTTAGGGTAGAGGAAGACTTCCAGGATTGTCCCACCCCAGGAACAGATCCACGGCTTGTCCCCAGATTGGGCCAAGCCCTTGCGCTTGAAGTCCCCTCCAGGGAAGCCCCCACCCCCAGGCGGAGGCGGCGGTCCACCGCTCCTCTTGGAGCTGGAGCTTCCGGGAGATGGGAATAAGCCCTCGGGGATGATGACGGTCTTGTTGTATTCAACCTCGAATGCCCAGGCTGGTCCGCGGGTGGGCTCGTTCTCGTCGGTGACCAACAACATCTTGACGTCATTGACTGAGGGAGGTTGCATGCCATACGAGTACTGATTGCTCTCGATGGTGAAAGAGTCGTTGTAGGTGAGACTCATGGAGTATTGCGAAGTACTGGGGGTTTCGGAAAGCTGGTCGATATGCAGCTCCAATTGTGCAAAGACCTGGTTGCAGTTCCAGGCCTGTGCTTGTGTGCTGTCGTTGAAACAGGTGGTTGGTGATCGGGTGAGCATCAGCGGCAAAGCAAACTCGCCGGCAGGCAGAGCTTTGAGATCGGAAGGCACTGATGATAGCGGTGATGCGTCGGTCATGGTCGCGGACGAACTACTGCACTGTCAGCAGGATGGTCGGTCTCACAGCTGCTGGTGATGATTATTCACGTACTCGCTCGGTCCCGGCGGCTTCTTCGGTTTGTTGAAGAAGATGCCTAGCACCGTACCCAGCACAACCGCCAGCATGACGATGATGATGATCGTGATGGTAAGAGCCCAACATGGCACCACACCCCATACCTTGCGACGAGCCATAATTTGCCATTTCTTTGCTGGCTTCTTTTCGTTCAGTACACTCTGAGCCGCTGTGTTGATCTGGGGATTGTCGCCTTCGCTGTTGAAACTCCTGACGGATTGCCGTGAGTGTGGTGAGTTTGCCGCATGGATGGAAAGATCTTCCCTTGAAGAGAACTCGGGGTTGCGTGTTGCCAGTCCGATGCCTCCAGCTCCCGGGATAGCCTGCAAAGCCGTAGATCCAGCTGATGTTCTTGGCGAGGACACTGATGCTGAAGCAGATGTCGAACCGGATGCAGGAATTGCTGCCAGAGCTCGCGCGTCTGACGACGACGAGGAGGAAGCCTCAGCTGTTGGTTCCATTGCCGAGACCCCACCGATACCAGCAATCTTCCTTTGGTATGCCTCATCTGGGTACCGCGTGTACGGCGGCAGTTGCTCCGTGTGTCCATCTGGTCCGATCATGTCGCCGGCCTCCTCTCCTTCGGGCCCAATTCTCCTCTGGTAGTTGTCCTGTGCGCCCGTGAAGCCGACCGGGATGACCGGGGGCGCTGGTCTCTCCTCGTTTCCATCCGGAACCACGGTGTTCTGGGGATACATCTGGTAGGGATGCGTTGGGTTGTTGGGGCCATTATATGATACTTCCGTGGCCGGGACGGTCACTGTCGTTGCCAGACTATTTGTGCGTGCAGGCCTGACGTCCTGGGTATACATCTGGTAAGGAAAAGACGGGCCAGAGGGTCCTTGGTAAGGGCTCTCGGCTCGGGCAGCGGGTACGGGTGTTTGGCCGGCGTTGGCGTTGCTGGATGAGCCGGCCACGACCGAGTCGGCCAATGATCCCATGCCGCCATCGTGCCGTAATGAGAAGGATTCACGCGACTGTGGCGGCTTTGCAATACTCGAACGCTTATGTGCAGATTTCGTCGACGGCGTTGATTGCAAAGCGATCGGTGGGTTTGATGGCTGTGGTTGATATTGTGGTTGTTGTTGTTGTTGTTGTGGCTGGGCCACGTCTGTTGGTCGGAATCCATCTGAAATCCCCATCATTTGCATATCATAGTCGTCATCGTCGCCAGGTGACACAGACAGCCTCATCGACGTCCGCATCGAAGCCCTGCGCTCGACGGGATTCTTGTTGTCGCCTCCTCCATTCATCTTGACGCTGTGTTGTTTTTGGGGGTGGCGGAAAGAGCCAGGCTGACTTTGTACAGCAGGTTGATGGCTGCTCACAGAGCAGTGCCGCTCTGCAGCATCAGTGGTTTTGCGACCAGTAGCCTTTGTGCCACCTCGAGGAGTATATTCAAATCAGTGTTCGTCCCTCTGTTCCCGTGACTGATATCACTCTAAAAGGTCGATTCGATCCTCCCTCGTTATTAATCGGTTGACGTTTTTCCTCGTTTCTTCCCAGGTCGAAGAGAGTGATCGAGAGTCGTTGGGCGGATCACGTTTGGGGGGTGTAGGCGCAGGGCGAGTAGAAGACAGTGAATGACTGGGCAGTGAGAGAAAGAGGGCCAGCGTGGGACTTTCCCTTCCCCGTAGTATGTAAGGTAGTGAGGAGCCAGCCAGGAGCCAGAAGCAAGCAAGCCAGAGGAAGCCAGAGGAAGCCAGAGCCAGAGGAAGCCAGGACGGGGGTGTCCTGCAAAAGGTAAAGAAAAGGTGCGAGTGGTGTGGGTGTGGAGTGTGGACCGGGCAGAGGAAGACACCAGGGCGACAGACACCATCAGGGGAACGAGTCTTGCCTTGGCGGGTTTCGTCGTCGATTTGGGGGGGGGGCCCGGCACCTCGCAACTGTGTCATTGGTGGGTTACTTTGGGTGTATCAATAATGGCATGGGTTTGCTAAACTGGCCCTGGTCGAGAAGTACCACAGTAGCCCGTCGATCCCATGGGTCTCGACACCACCCCCCATCGCATCCGCTGCCGCATCGCTATGGCTGCTGCTCCGCGATGCCTCTTCAGGCTTGGGGCCCTGGGGCCCGATTTCACCGTGATTCCGGGGCCTGACGCCCCCCTTGCGAGGGTCAGACTTTAAGGATGATGGCGCAAAACCTTGTTGATGAGAGACCCACGATGGTTAATGCAGAGCCTCTCTCGGAATGCCCAGGTTCCTCTGCCAGGCCCTGGGAACCCGAAAACCAAAAAATTGCTTCGCCGGACTTTATTATTTGTGTCTCTCGGCGTAGCAGCCAATCTCGAGGAGCCAGGTCAGAAAGGCAGCAGCAGTATTGGACGACGATATCTGGTGAAGATGGGTGGCTTGGGCCCTTTCCCCATTTGCCTTTCTCCATCAGTGCTTGTTTCTGTCGGCAGAGGAGCCGTCTGGCCTGGGTCTGGGTCTGGGTCTGGGTCTCAGAAGGGTCTGTTCGGCGCACACGGCACACAACCAGTGGCAGCAGGAGAGGGAGAGGGAGAAAAGCTCATCGGCAGGTATGAAGTTGGTAAGCAGCGGCAGGCCAAGGCAGGCCAGAGGATAACGGTTCGCGTGTACATATTCGTGTGGCTGGTGAATGGCCTGCCGTGCTCTCATCAATCTGCTTCCAGGTTTGCACGCTTCCTTCCAGCGAGCGAGCAATACAGCCGGAACGTTGAGGTTCGGGGAGCGGGACTGAAAACCTAGAAGGGCAACTCGCAGTGCCCTCCCAGTCCCAGGTCCATTTCAGGTGCTTCCTCGCACGCCGCCGGTACTTGTCACTGCTACGGTGCTTACCTTGAATGTACAGCAGAAGCGTAGGAAAACTTGCAAGCCCCAAGGCTCAAAGGTCGAGTGATACCACGTCCCTGACGCTCGCGAAGCCCACGATGCAAAGTACACCACCCAGCGTACACTGGTACCTGCCGGGTTCGCCCATGTCGCCCGCTCTCAGACCCCCCATGGAGCCTATTGGTTCGTCCGGGGCGCCGCCTCGGAGTGAGCATGCCGCCATTGACTGGCACACTCTGCAGGGGGGTATCTTCTGAAGGGAGGGTTGCGGTCGCGATTATTCCTCTCTCACATCAAGGTTATTTTCTTGGCCGAACAAGAAGAGACTTCTGGGCGGCAGCGATGCATGCGGTGACCGTTGCTACGACGAAGATGATTCACAAGTATCGCATGTGAATTCGAATCACTGCTACCTCCCACAACTTCCATGATGTGAGGAAGGAGGGGGAAGAGACAGTGACGAGAGAAGAACGAGCGGGGAGCCAAAGTACCTATGTGCCAGGTGCTCGCTATTCACCCACCTACGGCTTAAACGGCAATCTGGAGTATGTCTCAAACACGAGCACACCTAATACGTGCAAGTGCTCGCTGTCAGGAAGCCAAGAATAGACGAATCCAAGACTGCCGAACTCAAAAGAGAAACGGCGTGCTGCGCCGACTGGTATGAATCGTAATGAAGAAATAAATCCCGCTCGTCAGCTAGATGAAGCAAATAAATGGAGAGACACGACGTGCATCTGCAATGGTGTGTACAGATTATAGGTATGCAAATGGACTCGTGGACAACTATGGATGCATGTACGTAGACCTACATACATGCATACAGACAGACAGACAGACAGNGACGTGCATCTGCAATGGTGTGTACAGATTATAGGTATGCAAATGGACTCGTGGACAACTATGGATGCATGTACGTAGACCTACATACATGCATACAGACAGACATACATTACATGCTAACCCCCCTCCGCAATGGAATACACTTCCATCACACCTCTGCTGCCAGACGCTCACCACAGTCGTCCGTCGGCAATGCGGCCGAACGCACGACCTCTGCCTGCCCCAATCCGTTCACCTGTTTCCGACGTTACGAGGGCCGATGCAACCGTATCGCATGCGTGGGATTGCGAAAGCGAGCAAGTCTGTATCTAGCGACATGAACATTGCCTTGGCAGCAGCTCTCGGCTAACCGTGACATCTGTGAGACCACTATAAAATACCTCCAGGGTGTTGCATTCTTTGCCGGCGTTGCTGAATCACATTCCGGCAGTATACACTGCATGTTATATATATGGTTAGATGGTAGGTAGTAGTTTGATAGACACGGCAGAAGTGTATACAGACTACTGTACACGGCGGTGCTACCTGACCCCGTTTCTGCCAATGATGCAATCCCCATCCATGGGACGGCGGGTACAGGACCGTTGAACAACTCTAAATGTTTGAGTTTATTTTTTTATTATTTCTGCCTCCTGTCACTTGTGACTCGAGTCATCACCCAAGCAAATTCTTAACCGCATTACCCAGCCAGGAACCCACTCATCCTCTTGGCCAATCTTGGCTTTTCGTGCTTTTGTTCAGTGATCTTTATTAAAAATTTCTTATTTCTCTCCCTGCCACCTGGGTCCTTGATGACCCAAGCTCGGCGATCCGGGTCCCATCTGACTAACACCAAGTGGTAGTAGCACGATGCCCCCAAGTGCCGTAGTGTAAATAGAAAGGCCGAAAAAGCCACCCGCCGGGCGTGCCGGCAGCACCCATCGAAAACGCTCCCCTGGCTGCATCGCCTTCTGCTTTCTAGGCCATACCGAGTCAAGCAGGACGCCGTTGGGGAGATCACTTTGCCAATAGAACATATGCTGCCAAGGAGCGACAGGTTTGTTTGTTTGAAGCAGTCAAGCTCATATGTATGAACCGTAGATGGTAATACACTGAGAACTTGTGTCCATCTTTATTCCGGCCTTTGATTAGGCGATTCCATCTTCTTCGTATCACCGCTGCTATACATTATAATATTATTGTACGGAATAGTCCAGCCTAGAACGACGAGATGGAATGACTTGACATCCACCCCGTCCATCGTCCGTCAGCATCCTAGAAACACGAGGACTCCACTCCTGAATCTTTATTTGGACGCCTGACACGCACTCGAGGTTCCGAGGCTGTCGGGGGCCCGTGTTTCGCGTTTCAAGGGAAGAAACCTGAGCTGCCCATGTCGCAGCATGAAATCGTGACTACCAAACCATGGACGAGCTCGTTCTTTTGCTCTTCTCTCCGGGTTTGGTTTCCCATGGTTTCTACGTTGGACTCTATCTCTCTCTCAGGTCTGCTTCTCCCACAAACCGAAAAAAAAGTGATGGGTCTGGTTTTGGTCTGGGCTCCAGGGTTTTCACATCCAAATAAGGATGGCATATCAGAAATGCCGGTACTGGTTGACAAGGCGGGCGGGACCAAGAGCGAAGCGCATTAAACCGCCGCAGCCAATACACCCACTTTGCAAAGTGCCAATAAATCCAAGTAATAACCGTCTATTGTCCAGGCAGTAAATTTTTATCTGTTAAGAAATAGCCAAGACGAATCGAGAATATACTCGAGTGCCATGAATAGCATCAGAGACGGAAAGTACCGTCTAGTTCGTGTCAGGTTACATGACCAATAAGACGCCCCGCTTCGCCTGTCGCTCACTGGAAGTGGAAACCCAGTTTTAGTTGGCGACCACCGGTCGGCAGTCCGATGGACCGTGATGACCAAAAGAGGCGGGCAAGACTTTCAATGGCGATGTGCAGCTCGACTTTTTTTTTTTCACATTTGATGATGACAACCGTGCTGACTGATGGCGCCAAAAGGGCAGAACATGTCATTGACCGGCACATCTTGTCGATCGAGCCACAACCGGGAGATTTTGATCAGCCGTCCGTGATTTCGGACGAGTCGAGTTCGAATTCGGGCCCGCGCTCAAAGAAAAAACACACACAGAGTGACAGCCGGGCAGCGACACCCAAACGAGCCAGCCAGACTTGGCAGATGCGAGAAATGCGAAAAATGCGACCACTCCCCATGCTCGTCCCGATGTTCATTCTTCTTACCTCTCTGGGAGATCAGTCATCACTTTCCACATAGTTAATCATTTAGCCACGGGCAGCGTCGCACCGCCTGTGTCTGTTCTTTTCTCTCCGTGGGCAACAACCTGCAGGTTGGTTGGGCCAAGAAACATGTTAGCCGAAGCTCTTCAGCCACCCCATTGAGGCAGGTCCCGCGGGATCGCCAACTACTTTCGAACTGCCTCCCAAGGTATATTAATGTTGCGATGACCTTAATTGTGGCAGTGTACGTCAACGCAGCTGGATATGTCGTGCTCCTCTCTCTCCCTCTCTCCCCAGCCACTGTCGAGTTCTCGCAGTTGGTTGCGAAAAAGGGCTGACGATGATGGGGGAAAAACCCCTGAAACAAGCCTGCTATAGATCTTGCCTATCGAATATTACTCTGCATCGAGACCACAGACAGTCACCATTCCCCGATCGCTGCCCAAGAGGTTACCTTCCCTAACCGGTGTGACATGTAAATTCCCAAGGCCCAGGGCCAGATGATTACCACACCTGCTTCGGGAAGCTTCAAATCAGAGAGCAAGGCCCTACAACGCGCTTATCAAAGCACGTCGAGAATCAGTCCAGAGTCGAGGGCCCGGCATTACCACCGAGCATCGTGCTGATCAGTAATGGCCCGGCAATTCGGCACCCACGTGCCGTCCTGGGATCTATTGTTCACCTCAAGCTCATGGGCCTATCCGTAGATCAAGCTTGCGTATGGCAGGCAGTCACGGCTCACGAGCCTTGCTCTCGTTCTATCGTGCTCGGTTCAACAAGGAGCAGATCGGTAGATCGTGTCTCTGTTGCTAAGATGTGCCTTCGTGGCCGGGAAACATCCTGCTGTACAATCACGATTTTCCGCGCCCAAGTTTGTCCACTGCTAGATTATTTCTCAGTCGACACCGTGCTATTGATCATACATAATTGTTCCTTGGCACTCCAGGTTGGATCACCGAAGATGGTGTCCTGTACACACTGGCGTCTGCGTGGGCGATAACTCATCGAGGATATGGTGAAGTCTCGAGGACGTAGTCGATAGGGCAGCAGTGGCATCTTTCTGCGAGTCTGCTACTCTTCTTCCACACACAAGCACAAGAGCCCTCTCGACTAATTATAGATTGATAGATCTTTCCATACATACTTATTCTAAGCAATAGCGAGAACCCCTACGGAGCTCCGTACGTTCTTGATAGTGGTGTATTTCTTAGGCCTGCTTGGCAGTGTCTGCCATCCATATGCCATCTCGGCCTCGTCGCCTCCAAGACTATCGAATTATGGTTTCTGACCACGAGAAGCAGGGGCTCGACTGATAACACGATTGGACGAACTCGAGGGTCTTGCCGAATCGGCGAACTCTGTAGCGCCCACACCAGACATGCTCTTCTGCCGTGGGCCTGGTCGGCAGAAAACGGTGGCCACACATGTTGCTACTGCTTACAGAGAGACAACAGGATCGCGAGACCGACTATCTACAGATTCGACCGCAGAGGTGCACACCCCCGACGACTAGCCTCGCCTGCTGCAAAGACCGTCTGCCATCCTGGCCTTGACATACTTCACGGAAAGCTTTCCACGCATGGTCACTACGAACAACACGAACCGTAACTCGGCGCCGTCGAGATGGAAAGGCATGGTATACTGCGCGAGCTCATGTCGTCAGCCCGCCCTCGCGACCCAATACCAAGCACGTAGGGATACGCCCCTCCATGCCGCTTGGTTTCCCATCATGCTCTCGCCCTCTTCCTCGATGTGCGAGGTATGCATATGTGAGAAGCCTGCAGGCAAAATGACCATATGACCACCGCCGTCCAACACCGCCCCCCGAGATGCCAAAATCCGAGACCGAGAAGAAGGAAATGGATTCCCCCTTCCCATCCCTGCCGTGCATACAGCTGGTTCGAGGGGTGGTGAGGTCTTGCGCACGCAAATCAAGTCGAAGGAGCAAGCAAGCAGGCAGACGTTGGGATTTATCGATAGTCGATGAATACCTGCATGCTCGGACCTGCAGCTCGCGGGAATAAAGCCCCCCTCCAGGGTTGATGAGGCATCCCAGTGGGATGGAATAGAAGACTGTGGGTAAGCACGCCTGCACAACGCACGGCGCGCCACAAAGAAGCGTCTCTCCTTCTCTTTCCCCCTGCCGCACCACTCACAGGACTGATGATTATGATCATGATGCTGGGGTGAAGAAAGGGATCAACAAGGCGAACGTTGTGCGACCTCTCGAGCGTGTCGCTTCTCAAGCGACGACAAGGAATGGGAAAGAAAGAAAAAGGAGATGCTGGCCGGCCGCATATCTCGGCTGCATCCGAGCCCAGGGGATGAGAGATGGGGGAACCGTTTGCAGTTGGAGTTGCCTGCCAAGAGGGAACTAGGATTCTGATAAAATAGATATTGAATGCTGACTGCATGCTCGCTCAGCTGCTCGCCCGCCCATCCGATTGGCCTCTCCCACCTGTGTCCCAAGATGTGATCAATAGAAGCGTTCCTGCTGCTCTCACCTCACGGAGATAGGCCGACGCTGCGCCCTTGCAAGCCGCGGGTTTTCCGGCCAGTCCGAGATCCGATATAACCCTGGGAGCGGGAGGAGTGGCGACTCGACTACGTTTTTTTTCTCCTTGTTCTACTGCTTCACCGTTTTGCTTCGGCTGAGGAATGCATGTCCAACATGGGGGCAGTCGCCATACACCATCACGAGCGGTCTTCTGCTTCGGGACTGGACGGGTTTCTATAATTGGAGGCGGCCGACTCTCTTTGCCTCTGCATGGCTCTATTGTCGACCAGCATCTCCGAGGCGGAGAAGGGCGACACATATTGCGAAGCGTTTTCGATGTCTAGACGGCACTTGGAGGAGCACTGATTGCAGGGAAGTTTCTTGGTTCCTGAGGCTCTTTGGGATAACGACGGCCACGAATGCTCGTGCAAGATTCATCATATCGGCGGCTTGATCACACCGAGACTTCGTGCTATTGGCTTGCAGTGTAAACTATGTGCGAAGCCGAGCTTGCCGAAGATGAATCCTGAATCCTAGTGTATTGAGTAGTAGACCGTCGATATCAACAAGGCTTGCCAAAGTCTACCCAAGTCAGTTGGCAGCCCATCGTCGGAGAGTAGTCCTTGGCAACGTGGCATTGATGGACCTACGTTGCCTCGATATTCCGCCCCACCACGCGCATACTTCTCAAAGGTGATCAGAGCACCGTCTTGCGGGGGATGATCATCCCGTTCGTATTTCAGAATCCTCGAGAATGGATAACAGCTTGCAGGTTCGGGAGACAGTCAGGCATGCGTTCACCTTGACCCCAGTGACAAAGGATGCCGACCCTGATTCCGAGAGTATTGACGCTAAATGAAGGATATAACGGTGTCGGATGGGCTAATCGCCAGCAAGAAGGAAAAATGATATCACAGAGTAGCGATAATGGTTGGCCGGAGATGACTGTATTGTTGTTTTGAACACAAACTTGCATCACCATCATGATATCTCATGATATGATACACAACGTCCCGATCATGACGGTACTTGACTAGTTCTCACAAACGGTCTGAAGCTCAATTTCCCATGGCGAAAGCCGTCGTTATTCAAACAGAATCTCCTATCCTGTTCGTGCGACAACCAGAAAGCGATAAAGAAGCCTGAAGTCCTTGCCCTGTTGTAGTCAATACAGAGAATGTAGAGTGGCCGACTGGAGGACTTTCCTCAACACTGCGCCCATTTCATGAAACTTCATTAAATATTGCGATGTTGACCTGACTTTCTGACCTGGTGATATACAATTACCATCTCAGAAAATCGTGCTGAATGTTATTGCTATCTCGGTGTGACTATCGCAACCTGTGGCGGCTCTCTGGCGGGCTCTTGTCTGTCATCATTCAGTGTGACTGAAGAATCCATGGCGACACAATTCGTCCACGTCTCGATATTTGCTCGATATTCGAGGTTGTGAATGACTCTGACTCTCCCCAGAGCTTGAGAAGGCACCTAGATGGAACACCCAATCCCATTCACAAGTCAGTAAATATGATCCTCGGTATATTCCAAGTTAATAGCACAAGAATATTAAGCATTGCGCAGAGGATAGAAGCCACGAGGTCGTCTACCAGAATGTCTTCAGCCACAGGGGGTGATAAGCCAGCTTAGAAGGTCACTTATATACGCGAGACTGTAAACTTGATTGCAAACATAAAGGCAATGTAGACAATAGATGTACATTTTCTACCTGGGTATCATGATCGGCAAAGTAGGTAACGCGTGAAAGTGTAGATCTGATTGCGCAGACAAGCATCGCCACAAGTCTTCCTACGAAGAGGCATCGGCAGCCTGTTCCGCACCCTCGCCGGCCTCTTTGCTCGTCGTCTTGTCGGCGGCCGTCAACTCGGCCCCGAGCCCCTCGAGAAACTCGTCGGCCATCCTCTTGGACCTCTTCTCGCCAATCTTCCTCCGCCTCTCCTCGATCTCCTTCTTGCGGCGCTCCCGTTCGGCCTCCCTCTCCTTGCGCACGCGCTCCGTGTTCTCCCGCTCCCGCTCGAGGTTCCTCATGGCCTCGCCGCGCTCCTGGTTGTCCTTGCTGAAGTGGTAGAAGCCCACGCCCTTGGTGCGGATCTCCCAGTTGCCGTCGTAGTGGGCGTCGGGCGGCGGCGTCGGGCTCTTGTCCCGCCGCGCCGCCAGCGCCTCCATCTGGTCCCACTTGTCGTCCTCGGGGTTGAAGGCGTGCGACTGGATCACGTCGCCCACGATGACCTTGTCGGGCGCCCTGGGCCGCGCGCTCATGGCGTCGAGCTCCTCGGCCCCCAGCGCCCTCCGGGCCTCCCTCCGCTGCTGCCGCGCCACGTCGGCGCGCGTCCCCCGCCGCGTCCGCCCGTATTCGTCCTGGTACTCGATGATCTCGTTGTCCATTCCGCCGTCGTCCGAGTCGTCGTCCGAGTCGTCATCGGTGCCGGAGCTCGACTGCCGGCCGCCCTCGCCGCCCTCCGGGTTCGCCGCGGCCCATTTCGCGTCAAAGTCGACGAGCGGGCCTGCCTCGCCGTCCTTTGCGATGTAGTCGCCGCGCTTCATGGCGTTGTAGAGCCGCGCCTTCTCTTCCATCTTCCGCCTCGTCCGCGCGAGGTTGTGCTTGTCCGCCTCCGTGCCATGTACGTCCTTGATTTGCAACTTTGCCACGCCGTCTCCAGCGTCTCTTGCGCCAGCGGTCTTTCGCTTCGCCTTGATCGAGAACAGGTCATCCTTTGTCTTGGACGGCCGCGCTCTGCCACTCGAGGCAGTTGACGTAGGAGTTGCGGATGACGAGGAAAGCAAGGAGTTGAGTTGCGACGAAAAGGTGAGGGAGCTCGACAGTGGAATCTCCTTCTTCTGTTTCTTGGCAGGCCGCTGGCCATAGAGATTCGGATCTTGTGGCATGTTTTCGGAATTGTGCGCACGTCGTTTGCTTTCTCGTATGGAGGAGTATGTAATGTTGACCTATTGCTCAGGAATGATGCTCGGTATCATCTGAACAGGGTGTATCAAGTGAGGGAATGCAAAAGATGTGAACATTCGAGACTACTGATACGTAATCAATCTTCGATCAGCACGCAAAGAAGCCAACCATGTACACGATGACAATCGACCTTGTAAGCCGAGATCCACTAATAAAGCTCCTGTTCAATAGCTGCCCAGGTGGTCCCTGAAGCCCATTGCCCCGCGATCGGCCCTGTTGAAGTGAAAATAAACCAAATTACCCCACGTACGTTGCTTGGGGACTTCGTCAGTCTCATTAATACAGAACTTCCCAAATCCGTTCAGCAACAAGTCTCAGATATATACTTGCAACATAAAAATGTCGGCCAACCAAGTTTCTATTGCCATTATTGGTTGGTTTACCTGCCTACAATTGTGTGCAATTGGATCCTCGATGAGCTAACCCTTCACCCCAAGGCGCCGGTGGCGTTGGCAAATGCTTCCTTACCCAGCTGCAGGCACTGGCTGCTCGTCGGCCGAGCCCCAAGCTCAGCTTGGTCTACATCTCTACCAGCAAGAAGGCGCTCTTCAAGTCCGACTACTCCGCTATCCCTATCGAATCCGCCGTCCAGGACCTCGATTCCGCTAGCACCGCCCCTCTGGCCCTGCCCAAGGTCATCGAATACCTCGCAGCTGCCCCCTCCAAGGTCGTCCTTGTCGACAACACGAGCTCTCAAGATGTTGCCGACAGCTACCCGGCCTTCCTCAAGTCGGGAATCAGCATCGTGACCCCGAACAAGAAGGCCTTCTCTGGTTCCTACCAGCTGTGGCAAGACATCTTCAGCGCTGCCTCGACGTCGGGCGCCAAGGTCTACCACGAGTCTTCTGTTGGCGCTGGCCTCCCCGTCATCTCGACCCTCAAGGACTTGGTGGACACTGGTGATGAGGTGACCAAGATCGAAGGTGTCTTCAGTGGAACCATGTCCTTCCTCTTCAACTCCTTCGCTCCTCTTGAGGGCTCTGGCGGAAAGTGGTCCGCCGAGGTGAAGAAGGCCAAGGAGCTTGGCTACACCGAGCCCGACCCCAGAGATGACCTGAACGGTCTTGACGTTGCCAGAAAGTTGACCATCCTGGCTCGCCTGGCTGGTCTGCCTGTCGAGTCTCCCACTTCGTTCCCAGTCCAGAGCTTGATCCCCCAGGCTCTTGAATCCGTTGCCAGTGGCGATGAGTTCCTTGAGCGTCTGCCAGAGTTCGACTCGGACATGGAGGGCACCAAGACGGCAGCCGAGAAGGAGGGCAAGGTTGTGCGCTTCGTGGGCAGCATCGACGTTGCCAGCAAGTCGGTCAAGGTCGGCCTCGAGAAGTTTGACCGTTCGCACCCCATCGCTGCCCTCAAGGGCAGTGACAACATCATTAGCTTCTACACAAAGAGATACGGCAGCAACCCGCTCATTGTGCAAGGCGCTGGTGCTGGTGGCGATGTCACCGCCATGGGTGTTACGAGCGACTTGATCAAGGTCCTTGGCCAGATCTAAATACTAGATATTTTGTCCACAGAAAGAGTAGAATGTCGGAGTCCTGGTTGAGATAAAAATAGACCACATTGTTTCCATCCATCTAGTGCTCGATCCTGATAGAACATCTATCAAGTGGCTGCTGTGGCAGCGTAGCCATTGCGAAGATCGCCGCCCACGGGTTTGGCATGGACAGAAGTTGACTTGGCGCTATCTCGAGTGTTTCCCACAGGTTGCGTTTGCTGCTTGGAGGACTTTGAATGTTTTGAGACTGATGGCAACGGGCTCCGAGGTGACGCCCGAACCAATAATCTCCAAACCCAAAGGCAAATGTCAAATAAGATCAATGCGATCAAGGGGCCGGCAAAGAGCAGGCTCATCACTTTCTTGAGGCCCGTCAGCGCACTGCATAGCTATAGCCGTCCTAGGGTCGAACTCACAAAGAAAAAGGCGAGCCATCCGATGAGACTGGAGATCTCTGGCGGGACTGGAAGCGCACTCGAGTACCAAGCCATTGCGCCCAAGCTCTTATCACCTGTTACGGCTCGGAATGGTGATCAATGATCAATCCAAGGATGTGCGAAAGCTGCGAGACGAAATGCTTCCCTAGACAGACAGGGACAAAAAAAAATAATTGAGTTTGCGGGTACGGGCCGGGCGCGATGCGTTGTCAGCGCCCTAGGTCAGCAAGGTAATAGCTTAAGTAGCTGCAGCAACCAGCAGTGGACCTGATGAGCACGTATCGAGGCTTGAGCAGAGGAACAAAGTGGACAATCGCAAAGATGTCAATGCGCGGAGATCAGGACGAGCAACGGGTGATAGAGAAGAGAGGAAGGGATACGACAACCGCCTGATAACGGGGTGATGTATTGCGATAATGACGAAGAACGAGCTGCCATTATCCAACGAGATAAAACTGGAAAGAGAAAAGCGGGAGTCTCCCTGACGATCGACCAGGGTAGCCGAGCTGCATTGCTACCTAGGCCAAGCCTGGCGATTTATTACAGGGGCGCCGTTCTGCCGGGACGCGTCGATAGAGTCGAATCCGGCTCGCCCGGGCGCTGTCTAGCACTGAAAATGGCGAGGCCGTACCTGAACTTTGCGGATGGCATGACATTGTTCAGGCGCCACTAAAAGGAGACAAGTTAATCAAACCTCGTAGCCACCAAATGGTTTTCACCTCACAAGTACGTGACAAGAGAGAGATGAATCCATAGGTATTTCTTCAGGACTGTAAGCAAGTATTATTCAATGCAAAAGAAGCATTGGAATATGATATAAACCTTCCAAAGGACGAGCACGTATAGTAGGCACTATCTAGTATGAAACATGTAGCAGTGCTCTGGCTATTATATCATGATGCAGAGTACCCGTTGGCACTGCCAGCCTTCTTTGCGACTGCCATACTATTCCAACTTTATATCCTTTCACATCTTGTACGTCGATCGATCATGAACCGTCCCTCGACCGCCATCATGATCGATGCAAATAGTTCCAATAGTTAAGCTCATTGCCCGCTGTCTGTATGAAGAATTCAAGATGCGTCCGTTTCGGGTAACACCAAACCAAATCGCCCGGAGGCTCCCTACCCGCATGAGGTCATCTTTCGACCCCTGGGGACCCCTGCCCTCGACTTCGTGCCATTTTTGACCGCCCAGATTCTCAATGGCTTGCAATGGACTGCGAATAACTAACCTAGGGACTTTGAAATGAATTGTTGCCCGGACCGATCAGATCGCAACTCACTGGCGAGGTCAATTGCACACTCTGCAGGCGTCTGAGTTCGCAGGACACTTCGGAAGCAAAGCCCCTGTCCCCCCATCTCAGCAATGGCAGCTCCGTGGGCCAACGTGCCTAGCCACGAACAATTCTTTGTCCTCATCACGGGCGCAAACAGGCATGACCTACCTCTCTGCAGCTTTGAGATGGGAGCCTGCTTTATTTCTTGGGCACTCAACTAACGCGGCGACAGTGGTGTTGGCCTCGCCGTATGCCAGCGCTTGATCGACGAGTTCCTGGCTACGAGATCCTTGTCCTCGCACCTGATCCTGATTCCCACCACACGAAGCTCAAAGAAGTCGGCCGAGGCGATCAACACCGTACGAGCATATCTCTCTCAGACCGTCCAGACGAAAAAGCTTGCTGCCCGAGAGAGCCCCCGAGACGCCGCCGATCGCGTCCACGTCGTTTCCGTCGAGGTCGATCTCTGCAAGCTGCCCACGATATACCAGGCAGCGCACAGGCTGGTCCACGGCGAGGTCCGCGATCCCACCGGTGTGATCAACAACGGGGAGAACGTCTCGATACCGCGCCTCGACGCCATCATTCTGAACGCCGGGTACGGCGGTTGGTCCGGAATCCACTGGCCGACCTTCGCCAAGCAGACCGTGATCGAGGGCCCAGTGCAGGCGTACGCCTTCCCAAAGTTCAAGATCGCCCTGCCGAGCAACACACTCCCGCCTCAGGACGTCGGCGCAGACGAGAAGAAGGCCGCAGAGCCGCAGCCTGCGCTGGCAGAGGTCTTTACGGCAAACGTCTTTGGACACTACATACTGGCACACCAGTTGCTGCCGCTGCTGTCGCGGCCCGAGGACGCCGCGGCAGGGCCCGCCGGCCGCATCATCTGGACGTCGAGCATCGACAACGAGGAGTCGCTCTTCAGCGTGTCGGACATACAGGGATTCCACTCCCAGGGGCCGTACGAGAGCAGCAAGCGCATCACGGACCTGATCTGCGTAACGGCGGACCTGCCCAGCACCCGGAAGATCGCGGCGCCCTACTTTTCGTCCCGGGGCCTCAGCCCGGAGCAGCAGGCCCGCAAGCCGCGCTTCTACGTGACGCACCCCGGCATCGTGCCCACGCCGCTGTTCCCCCTCAACGCCTTTTTGTACTTTTGGTACTACTGGGCCATGTACGTCGCCCGCTGGCTCGGCTCGCCCTGGCACACTTGCGAGACGTACCTGGCCGCCTGCTCCGCGGTCTGGGTGGCGCTTACGCAGCAGGAGGAGCTCAACGCGCTCGAGGCACACCGCGTCAAGTGGGGCTCGGCGTGCGACCGGCGCGGCAATGCGACGGTTAAGAAGACCGAGGTCGACGGCTGGGGCTGGGAGGGCCGGATCGAGGACGCCGAGGCCCTCCAGGCCGACTCGGCGCAGGGCATACTGCGCAAGCTCAAGGGCCGCAAGATGGGCGCCGCGCAGCTCACCGAGGAGAAGATGGCCAAGTTCGAGGAGGACGCCGTCGCGTGCTGGGAGGAGCTCGAGAGGCTCCGGCTCGCTTTCGAGGAGATCATGGGTGAGGACTCTTGAAGGCCGTCTAGTCCCAGATCGCTGGCATACTCTTCAATGTCTACGTTGTTCCATCTGCCGCACCACCTTCATGATTTGTCTCGAGAAGATGAGAGCACAAGTGATTGTTGGCGTACAAAACCACTCGCACCCGGGGCATCATTGGCTTTACTGTATATACGAAGATATATGGACGTAATAGAACATACGGAAGGCGATGATAATAGTAATAGTAATAACAATAATACTTCAAGACGATATTGATATATATATATATATATATTCGTGACATCCATGTCAGGCACATAATCACATTTCCACACGCTAGTAAAAGAATAAAGACCTTCAACGCTCGTCGCTCGCAAACCTCCTCAGCCTCAACTTATCCCGGCGCCCGAATAAGCCCAGGCACAGGGGCAGCGGCGTGACGGCCAGGGCGACGACGGCCTGGAAGACGAGCGCCCGGTCCATGTTGTAGGGGGGGCTGGCGCCGGGGCCGGCCTTGAGGGCGTTGGAGACGAGGATGAAGACGGCGCCGAAGAGCTGGCCCGTGGCCCAGCCGAGGGTGCTCGTGACCTCGGGGGAGCAGGGGTGGGACAGCTCGATGAGGAACTCGAGGGCGACGGGGACGAGGGCGAAGGAGGCGGCGCCCAGGACGGCGAGGACGGCGTAGGGCCCCGCCAGGGCGCGGGTGCCGGGCATCCAGGCGAAGGCGAGGTAGCTGGCCGAGATGACGGGGACGGCGAGCTTGATGGCGAGCAGGAACTGCTTGGTGCGGTCGAGGACGGGCGAGGTGACGGCCGCGGCCACGAGGCCGACGACGATGAGCACGGCGCCGGCGATGCCGGCCTCGTCCGAGCTGAAGCCGTAGGGCTGCATCATCTGGTTGAGCAGCGAGGAGATGGAGTTGAACAAGCCGACGAAGACGCTGAAGGGGACGAAGATGAGCCAGAACTCGACGCTCCGGCTCAGCTTGCGGGCCGACGTCAGGAGCGGCTCCTTGGCCGTCTCGCCCGAGTGGCTGGGCGGCGTCGGGGGGCTGCCGGGGACGAAGAAGGACGGCACCGCGATGGCGGTGGCGATGATGCTGACGTAGAGCACCATGGCGCTCGTGTCGGACGGCTTGGTGACCATGAAGGGCACGATGAGCTGCCCGAGCGCCCCGCCAAAGGGGTTCGCGAGGCTCATGATGGCGGTCGCGCCGACGCGGCCGCGCGAGGTGAACCAGAGGTCCGAGTACCTGGTGGGAGCGCTGAGCACGAACGACTGCGCGGCCCCGATGAGAAGCTGGCCGAACATGACGACGCCAAAGATGCCCCCGTCGCTCGAGTGCGAGCCGGCGTAGCGGACCCAGTTCCCCACCAGGAACAGAGCGGCGGCCGTGATGATGGAGATCCTCGGGTTGAGATGCAACATCCAAATCGTCACGGGGCTGACGGCGACGAAGATGAAGAAGAAGCCGGTGGACAGCCAATTGATGACCGACTCGTCGACACTGTAATACACGGCGGCATGTTGTGAAACGGGCGAAAACGTCAGCCACTATAGAAAAATATCAATTAGCCAACGGGTTGCAGCAAACATGGTATAGCAAAGACTATAGCATCTGGTGGAGCCCGGATCGCGGCAGCACTAGCTTGGGCCTCATAAAGTTGCTCCATGCGCCTTTTCCCTAAGGTATAATTCGAGCTGCAGTTTCTTACGCGCATAGCAGAGCAGAGCAAACCAAAGCATGCAGCGAATCATTCTTGTGTCGTTTGATACAATGGGATGGTCCAAGAATAAAACATGACAGCACGAGCAGGCAAGAAAGTGGTTTCGAAAAACTTACGTCCCAGCTGATCATTATGTTCAGCAAAGTCAGCGCAGCGACACCGAACCACCGCTTCTTATAGACGCGATACTCGCGTCCATCTGCGCCCGCGCCAGCGCGGTCCGTAAAGCTGCCCTCCTCGACGGTGCCGGCATCGTCGTCGCCTTCATTTGCAGCCGTAACAACGCGAACCCCGCCGCGGGCGGCCTCCTCGTCGCTGCCCAGGTCGCGGGACGTCGTGGTCGTGTGCTTCAGGTCGTCGTCGACGTCCTTGACAAACGCGGACGAGATCTTGGCGCCGGCGCCGCCGTCGTTGCTTTTGCGGCTCATTTTATCGAGCGCATAGTCTTGCGCGGGAGGAGGGTTGATGTCGTCGGCATAGGCTTCGTGGCCCATGATCGAGCGGGTTCAAAGCGCAAAGGCCCCAGAAACCCTCCAGATGGTTTCAAAGCTTCGGCCTTGAAATTAGTGCGCTGTGAAGCTCAGCTCAGCTCAGCTCAGCTCCCCCAATGTTTCCGTCCTAGTTCTGGGGAAGAAGGAAGGGTGCTGGTGCTGGTCCGAAGCGCTGGGCTTAGTGGACGCACGGGCGGTTATCAAGGTAAATCAGTTAGGTAGATCTGGGGTTGAGGAGGGCAACAGATAGGAACTGGGAAATCTAGGTACTCTGCAGACTCTGCCGATCCAGGGTCGACGCAAGGGCAGATTACCTGTGCAATGTAGGCGAGATTATCACAGCATGGCGAAAGCGCTCCCAAAGCCCAGATCAAAAACAATGGGAAGGATGATCAGCTGCACTCGCGGAAGCGCAACAGGGCATGAAAAAGAGAGAGACAGAAAAGCCAAAAGGTTCCCCGGCCCGACACGTTCTCTTTTTTGATTCAATGCATCTACGTACGGAGTATGCGCCTACCTCGGGCCCAGTCTGGTGATTGATTTGTCTCTCCCCTGCTTCTCTGGATGAGACTGGGGACCGTGGAAAACGAACCAGGCCATCTTGGCATTATTTTGTTGGAAAAGCCCAGGTCGGTCAGTAGGTACAGTACAATACAGTAGTGGCAATACAAGTGAATGCAACCTTGCCCGCATCTTCGGAGAAGCCACTTTTCGTCTCTTTTGGGGGAGAATCAGCTCATAGCCAATACATTAGTCTTCATGTGATTAACCGCTATCATGGATCCTTGTATAAGCGTGTAACCGAGCACTCGCTCGTGTATGTCTGCTGCCATCTGCCATTTCGGCTGTATGATAGCACTGTAGCATACTCCCGGGCTACTTTCAAATATCTTACATATATTACCATACCAGGGTAGTGAATTCAACAAAACATGCATTGGGAATTTCTTGCTGCTACATATGTGTGTCGTTGGAACCTGCATAATAGGGTAGAAGGATTCACAGCTGGGGCATCTGTGGAAGAAATCCTTCACGAATTGGCGCTCTTGACTCTTTTCACTGAGCCGCACCCAGCGGGTCACGTCTCCTCTGATTGGCGGGCTATGTATGATATGATTATATCCTTCCACGAGACTTTGGGCAGCATCAGTAGTCGGCTACCGGCCGTGGCAGAAGGCGTAGGAATTAGCAGGTAAACTCACAAAGAAGAGGAAGAGAATCATTCTAGAGCAAATACGAGAAAGGTAAGAACAGGTCTGCAGCCACTGGCCAGTTGAACGCATCCGCGATCGAGCCTGAGCGAAAGCAACGTGGGACGGCTGGGTCCGCCCCAGTGAACGTTCGATTCACGCGAGTATACCAAAGGGTATCTCTGGACTCGACTTCTTCGTTCCCAACTAGTCAGCGCCTGCTCGATGCTGCGCTGGCCCGACTTGATCTTGGGATTACAAGCTCTATGCAAGAACTCCAGGGCGCTCGTCGAGCAGAATACTGACACGGCGAGAACATTCGACATGAATTTTCAGCTCCTATAAAGTGCCCCACGAAGGCTTCGGAGCCATAAGAGAGCAGACCACTCGCAAAGGATAGATACGTGCTATATCCGAGCAGCCTTGGTTAGTACATGCATCCAATAGCGTGCAAGCCCTGATCAAAGAAAGTCCAGCAGCGACCGGTAGAGGCGGCATTGTAGCAGTGTAGAGAAATCTAGTATTCTGGTTCGTGTGCAGTGTATGATACAGAAGCGGCCGTGTTGATCATCCATCAATGCACTGCAACGCCGCATTGCGGAGCCGTAAATCGTGATACAATTCCATGACGCGGGACTGAAGTCGCCTCGTGTTGGCTGAAAGTTCCCCCTTCCCCCATTCTGCCGGCGCAGCTCTTCTAGAAGGTATATGTATGTGCCGAGTATGGTGCCGAAGTTCGGGGCGGGTGGTAGGTAGCTGTGGTGATTTATTTGAGGACGGACCAGAGCTTGGGGGCAGCACATTGAGTAGCGCAGTGTGCGAGGTGGAAGACTAGATGTCGTCATGTCAGTCTTGCAATCGCCAGAAGGTCGAGGTGCCTCGCTTGATTCTGCTTGTCATCTCGAGTATGTATTCGACTCACATTCTTCAACGCAGTCCTCGCCGGCACCGTCGCCAGACTCCTCAGCCTTGGTGACGCGCTCAACGCACTCGTCGTAGTGGTGCTTGGCCGGTGCGCATTGCTTCGACTCCTTGCACTCTGCAAAGAATAAATCAGTACTTAGTTTCCTCCAGAAGCACGCGAGGCGCGATATTCGGATGGCTGTGCCCGTCGGCACTGGAGGTGCGCATCATCGATGTGGCGGAAGCTGCACGCGGGCGGGTTTGACGAACCTTCCTCGAACTTCTCCTTGGGGTCCTGCTCCTCTTCCTCTTCCTCCTCTTCTTCCTCCTCCTCTTCTTCGCCACCCTCCTCTGACTCCTCCTCGCCGGCCTCTGCGGACTCCTCCTCCTTGGGCTCTTCGGACTCCTCGGACTTGGTCTCTTCCTGGGGCTCCTAGAGCTCGGGTTAGCTACGTCGCCTCTCGAGTGACCTCAAAGATTGTAGTCAAAAGTCGACGGGATCGAGAAATATGCGCCCGACCCAATTGCAGCAGCAATTGGGCCTGTCAAGATGGCGATGAAGGCTGATTCGTATGAGGTGCAGGACTCCGTACCTCTTGAGCAGGGGCCTCGGCCTCGGCGGTGGCCCAAGGCGCGGCAGCCTCGACCAGGTCAGTGATAGTATCCCAGAAACCCATTTTTGGCAAGAATTCTGGCGCAGTGGAGTTGAGACCAGTTGTCGATGTTAGGTTGAGAGAGATTTGTGCTGAGATGACGCTTCTGGGACGGCCTTCGGGTTCTGGCTCGAAAATGTTGATGCTGAGAAATTGAGGCATTTGGTTGGCCACCGGCTCGGAAGATAATCACGTGATTGGAACTACCCGGCTCCACCCAAGATTCGAGCTTGATGATAGGGACAGGGATGGGGTCACTAAAATGGGAAATATCTATGTAGGCACAATAGCCTCTTACTTTTTCTTGTCTTTTTTTTTTCTGTCCATCCAAGTCTTTCATGTTACTGTACATTCATTTCCCCCTCCCATGTGTATACACTGTCCCCTTCTGTGACTCTAGAGTTGTTCCCATCTTCAGAGGCCCAAATAAATGATGTGAACTTGACAAAAAAGAAGTCTAGAGTATGCACAACTGCTCATGGTAAAAAGAAAGTAAAAAGAAAGAAAAAAGAATTATATATATTAAATTGATTAGCCACTTGCGCGCCGTCTTCATCTTCTCACATCCCCTCTAAGTCAAAGCATTGCATGCTTCGACCATCTCAGTTTCAAAGCAGCATGACATATGGAGTAAAGAGCGTCATGAAAGCACGGGTATCATAGTCCATAAGAGCTACCGCTGTCGCCAAAAGCCACTACCGCGAGCTCATTACCAGAAAGAAAGAAAAAAAGGGAATAGGACCACAGATCGTGGAGTGTCCCATCAGTGGCCACTGCTTCTTCTTTAATGGCCCAGCATCCGTCGCCACCTCACTGCCCTCGCTCTGCGTCCTCCCGCTGCCGCTCATCGAATCGCATCGCAATGGCCTGCGCCTGTGCTTCGTCGTAGTCCGGCGGAGGTTCGTTTGGCAGGGGCTGGTTGTCCTCCCTCTCCCGAGCTGCCTCCTCGGCCCGTTGTTCCAACTGAGCTTGCCCAGCCATGATCTGGCTCTGTCGTGATGAGGTGCCTTCGCGCGGAGAGTATTCAGGCAGTTGCTCTGCCGTCACAGCGTTCAGAACGTGGGCATTGCCCGTCTCCCTCGCCACAGAAGCGGCATGAAGAAGGCGTCCCCGTATGTTCTCATACTTGAGAGCCCAATCGCTGTGGCCGCCATCGTTGAAGGTAAGCCTCATTGTCACCCGGGTATAGTCTGCCGGGATGTTGCCGTCTGCTTCGAGTCTGACCTCAGCGTCCCAGTAGTTGGCACCGAAGCCGCCCCATGATGCCCCAACCTATCCATATCAGCAAGACCGCACATACATATCGGGAGGGGACCTCAGCGGTACGGAGTAGCTATAGTCTGTTCCAGCAATATACTCTTGGCAAATGTTAGTGGTGGACGAGAGCTGGGCCGCGAAGCACGGTACAAGGGAGCTGCAACGTACTACTCGGGAGTTCTCGGTCTTGAGGATCAAGGCGGAGAATGATTTGAACTGATCGGTCGGCTGCGTGGGAAGAAAGACGAGCTACAGAAGAATGAGCATCAACACATACTACGAATACACACACTCAAACCCGAGTGGCCGGTTACCCGGGGCGAGTCGATCGCTTACTCTCTTGCTCGTGATATAGGCCACTCCACGATCGCACTTGACCGAGAGGGGGGAAATCCCCGGAGAAGGAGAAGGCGCCGAGACGTCGAGTGATGTGCGGCCTCGGGTTTGGTGCAAGATTTCCTCATTCGGCAGCGGTTCCAACTCTCCAGAGCGTTTTAGCATCACCCAACTAAGGACCAGGACGCATCAGTATCTTCTCACCAGGAACGGTCTGGTCCTCTTCGGTCATGGAGCGCAGAATATCTCCATGTTGCATCTGGAGCCCGTAGTCCATGGTGTGAAGGACCGAGTATAGAAGAAGGCTTGGACTTGACGGTACAGGGATAGAGTCTCGAGGCCAAGCTAGGGATATGGTGGGATTTGTTGGACCGGCACATATCAGACAGAAGAGGGTACAGGTAGGGCAAGAGATTGCAGCCAAGAGTGGATTCGAAGACGAACGAAGGAACAAGGACGTACATACTTTATGGACATTGTGGGCAGCTACTATGTATGTATGGACCAAGGGGATGAACTGGCCCGGCGTTAGTGATTTCAGTCAGCGATCCTTTTCGCGCAGTAGTCGACACTCCTTGCCAGCCAAGTCCAGATACTGGGCAAAACGAATGGAAAAAAATAAAACCCCTCGAGCGTGTGGTGGCCCTCTTAGACTGGTTATTCTCATATATTCGAGAGCAGGGTTCCTGAGTCGAAACGACTAGCTGAGAAGAGTAGAACCGAATAAGAGGAAGAAGAAAAATTATACCAGCAATGCGGAGCGGCACGAGGTGCAGAAGTCTAAGCAGCAGTGGGAGATCTTGGGATGAGATGTGGGCCGACTAGCGTAGCTGTGAGCCGCTCTGACCGTGCTGCCGGGTTGGGGATGGAGTGCGAAAGGGTACCAAGTGGTTATGGTATGGTCAGCCAGTGGTCAGTTATTCTGCTATGTAGGCCTGTATGGGTTGGCGATGACTGGATGTGGGGGGAAAAGAGAAGAACGGGCTTTCGCAGGGTGTGGAGGTGCCGCCTTTGTTTGCATATGCTTCTTCTTCTTCTTTTCTTCCCGGCCGCTCGCCGTTCGAGTCTGCTGCGTTTGTTGTTTGCTAGCCCGCCCGGTCGCTTGGCACTGGCGCCAGATGCACTATGCGGCGCTCTGTTCTAGATCTGCGACGTTGTATAGTCGCATACGTATATATATCCTTCGAGGATGCCACGTCTGCTTGTGCGTGCGTTTGTGAGCAGGGACCGCATGTAGTAATAACAAGGGGACGGACAGGCAGGCAGGAGTCGAGCCCGGGACGACTTGACAGAGGCTGGTCGCTGGAGGCGGAGAGGGGCGAGATGATGCCCTACATACTTAGCTGGGTAGGCAGTTAACCAATGTAGCCTAGGGTGGCTCGGCGGTGCTCAACCGGTCGGTCGGTCGGTCGGGGTACGCAAGGGGTAAGGTAAGGTGGACAAGAAGATAGGTAAAAGACTCAGGGCCGACGATGATACAGACGTGCTTTGAACAAACGGCTGTCGTTTGCTCCAGTATAATCTCCGTCGTATCACAGTGGGACAGCCAGGGGGGAATAAGAAATGGATGAGCAAAGAATCCGATATGCCCGCACTTCAGGAGGTAATAAGTGCAGTAAAGGTGTTGTAGTCGCGCAGCTCGTAAGTAGTTTTCAACAAGGTTGAGTGATCGCCTAAATCTGCCTCCTAGAGAGGAGGTCCGGCTAGATGTCCTCCTACCTACCTACATTACCTGTGGTGAGTGGTACCTACCTAGGGGCGGATCGCTTCTTCCAATGGATAGGTGTAGTAGACAGGCTTCGGATGACCCGATTTTTTTGGCCGTCTTGACCGAAACAATTTGGGGTTGACACGGCAAGAATGACATTTGATGAGAGGAGAGCGGAGGCAAATGTGCAATGGATGGCATATGCAAGTATTGCATATCAGGACTTTTCCAATGAAATGCAATGGTTTGAGGCGTATATACCGGGCTGCAACTGCATGTGTGGTCCTCGTGATAGAAAGTGCTTCCAAGGTATTATTCAACAGTCTCCCTCTCACCCACGGCCGCCTTCAGTCGTTTAGTCGTACAGTCCCGAGTCCAGCGTGTCTACCTACATATCTACCAACCTCACATCTTCTCGAGAAGCGTGTTTCATCGTCGGTCCTTTTGCCACGGCCAAACCCCATAGCTCGCGTGACGAGAGTTGCCCCCAGAAGCCGATGTATGCAATTTGGTTAAAGAAACGGCTGGACGATAGGAAGGCTCGGGGGGGGGGGGGTTCTTAGTTCTAGATCATATCCCCCACACGCAGCAGCAGCAGCACGAATGCCATGCCCGGCCGCTTGATATCTTAGCCGTACCTACCACGTGGATTGTCAAATCATTATGTGAGATAATTCTATTAGTACCATGGTATGCCTGCGTACACCGGAGAGCAAGGTCCAAGGTTGCAAGGTTTCCCGGTGGGATTATCGAGGGCACATTATTAGCTTGGCTATCTACCCAGCTGCCCAGGATCAAGACCCTAGAAGATGTTCACCTAACGCAGCGGTCCAGGCAGCTCAGGGATCAGAGAATGAACAGTTGGACGACCCGCACATCTGACTCGTGGACGCCGGCGAGGATGCCATGATATGACATGTGGGCAGTCAAGTCCCACCAACTACACACATTGGGCAATCAAACATTCGAGCTATTTGGTTCGATTATTGTACGAGTATATCATAATCACACATCCAGCGCACAGGATGACAACTCTGCTTCACGAGATGGGGACTGTCAGAAATGCACAGCAAATCTGTAGTGGAGTCAAGTCTCGTCTTTCTTTGATGTGGCAGGAGCAGCGCTGAAAGAACCCAAAGTGCACATCTAGACCGCACCGCAGTCGTCCCTTCCTACGACCTCTCAGGCGTCCTGCCATTCAATGAGCACCCTGAACAGGTCGTGCTTGCCAGTCATCAAATAGACAGGCACAATCCCCAATTTATCCCGGCCGGCTCTTCAAGGCTCTCAATCGCCACTCCTCATGGTCACATTTTGCCCTGTAAAAGCCGCCAATCGTAGGCCAATCTAATGTACATGTCGTCAGTCCAGGTTCATCATGAATACATACGTGCCTCCGTATCCATCATCGGTCAACTCCATGGAGAGTCATTACGGCACATCACGTACAGCCACCCGCTGGTGTTCTGCTCAGCGGAAGCATTCGAGTATTGACAATCTTGAGAACCCCTCGAAAAGAAGCTCACCACCAGTATAATCATATATACAGATCTGACTCACAAGCCACGAATAATACACGCCAGTCTGCATGGTAAATCATCCACTTCTCCGAGGCCACTGGCTTTCTCTGCTCACAAAGGCAAGACGAACCATGATCCGATGGCAAGTGGTTGACTAATCTGGTATTGACACCCCGGCTGGTTGTATTGGATTTGCTCCCAGAAACCATACTTTCATCTAGTAGCACGTGTATCAGCGGAATGTCTCCATTCAACCAAACGTGTTCTTCCTTGTCAAATCAGATGGTCGTTTCGGAATCATGGTCTACAACCAGTTTGGAAGAGCTCGACCAAACATTCAAAGTGGTGCCGTCAACAAAAAAGAATACCACGCCTCTGTCTACGGTCAGTCTGCGAGGTCCACCGGTAAGACGTCATGGAGCTCCCTGGTGGATACAGAAGCAGAACCTACAGATGAGTTTGAGCTCAATGGTCAAATCACCCATAGTATCTTGAGGCTACTGATTATAGAAACCATGCACGGTACCAAGAACAGCAACAGCATAATCGTAACTCACGAGCTGTGGAGATACAAGACATACGGAGAAATACATCTTCTCGTTTCCTTCTTCCCCTTCATCGTCTTCTTTTTTAGACCACCATTCTGGACGACCACACCGGATTTGAATTAACAACATAGCTTTGCATGGCCAATGCCTTGACCCATGCGTGAACTCTAATGCCTATAGTCCCGGAAGATTTCCGTCTATTGGCAGAGTGCAACGTTTACATGACAAGCCTTCTCTGTGAAAGATCGAAGCGGCTCGGCTGTGTCGAGGAACCGGTGAGCCCCAAGAGAGACAGACAAGGCAGACTGCTGATGCAACTCAGACCCGAAGTCTTCCGACTGACTATAATTGCCTATTTCGACCTGAAGCAGGGAGACACAACGAATCGATTGTCATCCCTACCAGGCATCCCCAGAAGACCCCACATGACGAGTTTCTGTCCTATCCACGAAGTCTCCTTTCGAGCTCCTGGTCGACTTTTGACTGCAAGGTGACATTCATTATACGGCGGCAATGACGATCATGACTAGGACAGTATTTGACAGGACGAGCGGTTCTTTTTCCAGCTTCCCAGAAAATCCGGCCACTTCCGCTTCCAATGTAGCTGTGGTTCTCTCGGTCAAAAGCATCATCATCACGAAAAGCTGCAGGCCCAACTATGGGATTGGGCGTTTGTCTTCTTTGAAGAGAAAGTACTGAACAGCCAGAGCGGTTTGTTTTTGGAGAAGTATGTCTCCTGCAATGAAACAACTGCAATTTGCAAGGTTTCCGAACTGATGTTAGCAGCCTAACGAGTCCGATCGTCGCACTCGAACTCTTCTCTCGCAAGTATTTCAGCAGAAATATTGCTTTTCCTTGCCATGTATCAGACGCTTACTTGGCGTGACTGATCAAATTATAGGCATGGGCGTGGGTCCACCAAACACCAGTCGAGCACTGCAGTCGAAAACGTGGACTCCGCTTACGCGACGCTTGCTTTGAAACGGGCGCCATATGTACCGGCACATGGCATCCTCAAGCCCGGGCGGATCTAGGCCGAATGGTGGCTCTTGTTGTGACGAGATCATGGGCATGCTTACGATTGTGATGAACCGCCGAAAGCATATTTGGACAGTGGCGGAAAGCAGACTGATTAGTTACAGGCGATTACGTCGACCATAGCAGCTGACCAGGTATGTACGTATCTAGCGATGGAGATCCGGTTTCTTCCTTGGTATGCTGATATGATGGCCGAGTGCATTCGCACGATGGCGTGCCCAAGTCCGCTGGACGAATCACGAGACGGGCACTATGAAGCATCATTGGGGGACTCTTGCGTAGTCTTGACGTCGAACATCCGTTGATGAAAGCAGCAGGGTCGTTGAAGGTATCTCTTCGCTGTGCTTCTCGGATATGTGCTGTTACTGTACACGAGACGCTTCCTCCTCATGGATCGTGCAGCAGGAGGCAAGATCGTTCATCTATTGGATGGCATTCGCGGACTGCGAGTCATCCCCAGTATGGGGGAACCCCTTGGCGACGGGACGGACCTTGCTGCATTTTTCACGCGTGGCGATTCCAGACTCTTTCCATGTGGCCAGGCCAGTCTGCCGAATCGACCGCTGGAACCATGCGCCGGCTACAGTCAGAGATGAGGGCCCTCACAGCCGATGAGGAGTTGTGCTGCGTACTTTGTGCAACCGACAGTCTTGCATGTGGAGGAGACACATCTGCGTACTACAACATACAGGGACCAAGAAAACAGTCTCAGAGGCGAAGGGAAATTGATTGGCTTATCTGTCCTGCCTCTTTGCCTCCACTCCAAAATTCTAGAGAAGGTGGACGTGTACCTCGTCCTCGGTCTGCGGAAAAGCAATTTTCTAGACCGTCGTTTGTGGATCGGCTTTACCGAGTAACAGTTTCTGTCACGGTCGGTGAGCAGACGGGATATTAATGACACGGGGATTCGGCTATAGTTTCGTCATGACTTTTTCGACCCCTTTCCATTTCACCCAGTCATTCAATCAATCGGGATGCTTCTTGCTCTTGTTCTTTTCTTAGTATCCCTTCTCGTATATAGTAGTTTTGGAACAAGTTTCGAAGAAGGAATTCCCGAATCATGTATTCATTAAAAGCCAATCATCATGCAATCATTAATGCTGAACACCATAGCGTACAAAGCTGTCAAGTCGGAAGTTGTCGTTACTCGTCGTCACTCTCGGCTCCTCCTGTAGGTCCTCCCTCTGCTCACTTCCAACCCTCTCTCCTCTCTCTCCGTCCGAGGCAATCATCTTCTTTCCATTCTCGTATCAACAACTCCGTTTCGTTCGCATATCGTGACCCAAGCACATAGGGGCAGAGAGTGGAAAAATAAACCTGAACACCCCGAAAACCCCCACCGTAGACAAACAAATTCCATAGACCTCGCAATATACCCTGACAAACTATCCCTGTCGGAAAATGTGTAAATGCATCAAAAGGAGGGGAGCAGAGCTTTGATGAATAAGCTCCTGTGACACCCGAAAAAAAAGGTCGTGATTGTAGTTGACCAACAACAGTCTCCCTCCAACAATGCAGAAGTTCTGCCGGAGGTGCTTTATCCTCCGTGACTTGTTTTCGATTGTGGTTTGTAAAAACGCCGTCGAGCCTTGGATCCGTATGACTCTTTATGCTGCGCCACTCGACCTCTTCTCTCGTCTTTCTTTCAACAACTCTTCCCAGCGTGTCATCAGGCCCTGCCGCTAAGAAAGCCAGTCGTCCACCTTCTTCGCGTCGGTCTTCATAGCATCCAGAGCGAAATCGAGCCTCGGTATCTCAATCTTAGGAGGAGGACCCATTTCGCCCTGCTTCTTGCCCTTATTCGGGCTGCTCTTTACGGGGCTCTTTGCCTCGGGAGGTGGTCCGTATCGGACGTCTCTGACCTCCCATCCGTCCTCATATGCAGCCGCAACCCAGGTGCGGAGGGCGTCATGGACGCCAGGGTAGAATTTCTCCTTGCACAGGCGCAGAGAGCCACCCATGCAACGCTCCCAGCCCGAGATGCGCAGGAGTTCCCGGAGCTTGTTTCGTTCCTCCCGGGTGGGCGTGCAGGCAATGATGGCATTGAGTAAATCGAGGTGGGAAGCAAGGTAGTTGGTTGCGTCCCACTCTACACCACCCACGTAGGGCGCAGCCGGGACTGGTGGTCGTTCCTGGGGAAAGTGGGCGGACATGTAAGCAAGGCTGTCCTTGGGCTGGATTCCGGGACACGAGGCGGTCTGCTCCTTCTCTCGTGGCAGGAAGACGACATTCAAGTGATGCAAGAAGATCCAAAAGACCTCCTTTGTGACGCTCACGGCTTCCTTGTTCCAGACACGATAGGGTCTTTCGCGTCGCATCTCCATGACAAATTCCAGAGGACGCTCATCATCCTTGGGTTCTGGGTCACGAAGGTGGTTGAGTATAGTCTTGGCGCGGACGACACGGTCCTCAGTCGAGGCCGACTGGATGTAAGTAAACAGCACCGACGTGATGATGCCGCGTGTGGTGAACTCGCTGGGACCCTTCTTTTCCGGATCAAAGATCAAATGTAGAAGAGCTGGGAACAGTCTTCCCTGAATAGAGTGCAGGTACTGTAGGGCGAGGCCCGTGGTGCAAAGAGCCTTCAAACACAACAGGTTCTCATGCAGCAGAGCATCCTCGTGTTCCTCTCTGTTGATAAATGGTCAGTACTTGCTGGAGCCGCATTTTACACATGTTCCTTGATCCTGGTACTCACCTCCACTCGACATCCATAATGCGATGGAGAAGGCCGACGATTTCCTCCATACCGCCCTGTCTGACGAACTCGTCTGTCCATGCCACGGTCTCGTTACGTAAGAGCAGTCGCAGCTTGTGAAGCTTTCCGACCTCGACCAGTTCTGGCTTCTGCACTTTGCGCAGATATGCCACGAACTCGGCTGGGCCTTGCTGTGCCTTGATCTTGGACAGAATGCCTCCGCCAGCAGATCCCGACCCTGATGACGATGGGCGCTCGCTGGTAATGCTGTCGGTCGATCTGCTTCGGAAATGTCTGCCCAGTGTGCCTTGGCTATTGGACTTCTTCGTCGGCGAATTCGACTCGGATTTCTTGCTGTTTCTGGAGAGCGTGAAAGTCATGCCTCGAGACTTCTTCTTTTCGCTGCCTTCTCGGATGGAACCATCGTTTGTTCCGCATTCGCTGTCGTTCATGCTTGAACGGCCGGGTGCCATGTGCGTCTCGGCCCAATCCTGGCGGATGAATTCCATCTTGATCGTGTCGGCGAGATTTCGCATCTTGTATCTCTGGTTCTCAGGTATGTTTCGCCGATCGAGCATGGCCTCGAGATGCTTGTCGATATCCTTAGGATCGATCACGGGCTCGGTCTTGTCGATGGGCGACTCCTCTGACTTGGAGCCGAGCAGGCCCCGGGTCAGGACCTTGAGTCCGCGCTGAGTCTTGGAAGGGGATGTCGCCTTGACGCTGCTGTAACCCGACTTGACATCAGAGGGCAGGGCTCCGGCATGGTACGACTGCGGCCGGGGCTTCTTGTTGTTGTTGTTGTTGTTGTTGTTGTTGTTGTTGTTGTTGTTGTTGTTGTTGTTGTTGTTGTTGTTGTTGTTGTTGTTGTTGTTGTTGGAGACTGCAGAGATGTCGCTCGACGATCTGTCCGTGTTGCCGCTCGCATGTCTAAAGTAGTCCATTGTCGCGACCGGCTTGTCCAATGCACCGCTAGCGAATTGGGCGTAGATCGGAGGTCGTGACTGCTCCTGCGGCGTGTTCACGGAGCTAGGGGGCGTGCGGTTTTCCTTGTCCTTCCTGGGTCGCGAGTAACTGTCGTCGCTGACCATGGACTTGAGGGTCTTGGGCCGGGTGAGGATGCCGACAAGGTTGGTAGCCGACTTGGTCTTCTTGGGCTTGTGGAGAGACGAGTGGTCTTTCTGGTAAGCTTCTCTCTGCGCCTTCTCGTATTCGGCGCCGGGCGGCTGGTAGAAGGAGGGGGCGGTGACGGTCGGCTTGGTGGGAGACTGGGATCGCGATTGGGATCTGTAGTCGGGCAGCTGCTTGGTAGGTGACCGGAGGGGTGGGCCTTCGACCCTTGTGTTTTGGATCTCGCCGAGTGCAGTTGGTCGCTTGGAGGGGCTGCTGGTGCTGCTGTTTGTTTGCATCTGCTGCATGTCGTCTGGGGACGGGCGGGTCAGAACCTGGGGCAGGACGGGTGCCCGCAAGTCAACGGGCGGCAGGGCCGAACCATCCGAATCCTTTCGGCGGTGGATGAAGGACTTGAGGACGCTGGATTTGGAGCGCTGGTGGCCGTGGGCGGGCGGCTCGGGCGGTTGCTGTCGAGCGACGAAGGGGGCAGCTCCAGCTCCAGCAGCAGCAGCAGCAGCAGCGTTGGAGGCCATGGGATGTTGAGTTTTCGCGTTGCTTGCGCGCACGTCGGTGTCGGGCAGCGCGGGAGAGGGAAGTGTCAAAAGTATCAACAATTATCTACTGCAGTCTGGCGGAATGGTGGCTGAGACCCGTGGAAACTTTCTCCAGCAGAAAGAGACCGAACAAGCCAGCAAGCCAAGGGAATGGCAGAACTATGATGTCTGTAGCATATGGGGAAATGTGTTTGAACTGTAACTTTAGCCCAAAAAAATATGAGTGGAAGAAGAAGATGCGGTGGTGAAGGGTCTCAACCCGGGGCGCGATTTGCGTGCAATATGCTGCCTCTGCGTGTTACTGTGCTTGGAATCTGCTGTTTTTTTCGGGAGAAGGAGATGGCGGTGATTGATTGCTTGATCGATGATGATGATGCCCAAAAGGAGGTAACAGACAGATTGGGTTGAACGCCCGCTTAACAAGGCAGCCACAAGGTACATTAGCTACCTGGGTCATCTCGCTAACCCGATGCACTCAATTTGTCTGTGGAAGTTGGAGTTGGCTGGCTTCCAGGCTTCGTACGGTGTACCAGTTGCCAAAATCCCCCGATCATCGGTAAACAGCTAAGGTTAGGCGGGTTGCCCGGCAACGGAGCAGCGCCGGCCGCTGTAGCTTGGTGACTTTTAGCGCACTGCAGCTGAGAGGCGCGGGACTATCGGGGGCCATTTGTACCTGCTGCCCAATCGGAAACCCGACTCGAGCTGCGGGCTGGCGGGTTCAAACCTCAGATGGTTCCCATACACACCTACGATACGGGGCGCGGGAGCGCGTCACTTCGCTTGCTTATCTGGCTTATCAGCATCAACTCCAGGAAAATGCCAAGACAAAATAGATTATGATTGTTTACATCATACTACGACTATTCAGTCGTAGCGGATGGCGGATGCTATAATACGGATAATATCCGTGCTAGCAAGCCAATAAGTCGTGGTGTGTGATTCGTCAGCGATGCCAAACAGCAATAATAGAGCCCACGAACACGTACAAATCCGGACGGCTCTCTCGACCGACCACGATCCATTTATTATTCACAGCTGTCACTAGAAAAACGCATCAATCGTGTGATTCCTCATTACGTTCTAGTCTTGGGTGACACACTTCTTCCAACCTCATATTCACGCCCAGACGAACACTAGGTCAATGGCAAGGTGCTCTGTCGGTGATATGGCTCATCGCCGGCTTAGGTTCAAGACCCATGTTCAAATGATACGGTAAAGTTTACATAAAGTCATCTCTATATTCATTGACCAAATGTCAGAACCCAAATCTATTTGTGACCGCTTTGCTAGTCAAAACGAACCCCAATAACCATATCCTCTGCTTGCATCCACCAAGCTGCGAGTTGTTGCTTTTTCCTGTACATAAACTTCGTAATCGTCTCGTATATCTTCATAAATAGTCGGGTGACATCATTCCGTAACGTCTCTTGTAACTCTCGTCAATCATTCAATGGACTTTTGTTCTTCTTCAGCTGGAGGTTTGTCCGCCGCTCCGAAGCCGCGACCTCCCACCGGCTTACGATGTCGGGTCAGCGATGAAAGTATCACGATCCCAAGGATCCGAGTCGTTGTTTTGGTGTGTCTCGGTCTCCGACCACAAGTCGTTCTCGTCCTCGGCGGGCGCTTCTCCGTCTTCGTCGCCGGCCTGCGGGACATCCTCATCTTCTTCCTCGCGGGCCTCTCTCCAGTTCGAGTGCGGAGTGTCGCTGTAACCGGGCGATTCGGCTCTCCCCACAGCGACCTCGGCGTCGCGGGCCTCTTTCCACGTCCCGTGCGGAAGGTTGACGGACTCCACGGACGCGACGCTGCCGGCGGCCGCGGCGCTGCGAGCCTCTCTCCATGTCTGCTTTGGAGTATCAATGGATTCGGCCCACGCGACACCCCTGGCGACGACCTCTAAGCTCGGCGCCGGGGGCTGTGAAAGAATCGGTGCTGCTGTGGCCACGAGAGACAGGATGGAGAGAAGAAGGATATCGAAGAGAAGCTTCATTTTGTGTTCTTCTCTGGTGTGTGTTCTGGTGTAAGTTGCTGACGCCTGCTTCTCTCAATTTTGAATGTTGTGCCGACTTGGTATCTTGTTGTAGGTTAAGAGACCTTTGGTATGTGTTCAAGTGATTGCAGTTCCTCAAGAATGCTCGATGATTGATAAAATATGAACTTGGATGTAACAAGTGCCGCATTGGAAGGTATGAGAATACTTATATTGACCTCTACCTCTCAGCCCTCCCGCTGCTGAAGCCATCTTCTCCTCCCGGGAATGGAGAGGCGCAGTAGGCATGGGCGCTTGACGTACCGTGTCTCACTTCTCGTACCTGACATCAGAGGCAGCGCAGCTTTGTGCACCGCCTCCCGAGTCCTGCTCACTACTGTCCGCGTGAGGGGTTGGTCGACGTGTCTGAGACCATCGCAAAAGATTAAAAAAGCCCTCTTTTCTTCCTCGCCCAGCCCAGCCCAGCCCGCGCGACGACGCCGGGGCAGCAGAGCAGATCAGGACCGCGGAACACCGGCGCTCTTTTTCCTCTCTCTCTCTCTCTCTCTCTCTCTGCGAAGCGGCCCCCCGAGTTTCAACACGAGACGGACGCGTCGCCAGTCGACGTGACCGCGACCATGACCTAATCCATTAACGCCAACCTCGTAAAATATCTTGAACTTTCTGAACTATAATACCAGACCAGGGCAAGCCTTTGCGTCTGTGGCCCGGACCCAGATTGCCGACAGGAAGAGCCTCCTTCGTCGACAGAGATCATTCTCGTGTCGCCGCCACAGCCATCAGCCACTCACTCACTCGCTCACTGCGTCAAGAGCCGTCGCTGGATCAGCAAGAAGCCAAATCTGTACTGCCGCGCTTCCTCTTGAGACCAGCTTGCGGTCATACTACACGATTTGCAGACGACCATACTTACCCATCCTCAGCAAAGCAGGTTCTTGAGATGAGAAATCAGTCAAAACTTTCTATTTGCCAATTCAGGGCTCTAATGATGATCATAATAAAAAAGACATGACGCTTCCATATGCCTTGTACCCGAGTATCTAAAGTGATCACCTCTAATAATTGCCGCGTGATCTGTCCGAAATTTTATGCACATCAATCTCATGCATCGGAACCATCATCCTTCTCACCAGCTCAGGAGCCCCTTTTCGCGATCGAACCCGCCCCTCAGCTGCGTCTCCGGCTTGACCACCTTGCCCTGCAGCACCGTGTACCGCACCAGGTTCTCGCAGTCCTCGGGCTTGACCCTGGCCAGCCATATGCACTGCGCAGCGCCGGGGTCCTCCTCTTCTTCCTCCTCCTCGCCGCCCTGTCCCTCTTCCACCGCAGCGGCAGCAGGGGCCTCCCCCTCGACCTCGCTGGCGACCACGGCAGGCCTCCTCTTCCTCCTGTACTCGGCGGGATCCGCCACCCTGGCGGGCTTCAGATCTTCCGTCCTGGCCCGCTCGGCCCCGTCCAGCCCGAACGCGTCCGGCCGCCGGTAGACCATGACGTTGGCCGAGTACTTGTGGCCGCCGACGTGGCTGATGAAGTAGATGCCGACGCCGCCCGGCCGCTCGTCGTCGAGGTCCCGGAACAGGCCGAGCGGCCGCAGGTGGCGCTCGAGCTCTTTTCGCAAGAGGGGCGCGCTCTGCCCGCAGCGCGCGTCGCGCGTCTTCTGGCTGCACAGCAGGATGAGCGCGGCGTGGGGGCTCGGCCGCGTCAGCAGCTCGCGGGCGTCGTGCTCGGGCTCGGTGGCCGGGATGGACGCCGGCAGGTTGTTCAGGGGAGAGAAGAGCGGGCTCGTGTTGGTCGGGGCGCGGCTGATCCAGTCGACGAGGCGGGGCACGTCGGACGGGGCGACGCCCTCGACGAGGCGGAAGGCGGGCAGGACCAGGACGGTGGTGGGCTCGGCGTAGTCGGCCGAATGAGAAGGGGTGGGCATGTTGCTGGCGGAGAGCATGAGGCGGCCGTTGCTGGGCTTCGAGGCGCGGCCGAACGCCTGCATGACGGAGCCCTTCTCGTCCTCGACGTCGCGGACCCAGTCCGCCTTGCCGGTGGCGACCAGGACGTGCGTCGCCCAGCCCTTGACGTGGCCGTACAGCAGGTCGGCCTCGTCGATCTTGAAGCCGCGCGGGTACGAGACGTGGCACGATTCGCAGTCGTGCTCGCAGGCGTCGCCGTCGACCTCGGCCGTCGTCACGGGGAACAGGTCGCCCACCGCGGCGGTCCCCGTCTTCTCGTTCTGTGGGGTCGACGGCGACGAGACGAAGCGCTTGGCGCTGTCGACCAGGCTGCGGAGGCCGAGGGCCATTCTCTGTTTTGCTGGGGGCGTCGGAGCTGGACGGCGGGTGGCGGCGGACGGAGAAGGAGAAGATGCTGCTGCAGGTCCGGAAGAGGATTCTTTTCGGTTGGAGAGGTGATTTGTATGATGAGAGGACGGCGGCGCCATGGCTTGGACTTTAATTATTTATTGGGTACCTTGACAGCCCACCAAATATAACATACGTATCCCAGGTGGATTTCTATCTAGTTTTTATGGATCCTGGGGATTCCGCTTATCTGATCCGAGTGGACGAACTCGGTAACCGGGATTGGGGTCCCACCAACCCGGCAGGCAAGTGGGGGGGATACTTTGCCCGTTCAGCTTGCGCTGATTGCAATTGATGTGACGCTGAATGGGTGATGAATCGTCGACAAGATGGGCGACGCGAGCAGGTGACTTGTTACCTCGGTGGTTTATTCTTCTTTCTGGTTCAACAGTGAGGATGCGGATTCCAAGTTGTGCATTCTGTATGCTGCCCACCTTGGATCGTCGGTCTGGCACGAGTAGGACTCTGTAGATAACCTCGCTCGCTGTTGGCTTCCACAGGCTTCAGGTCTGATCAGAATCAACTCGAAAAGGAAAAGAATCCACTTGAGAAATGTATCAATAGATTTAGCATGATTTGCAAGATACACCATTCAAGTCATTGATAAATCCGAGTTTAGGCAGGAAGCGTACTTTTTATCTCGGACGAAAGACGGTCGGACATTCGGCCGCGGACTTTGCTAACGACGACCCGCTCGGTCTCGGACGCCGGACGGGGTTGCCCTTGCCAAGAGCTGATGGAATACACGGGCAAATGCCCAAAAATAGCGTACATCGCCCAAATAACTTCACTGAATGCCATCAGTAAGATGGAAGAGCGAGAGGAGCATTTATACTTAATTACATTAAACGGCGAAATGATCCGTTCCCTCCGAGTTTTTGCATGTCTCGGTTGTAACCAGCCCGGCGGTGGATTGGCCGGGCTCGGAAAATTAAGTATACCCTGTACGTTGTTATCAGATTTCTCGTCGTCTTCTCAGTGGGTGTCGTCCCTGCCAAGATGTCCCCCCAACAAGCTCAATGCGACGGGACAACACCATCTTCTCCTGCAAGGTCTTGTGTTTGTGTAACATGACTATAGTTACAAGAACAAATGGCCATTTCGAGATCCCGAGTAGAAGATTAAATGGCCATATTACGTAGACCTGGGCAAAAAATGTACGTACGCTACACTACACCGCACCAAGCTGACTCGCCGGGTATAATGTCAGGAACTCTCTAATCAAGGAAAAAGCACACCACTACCCTGTCGGCCTATTTTAATCCGTCTTGTCCGACTCGGCATCGCTGAAATGTCCACCAACACCGCTCTTGCGCCTGCGCATCTGTCCTCGCTCCTGCATCGCCTGGCGGATCTTGCTGGTGGCCTCATCGAAGCCCTCCTTGGAGTCCAGCGTGGTGAAGCCGCTGACCGGGAATCCGCCTGAGCCGAAACCTCCACCGCTGGAACTGCTCCTGCTCCTCGAGCGGGACGGAGGGCGCGTGGCAAACATGCCAATCGAGCCAATGTTGGAGAAGGACTCGTTGCGCGGAAGAGCCCGGCTTGACGCCGTCGTGTTCTTGCGAGAGAGCATCGTGGGCGACTCGGGCTGGTCCATGGCGGCGAGGTCGGGTATGCTGGTGCCTCCGGCGGGGAAGACGGGGTCCTTGACCATGCGAGACCGCTCAAAGTCGTCGTACATGTCGGGGCCGAGATCGTTGATGACAAGCACCACTTCGTTGGCGAGCTCTTCGCGGCGTTGCCGCAGCCTTTGGATGCTGTAGCTCGACGTCGGGCTCAGCGCCAGCACAAGCGGCCTCAGAGACTTGGCAATGTCCATTCCAATCTCGCCGAACCTAAGGGCTGCAAAGGTGATGAGGGGAAAGATGATCCAGCCGATAATGAAGACGGCCCACCAGCGAAGCCAATCCGGCGCGTAGCCCCAACCGCGGGTGTAGGCAAAGATGATGCAGTAGAAGTTGTAGACGGCCGGTGCAAGGAAGATGGCCACCATGATCTTCCACGTGGCCATGACATCTCGTCCTGCAATCTTGACGGTCGATCCTGCGAGGGCAGTCTTGGCCTTTTGGATACTAATGTACTTGGTCGTGACAAAGACGGGGGAGAAAAGGATCAAGCCCGGGATAACTCCAACCGAGAGGACCAAGAGCTGGACCACTCTGCTAAGAAGGAGCCAGATCACCTTGGGCAGAGATCGCTTGGCCGACTCGAGCTGGTGGTCCTTGATGCCGAGATAGCGGAGTTCCTTGTTGTACTTGTGCAGGTTTTCCAGAAGCCCAATGATGCGCGGGTCGTCCTTGAATTTGGAGAAGCCCTTGGACAGCTTTCGGTTCAGTTCCACGACGTGTGTCAGGGGTAGCTTTTTGCCCGTCGTGTACAGCCTTCTCGCGGTTTGAATACACATGAGCGTGTCATAATCTGGCGAGGAAACAGTAACGGTGTTGAGCGCGACGGTACACATGTCCAAGAGCCGGCCGATGGCTTCTCTGCGCTCATTGTTCGAGTACTTGTGAACGAGGTCGCTGGGGACCTCAAAGGGGGCACCAAACTCGACCACGGCTCGCGATCGGAACTTGTGGGCGTGGAAGTAGTTCATGCCCACGGGGACGATAGTTAGTCCACAGTCAGGATCTTGTGCGAGCGTGCCCAGGGCCATGATGGCGACACCGGCCTTCAAAGGCAACAGCTCGGTGCGGTCATGACTGCCGCCCTCGGGAAAGATGCCCACACAACCTCCCGACTTGAGACGGTCGAACACGGCTTGGTAGACTTGGGTCTGGTCGATATGGGGCGCCAACTTGAACTTGGTCCCCTCGTAGCCGTCCTTTGGCCCCTTGACGTTCTTGTTTGCAAACTTGCCGTCCTTGTCAACATCGTCCCGGCCGGTCAACTGCGACAGAGAGGTCAGGCCCGAGAAGGCCCGCTTGGTGCGGAGCTCTTCAGGTCCGACGATTTCTGCAATGTCCACGCTGGCTCCGGATTTGCCCTTTACGGAGGGGAGGAAGATCATCCCTCCGACTTCCGCTTCTTTTTCAAAGTTTGTGCCGACACCTCGGATAATGTTTGGGTTGTTGATGGGGTCGGGCATGTAAATGAGGCCCTTGGCGGGTTTGGCGCTGTCCTGAGCACGACCGACAGGCACGGAGCCCGTCTGCCGCGAACCCCATCCCACGAAGCCGTGGACGGATTTCTGGGCGATCAAGAGGGACACTCGGCGGCCGGCCTCGTTTCGCAGGGTCCGCTGCAGCGTGATTCCGTCGACGAACTGGTTGTGGTGCGGCGCGGCGATGAAGAGGACCGGTCCCTTCTTGGGCACGTACCAGGCGCCTCGGTGAGATACTTCGCGGAAGAAGAGGTCGATGATAATCGACATGACCCATCCGAATGCGTCATATTTCCAGTTACTCATGGGGTAGAGCTCCTTCTCGGGCTTGACCTGGCTGTCGGGCGGCATATTCTGCGCCTCTTTCGACTTGACTTCCGACATGATGGCAGACGACGAGGACGACGGGGACGAGCTGGGGCGATTCGATGAATGGTCGGTCGGGAGTATTCTTTTCGGCAGGACGGCTAGATTGCACGTCAGAATCGCTTGTGGGTAGCGACGGCTATGACGTTGACCGCTGTCTTCTGATAGCGGGCCGGAGATAAGTGAGCTTCGCGTCGACGCTCTCCAGTGCTGTCGATGATTCGCGGGGGATGTGAAGATGGTAAAGAGAAAAGCTGCAACGGTGTTTGCAACAGCCAAAGCTCCGGACTCTGCAAGACTCAGTCCGTGAAGTGACGTGAGCTTGGAAAGATCCTGTAGGCGAACCGATCCGCGTTCCTCATGAAGAAAATAGTACGAAACTTTTTTTTTTTTGTTGGAGACAGGCAGTATCGCAACGTGGGTGGGTATCTGTTATGGAACTCCCTTGCTCAGAGGGTGGGAGAGACAATAAGCATGGCTAATACCGTTGCTTGAAAGAAATACTTTGAGGTGAAAGACTTGAGTAGAAATTGCCCCGGCGCAAATCCGTCTTCTCTCTTTCCTGCTCTGTAATTCTTCTGTCTTCCTTCTTTTTTTTTGCCTCGCAAGACCAGGGATCTATCTGTTTCCTTCGCTGAAATTCCGGAGCAGAGCGCAGCAGAGCAGAGCATTGAGAGCTGCGCCCTCGTTCATCCTGGTCTCAATGGTCGGACTTTCACAAGCTTAACGGAGAGCCCCTACGACCAGCCGCCAATCACCGAACCCATGGGGAGGATCTACAGCGGGTCTCAGCCCACGCCATGACCGTTTTCGGGTCAACTTTCAAGGTCGTTTTTTTCCTCTCTACCGAGTACCTAGAGGGGCAGAGGGGCAACAGATGCTTGGAAGACAATTGACCCGCCCATTGTTCAGAGCTCCCTCCCACTCTTCGGGCAGCTCCCACGGCGAAGGTACATACATGGTAATCGGCGGCAACATACCTACCACTTTCCCAGCGACACATCTCGCTCCCTTGGCCACTGTCAGGTGCCCTATCGAAGCCTGCTGGGCGAGTTCTCCCTCACTGATTCCAGCGCCTCTCTGTCTCTCTCAACAGTACGCCTTATCACTCTTTACCCCTCATTCCATTCAACACAACAATGCCCTCTAACTGTATCACGAGCTTGCTGCACGTTATCTGTCAAGAAGAAAGTCCCCAACAAAAACCATAAAGAGAACGTCACGCATCATATTTGTCAGAACCACCTGTACTGTCCTTTCTGCTTCGCTTGCAGGCAGAGCCGCGGATATTGGCAACGAAAGGGCCCATCTTTTTTTTCGGTTTGGCAAAGAGAAGGGCCGGGCCCAGACGTGTTTCCCATGCAAAGTGACAGCGATTTTTCCAATACTAGTATTATGGATATTCCCTAGGAAACGAATCCCCCGGGTAAGGTTGGATGGCTTGCCCACTGGGGCAGGTCCGGGCCGCCAAGCGAATGGCGTCGTCCCATAAATGCGCAATCTAGCCCTGGGGTTCCACGCCGAAAGAATGAGAGAAGAGCATGGGCAAGGCCATGGTTGCTTGCGCTGGAGAACGGTCGAACGGCTTCAATGGGCTGAAAGTCGACCACCGAGACATCTTGCCGCGGCCGCACATTTCTCCTCGAGAAAGTACGTTGCATCGTGCAGCTCTTAATTGAATGCGGAATAGAATCCGCGGGTGTCGACGTTGTGCATGCCTTTTTCATGTGGTAATTACAACATAAGTAAACGGTATCAGCAACGCAGCTTATTCTTCAAGAGCTTTATTTATCAGACTTGTAGCAAGGTTATGCCCGCTTGCCCGCTTGCACCGTAGAATCTTGTTCTCTTACTCTTGATTAGTCGAGACATCTACTGATGGTCGTTCGACGTCTTTTTTGATGTTTTGTCAGTGATGTTATTCCCAATTATCGTTTTGAAACAGCAATGTGAGAATAACATGTATTTCATGTCAGCTGAAGAAAAATCAGTTCAGTCGCTTCGTGGTAAAATGTACTACTGTAGCTGAGAACAGTCGGTATGCACTTGATTTGTGCTTCCGGATAAGTACCGCTATCCTGCCGTTCAAGAACGGCCTTTGCCCTTCTTTCTCCCCTTCTTCTCGGGCACGCTCGCGGTCCCCTCGGCCAGCTCTTCTTGATCTACCTTGCCCTCGGCCTCCATCTCCTTCAGCTTTGCTTGAGAGGACAGATACATGCTCAGATCATGATTCAGAGCATTCGCCTCTGCGTTTTCTTTTTCCAAAGTATCAGTCTTCAATCGAAGCACCTCCAGCTCCACGTTGATGTGCTTGATCCGTGCCATTAGTCCTTCGTTGACCCTTTTCTCTTCTTGTAGGCTTTTGCCCATATTCCGGGCTATATCCGACGACTTGGAAGCCTTGGTGCGCTCACGATCAAGATCCCTCTCCAGGGAAGGTGTCGTGTCCTTGAGTGTACGGTTTTCTTCTTGCAACGCACGAAGTTCCGCTGCTGCTTGTGACGCTTCACTCGCTGCCTTTTCTGCCGCCGCCGCTGCCTTGGCGGCTTTATTTGCAGCTTCGGACAATTTCGACTCGTAGTAAACCCGCTGGCTGTCTAGTTGGCTTGTGAGCAGATGAGTGTATTCCACGCCAATGCTCTCGAGTTTGGCTCTAGGGACATAGTCATCGTCTTCGTTGCGTCGGTGCGGGCTCCCCTGGTGATGACCCGGGAGTTCAACGACTTTACCGTCGCCCTTTGTCCGGATCAGCCGATGCACCCAAGCATCGTCCATATAGTCCCAGACGTATTGAGTGTCGAGCTCAAGGGAAAACGTATGCGCCGTGTCTTTCCAATGCTCTTTTGCATGTCCGCCCTTATAGCGACCGCAGCCTACATTGCCACAGATCAAGCATATCCACAAGTCGTCAGGCGAGTCGCATACTGAGCACAGATTGGATACATGAGACCCGAAAGGCTGAGAGTATGGATCTGCCGGGTCATATGATGACGATGCAGAATCTCGGCTCGTGTTGCCAATATCATTGAACGTAGCCAAGGTAGGATTCGTGTGTCGGCACACCGGGCATCCGGAGCCTCTCCATTTCTGTAGACACGAGCAGTGAAACACATGCTGACAAGGTATCGTCAACAATCCCGTGGTGTCGTCCATGCGCTCGAGGCACACAGGGCATGTGGGCAACTCGATGAGATCTGGCGTTGGAGGAGGGAGTGGCTTGAAGCCAGAAGACGCGTTTGACGGCGTGAACGGGTCATGGCTGAGGTCTGGAAAGCTCTGGTTTGGCCGAGTCGGGGTCTCGAATGTGATGGACTTGATGCATGCCACATGGCAAGTTTCTGGCTCGATATGGTTGAAGACCTTGCCGTCAAACGCATGTCTGAACTGCTTCGCTCGCTTGCTGTCTCGAAATTTTAACAACACCAGATACCGGTTCATGCGACCCGTCATGACCATTCGGTAGTGGACGATATCGTCTCTCCATTTATCTCCAATAAAACCCAGAAAGTCGCTTGCCGTCAAGTAGCTAGGCACAGCTGGTATGCATAAAGTAGTGCAGTCAACATCCGAGGGCTGTTCTTGACTGTCGTGGGCCTCTCCCATGCTTCTAGCATTTTCCAGTTCAGGCGACTCCTCGCCATCCCGGTATAGGTGCACGATACCCCAGCCGACCTCGGTGTTCTTTGTCTTGAACGGGACGAATCTAGCTTTCGTAGCTTTTCCAGCATTGCTTATGGACGGCCCCACAGCCATAGCAGCAGCAGTGGTCGAACTGGATGGCCCATCGTTCGCCATGGTGCTGTGGGCGTGTTCCTTGTATGTGCCAACGTCCAAACTTTCGATACGTACGCGACCAAATCGCCAGTCCTTGGTGGCAATCTCGGGCTTGATACCTGCGTCGGAGTGTGGTGGTGGATAGCTCAGAGCTCGCTGCAAACGATGCTCCCTCTCGTTGGGCACGACAACGTCCTCGTCGTCTTCGCTGGTAGCCGGACGTGGAGTTCCGCAATCGATAACGCCGGATGCTGTCTGGGAGTCGATGTTGGCAAGACGCGAACTCTTGGTCGGTCTTCGAGACTCGTCTGAACGAGGGTCGGGCAGCCGGTGAGCTGGAAGCTCGTCAAATATGTCTGAACCTTGGGGAGGGAGCCAGACTGGGTCAGCCCAGATTCCAGAGCTGTTGGCGGGACCCGACGTCTTCGTCGGCTGCGTGATGCGCTTCTCGGGGACAGGCGTAGGATAGAGCTCAAACTTGAGATGGTAAAAGTATGCCGGCATGTCGGTTCATTTAGCGATGCTCCATGAAGATAAGTCGGTTCGTTCGTTGAGCTCGAGTAAGAAGATGAAAAGTTGGCTGTAGAGGTGTTGGCATGTGGTTTCAGGGCGGCGAAAACAACTCGACTCCTCGCAGATGGCAAATTGTTGTATCAGGCCGCATAGTTTGTGCTTTCCTCAGAGCACTGAGAGTTGAAGGGAAAGGAGAAGAGAAAGAAAGAAAGAAGAAAAAAGAACCATCGACTTTAGGTTCAAGGTACCGAGAAGTTTCCGTACTTGGTGGGGTGAATCCTTCTAGAAGTGGGCTGTCGCATATGGGGCGCTGCTGGAGTCATACCCAAGTCTATTCGACGCCACCTTCAGGCTTCAGCCATTCTTGTATGATCTTGAGAACATCGACATTCACACTTTGGAGTCACAGTATAAGAATTTGCGCAAATGCATGTATTTCACTCGTCAACTACGCTGAGAGTGTAATGAATACTATGATTGAGTTTATTTGTCCACCAATGCTGGGTGTCAAATCGCATTACAGTGCGAATGGATATCTAGTCATGTCTTGCATGGCTTCATGCCAATGCTTCAAAGTCAAACGCCATATCGTGAACATGTCGAACCGCAGCCACTTGCACTTACTGACCGCCACGGAGGCGGAGAACCAAGTGCAGAGTGGACTCCTTCTGAATGTTGTAATCACTCAGGGTGCGTCCATCCTCCAACTGCTTGCCGGCAAAGATCAGGCGCTGCTGGTCCGGGGGGATACCCTCCTTGTCCTGGATCTTGCTCTTGACGTTGTCGATCGTGTCTGATGACTCGACTTCCAGCGTAATCGTCTTTCCGGTCAGGGTCTTGACGAAAATCTGCATACCTCCACGGAGACGGAGCACCAGGTGCAGAGTCGACTCCTTTTGGATATTGTAGTCAGACAGGGTTCGGCCGTCCTCCAGCTGCTTACCAGCAAAGATGAGACGCTGCTGGTCCGGGGGAATGCCCTCCTTGTCCTGGATCTTGCTCTTCACGTTGTCGATTGTGTCCGACGACTCAACCTCCAATGTGATGGTCTTTCCCGTGAGAGTCTTGACGAAGATCTGCATACCACCACGCAGACGAAGGACAAGGTGAAGAGTGGACTCCTTCTGAATGTTGTAGTCGGATAGGGTGCGGCCATCCTCAAGCTGCTTTCCGGCGAAAATCAGACGCTGCTGATCCGGGGGAATGCCCTCCTTGTCCTGAATCTTCGACTTGACATTGTCGATAGTGTCGGACGATTCCACCTCGAGGGTGATGGTCTTTCCGGTGAGGGTCTTGACGACTGCGCAAAGTGTTAGTATCTATTGAGAGAAGCGAACTTGTCATGAGTGATTGTAACTTACAGATCTGCATACCACCACGAAGGCGGAGGACAAGGTGGAGGGTGGACTCCTTCTGAATGTTGTAGTCGGAGAGCGTACGACCATCCTCGAGCTGCTTTCCGGCAAAGATCAAGCGCTGCTGATCCGGGGGAATGCCCTCCTTGTCCTGGATCTTGGACTTGACATTGTCAATGGTATCCGAGGACTCGACCTCAAGAGTGATGGTCTTGCCAGTAAGAGTCTTGACGAAGATCTGCATCGTGGCGAGGGATGTGTGATGTCGGCGATGAAAAGGTATTGTTGAGAATGACTGAAATGGTTGTGATGGTCAGAAACGAACTCAAAGGATATGATATTCGGGGAGGGGTTGAATGAGGATCAGATGGGAGGGGGAGGCGGTGGGAGAGATGTTTAAGTACCCAGGCAAGGTATTGGAAAGAGCGCACTGGTCCTGAGGCAAACACCGAATCAAGTGGTAGGTGCAGAGAGGAAAGGCGGGCGCAGCAGCAGCAGCAGCAGCAATGGAACTGAACGGAAGGAGGCGGGGGTTGATGGTAAAGGAGTTGGGGGGAGGGACCGGGCCTTTGCTATGCCTGCTTGGGCCAATGACGAGATGCGACAAGGCAGTGAATCACCACAGTTCCAGGCCCGGGCGTCTGAGCCTGAGGCAGTCAGGTCAGGTCAGGTCAGGAAGCGCCACCTGTTGGTTCTTATTAGACTGTGTATGTAATCAAATGTACAGCCGTACCCGAGGTATGTCTGGTATGAATAATTCTCCAAAGCAAGAGAGGCTGAGTGACTCAAAGGAAGGAGCTGGAAGATACTGGAGTCGTTCAACAGAGGAGACAAGCAAGCACCTACCAACAAATAGAACACTAACTATGAAGTAAGGTGAAGTCGGTCTTTGTGCTCATGTAGTTGTCAACAGGAACGACAATGATGAAGCTTCCGTCAAACAGACTTGGGTTGATCGGTTTGACAGTAGAGTTGGTAGGTAATCGTTCGAGGTATTCAACGTTATCGCATCGCTCAGCTGGAAACGACGGAAAGAAGGTGGGGCTGGGATTCCACACGTCATGTGGTCCTATTTAGCTGATAAGGAACCTGGGGTAAGTACGGAATAGTGCTAAGAGTTCGACCACCCCGAGTAATGTACAGACAGATAACTGAGAATCATTCTTTCCGGTCTTGACAACATCTTTTGCTGTCTCATGCATGGTGGCTACTCTTCTTTCAAGATGCATGCACTTGACATATTTTATTCATCCGAAATACAGCAGCATTATGCCATGGTAATACGCTCAGGTAACGCGATTTCTGCCTATTCTTGCTCAGATCAGCCCTGCGAACTGGCTGGCAATAGTGCAGAATCCACCCTGCAAGCACTTGGCCGTTTCAAGCTGGCGCATGAATCCACCCAACTGATCAGAAGCATACATATGGCGCGATACCTTGATGGAATGAAGAAAGGTACCGGAGAATGTTGGGCAACTCGGCGAATTCCCACCGTTTCAATCCTGTCCATTCTCTTGGACACTAGGTGAGAAAACCTCGATTTTGACTTGACTCTATATCGCCGCTTGCCTCGCTTTTCCCAAGGGTTCCAAGACTAAATCCGATATCATATTGCCACGACGATTGGCATGACAAATGCAAACGTGCCCCGTACACCGTACAACGTAACCATCCCTTCAACGGCGGCTACTGTGTACACACCAGTGGCAAAACCCAGATCTGATTGATGAATCTCGGCTGGACCCGAGGCGCTGAAACCTCCAAGTGCCATGCTGATCTATGATCAGGCTCATCTAGTGTAACCTCTGTTCCTGAAGTTGATATATACTTTTTTGTATCACGTCCTGACTTCTTCGCGTTGTCTGCATCTTCGTCAACTGGATTCATACACCCTCGTCCCAGCGGCGGGGCCAGCCTGCGGCCATCGATAAGACTTCCAACGACGTCATTTACCGCTCAAACGGGCCCCGAGAGATCTGCCACCCCCTGTACGATACGGAGACAGCGCTTTTCCAGCTCGGGAATATAAACCACGGCATAGGCCCGGCCTGTCCGCTCAGCGTCGCTGCTGGGCGCGGCAATTGGCAGCGTTGGCTTACTACATAGTACAAGGTACGTACGTACGACGGGGAGGCCCAGCAAGGCAGAATCATGTTTTCTCAAGCAAGCCACCCCAGCTTGCGCATTCCGCGACTCTTCTTGTTGGGCGCAGCTACGGCTTGCGCATGTCGCGTTCAGTATCCGTACATCGATATGAAGGTGAATACAGTAAGCCTCTACCACGAAGAGACAGTGAACAAGCTTCTCAAGCCGTCAATCTTTGGAAAGTCATAGCATGCGCATCGAGCTCTCATTAAAATCATGCAGTCATGAATGCTTCTTATTCTCGGTTGAACTGAAGGCCGGCGGAATGAGCATTAGTTATTCACAGTTCGTTCCATGTAATGCAAAAGTTGGAAATTTGAACTCCCGTTGAACTTGAAATACAGCCAAGGCGGATGTTGGTTTGGACCGTTCATTCCTGACAATCGAAATTGCGCATCCTATCTCACCGTCGAGCGTTCCCACTAGTGCTGATGCCGCATTCGGTTTTCAGTACACCAACCAACATTTAACGTGCATCGTCGACCCCTCAGGAGTCGGACTGCTCGTTACAGTGAACTCTGAACTACTCACCGTCCGCAACCGCTATAGAGCAGTCTCGAGATACAGCAGAAAATCAACTGCCAGGATGACTTGTCTCCCAACATGGCCGTTCCTCCTCTTCGGAGTCGTAGAGCCTCTCCTCTTGTGAGTTTGAAAACAGCGACCGCAGAAGCAGCAGCCACTGCTCCCACATCTCTCCTGGCCACGGGGCAAAGATGACTGAGACGAAGCCTCCGCCAGGGTATACGCCTACTTCGTAGGCATGCGCGACCTGCTCGCCTTCTACGCGGACCAGGTGCCCGGCGCCACCGTCGCGGCCGCCGACTTCCCGCCGCAAGGCCTGAGCCTGACGCTGCAGCTGCAGAACGTCTATCTCTTGCTCGCGGCGCTCGCGGTCATCACATGCTACACGGGCCGGGACCCGGCGACGGCGCGCCTGTATCTGGCCGCCGTCGCCCTGGCCGACCTCGGCCACATCTACGCCAGCTACGCGGCGCTCGGCCACGACGCCTTCTTCGACACGGCCGGGTGGAACCACATGGTCTGGGGCAACGTCGGCGTCAGCGCCTTCTTGCATCTGAATCGCCTGTCCACCCTGTTTGGGCTGTTCGGGCCCGTCGCCGGCAGGGTCGGGGGCACATCACGGGCGTGAGGAGGGAGGTTTGGCCGCGCAGCGTGTTTTGAAGTCTTCGGAGGGTCTATGTACTAAAGTTCTATGCAGACGGACCGGAGGTATCGTACGCTGCAACGGTTGAACGGGATGTATACTAGGCTGAACAGCATATCGGGTGAGGGACCGGACAGCAGGGCGAA